>JAUMJL010000288.1:0-341306 GCA_033558185.1 Dromococcyx pavoninus | reverse complement strand
GATGACTCCCGCGGCCTCTGGTGACATTTTCTCTGGTGGCAGGGTGACGGAGTGGTGGCGGTGTGGTTGAGACCTGGTTCCATTCGGTCGTCTATGTCCCAGCTGCTGCTCCCCGCGGGGGAGGCCAGGAGGGGCCCTGCGTTGTCCAGGTGAGTGGGGACGGTATGGCTGGGGCTCGCACGCTGTGCGCTCTGGTGGTGTCGGGCCGAGCTGCGCCTCGCAGCACCGCGGAACCGTTGCCGTTAGCCTCTCTGTAGCGGGTACTGGCCTCACCACTGCTTTCCCTGAGGCTGGTGTTGCGGTCGCAGCTCCTCGAGGCCCTGCCCGCGCCGGCCAAGGGGCTTCAGGGAAAGATGGGTGCCCTGGGGGGCGGCTATCGGCTCTGGGCACCCCCTTGGTAAAGGGGGACCCGCCGGCTCGGCTCGAGGCCTGGGAGGCGGGAGTCCAGCCCGGCCGCCGCTTTTGGATCCCAGTCTGGCCCAGGGTCGGTGGATGAAAGCCTCGCCGCAGCCCCTGGAAGTGACTTCTGGGCACTTTGTGTTTCCCAGGAGTTCTTTGATGTATTGTGGGACTGCATTAGCTGTTCGGAGAAAAACCCTTCGAAAACCAAGGCGGGTAACTGCTCCGGTTTTACAATTCTCTAGTTTTTTTGTTTCTTTACCCACTTTGAGTGATGTGGGAATATATATTTTATGTGGAAAAAAAGTTCAAGTTGTTTGTTGCTTATCTAGCCTGAGTTCCCCTTGAGCTCCTAACACCTAATGGGTTGCAGATGTGACTTTCAGTGACACAGCCATTGGAGTGGAATATAAAATTTAACTGTGCTACTTGTTCTTTTTAAAAATGAAAAGACAATCTGAGTAGACTTGAAATATTTTAATTTTTTCCCCGATTCCAGTATTGTAACTTTTTTTGCATTGAAGTTATTGGACATCTACTTGAAAGGCCGCTTTTTTAAAGACTTGGTGGGGTTTTTAGGTTTACATTGCGTAGCTGGCAGGGAGAGCTTCCACCTTTGTTAAGTAGCATCTAATTGTATTTATGTTTTAGTTTAATAGTGGAATAAGGCTACTCATATTAAAGTCTGTAGGTACCTTTGTGAAACCATAACTGCAATAGCTTACTTAAATGAGGTCTTTGTTATAACTAGTTATACACTTTAAACCAGCACAAAGTACCTAACAGCATTCAAAGGTTGAAAAAACATATGTAGAGATGCTATGGCATAAGTCAGTCCTGTTTGGTATTTTTTTTTCCAATGGCAAGTAATTCTAAGGTTTAAAAATTAATATTAGATCTTTGAACCCTTGAGCATATTTTTTAAAATGTAGATTTTTCTCTTAATCATCTCCCCTAGGTTTTGTTTGGTTTTAAGTCTTCTCAGGTACTTGTCAAGTATAAGACCAAATAATAGTTTCACTTATAGGTAAGCACTAGCCTATTTCCAGTTTTCAAGGTGAAATTTTAAGTACAAACACTAATAGTTCTCCCCTGAGAACAGCAAACAAACGTTAAATTTAAAATATTTCTTTTAAAGTATCTTACGTTGCTTAAGTCTATTAAAAAACTTAATGTTTGACCTTAAGGTGGAAACTGAATATGATGCTTTTTTGAGGTCTTCATCTTGTAGTTCTCCTGCCCCAGTTAATGCCTGTAATTGATGTTTCTGTGATAGAAGAGCTGAAAATCGGGCAGTCACAACAGTGCAGCTTCACCTTTTGCTCTGGAGGAGAGAAACATTGCCTTTTTGGAGTGAGTAGGTTTGTAACAAGCTCTCAGGAGAACACCAAGTTGCTTGTCATGTGTTTGCTAAACTCAATCCCCCCACCCTCCATATATATGTATGATACAAAAACAGTGAGATGAAGTATGGAGAACTTGGCTGACCAACAGCAGTTTTAAGCATAATTTTATTAGTATTTCTCACATCTAGTGATTTAGAGGGATCTGGTGCTGGCAAAAGAAGCTCCAAAGGGGATGGTTATGTGGCTACTAAAAGCTGATAAAATACTGTTTTCTGTGGTTGTGGTATATCAGTAACACTGATATTTTTGTCTAGGGGATTAGGAGGAGAGATGGTGGGGGTGATGGAAAGTAGTACATTAGTTTGGGCAGATGGTGTTTATGCTTAAGTATGAAGATAATGGTTCAAACTCATTTTTAAACACTTGAATTCTTAATTATAATGTTGTCATGGTTTAGCCCTGACCCAGCTAATTTTCTGCAGCTAAGACCGTGCAGCTGGGCTCCCAAATTCCTCCCCCAGGGGAAAGGGAGAAGAAAATGAGAGGAAAAAGGCTTGCAGATTGGAAATTAAAACTACAGCTTTAATGAAATGATAATTGTAATAATGATTAAAATAATTACAGTAATGAAATATGTACAAATATCCAAGATCATACCCCCACCCCTCCATGACTGTACATCACCACAAATGCTGTAGAGCAGACACAAGAGAATGGGCCCACGGCTAGGAGGGAGCTGAACTCGGGAACTGGATTCAGGGACGTGTGGATCTGGGATCAGGGGGAAACAGACAAACAAGGTCCTCGCTGGACATCAGCCATTGCAGAAGAGAGCAAGACCCTTGTGATCTCTCAGTTTTATACCAAGTATGATGTACATGGGATGGAATCCTCTGTTGGTCAGTTTGGGGGTCACCTGTCCTGTCCACCCCTCCCTGCAAGTGCGGCCTTTTTTGCCAGCTTGAGGATGGCCTTGGTTACTAGAGGAATAAGTATAAACATTGGCCTTTCTGCATACCAATTCCATGTGTTATCACTGCTAGAGAGAAACTGTCTGAAAAACATGCAGTTAGCTTTCAGAAAATATTACTTAGGCTAGGCCGAGCCAGAGTCAGGAAACGGACCCAAATTAACTCAAACTATAACAAATGTGTAGACTATTCCTGTTTGCTCTTCAGTGTAGTTGCTAATTGGCATCATGAGGAGGTGCAATGAGAAATTTCTGAGAAATTGGGAAGAGGAAAGGACCGTGGTCTTACACATTCAAGTATATTAGGCATATTGCAGTACAGCCTGGCTATCTAGGCTTGCACTCAGTAAGTGCGTGAGGGCTGCCTGTTTGGTAGAAATTAAAGAGCACAAACAAGTTGGGAAATGAGTGGATACATTACATTGGATACTGTGGAGGGAGGGGGGAAAGGGAAGGAACCTGAAGCCAACCATAAGGCAGTTGAGAAGGGTAGGTATGGAGTGGTCACAAACCAAGCACTGCTCTAACTGATAAAAGAGAGGTAGGAAGGATGTTTATGTGCATTTGACAAATGGGCAGAGCACACCGGCAGCTGACAGTGTGGAGGAGGTGGGAATTAATGAGGTAAGATAAGATTGGATGAACAAAGAGTAAATATAGATAATCATGAGGGACTTTGAATGCTAAGCATTGAGGAGATAAGTTGGTGTAACTTGATTGGAGGAATAAGAAATAATTGCCTTTGTTGTCTTGACCCTCTATCTCCTTGCTGCATGTTTACCTTTAAAATGCAGGCTTCTTTGCCTTGCCTTGATGTTCACTTTCTTTGTGGTCTGTTGTATATTGTCACATCAACTCCCTGCCCCACCAAGGATGTATGGACCATCTATGACCCACCTGTATATCAACATCTCACTCAAACATCTGTTAATGAGATGGGAGTCTCAATGTACCACACAGTGAAAGTGGCTTCAAACCAAGCATTCACAGCTGTCTGGTTACTCTCTGACTAAAATAGCACCACTAGACATGCTAAAGCTTTGGAAGCTTTTCAAATGAATAAATAGCTTCAAGCAATCTGTTCTTAATTTTCTATAACATTTTAAAGTTAGTGTGTTGATGGTACTTTTTGATGGAATTGGGTCTATGGTAAATCTCAGCTTTTGTGTTTTTTATCTGCAATTGACTAAATGACTTGCAAACCTGTAAACATTGAGCAGCAGATTTAATAACGCATTTACTAGATGAGAGTGAAAGATTTAATTACTTGCACCTTAGAACGAGCACTCTGGACAAGAAATACCTAAACTTGAAAAATATTTGCTGGATTGAACATTATTGGTAGCAGTGGGGAACCAAAAATGAAGTAGCAGTGGGAGGGTAGGATAGGCTGGGAAAGAGCTCTGGGATGTGGTTGTGTAGTACAATGCACATCGCTGTGCAGTTACAACTCCGAGATAACCTGAGGCTTACATGGCAAGGAAATCACTTTTGTTTCGGTTTTCCAATATGTGGATTGAAGCTCAGCAGAGAACTGATGTTTGTGATTTTAACACTGTAACTCAGGAGCACCTGAACCATTATGACAGTGGAATCTGTGTCAGCAAGTATTGTTGCAGGGAACTTAGTACAATTTTTGTGGTCATTTGTTTTGTCTTTGTCACATCTTTGTTCCAGGTTTTTAATGCATAATGCAGTTCTGAGTCTGTGACTTGAGGGCTAGAATGTAACTCTACAAATGTGCAATTCTGAGCAAAAAGAAAAGTAGATGAGACTGTAAATAAACATTTGCATATAGTGTAAATATTGGCCTCTGCAGTTGCCTTATCATAATGTCTCTGAGATAGACTGAAGTGACTGATACCTTATCACTTATTCAGGGTTACTGCTAAGGGTTGGAATGTACATTTGTGGTTGTCTGTTCCCATTTGTTAGTTCTTCACGTCTGATCAGCATGAATAGAGCCTGTACAGCAGAGTAATTTCTCCATGGGTATGACTTACTTTCTGTAGTTCAGGCACGTATCAATTACTCATTCAGGACTGAATATGAGATGTGTCTCAGTCATTGAGATGTTGCCGTTATGACATTGAAGATGCATTACTGAACATACAGGGAGGTCAAGTAACATGTCATGTGGCGAGTCAGCTTTAGATTCAGAATGATCCAGCCTTTTTATTTAAGAAAGTATTCAGGGTTTTATATCATTCTGACCATGTAGTTTGCCTCTTGAATGCTCAGAAATTGCTTTAAATATCAGAATAGCATGTATAGGCTTCAGCCTTGTGATATTTGGTCTCCAAGAAGACAGCTTAAAAGATCTTAGGACTCGATCTGACAGCTTTTTAATTGTAAGCAGAACAGGTGGTCACTTTTTAATTAAATGCAAATATTTAAGACTCAAGCTAGTGTTTTTGTTTCAATATACATGGATCATGGATTTGACTTTATAGCGAGACTGCAGTGTCCTCCACAGTGTTCTTCTGCTTTGGTGCTTCAAAATTTCCTGGAAATTGGCAGGAAGGGCAAGGCCATGATTGGGCAAATGTTCTTCTTGCTATGTTTCTGTTGTAATGTCTTGTTTCATGGTTCTTGGTCATTAGTCTTTCCAGGCTTATTCTGGAGAAGGCAGATTTCACTTCCATTCATCCAAAATGGATAGAGACCAAGTGACTCACAGTAGTTATTCCCAGCTCTGCTAAGAGCCTGACTTCATAATACCAGTTGTCTGTGTGATGATGTAGTTATTACCATTTTCAGTAATTTGATTTTCATTTAGATTACATTTCCATTATATCAGTATGAGGTTGGCGCTGTATGCTCCAATAGTATTATCAAACTTTCTGAAGTAAAAAGAAGTAACATAACATGACCCCACTTAGCTCATTTTAAAGTTGATTTGATAACAGATGCTTGATTTCGCTTTTTTGTTTCAAAAGATAGAGATGTTTTTTCTTGAAAAATTAATTAATACTTCCAACTTGGTGCTCTCTTTTTCTTTCTATCTCTGCTTTTGCTGGGAAAATTGTATGTATTGTTTACATTTTCTGTTGCTACCAATTAGTTTTATTCTTAAGAAAGCTCTGCCAGCCGAGCCTCTTTCTTAAATCAAGGACAATAATGCAACAAATCATTTTGGGGTAAACAGTGCTTTTAATTAAGGTAAGTAATTGGGGAGGGTGTGGGGTTTTTTCCTCCTGTTGGTACTTGCATGGTACTGATGAAAACTACCTTTTAATATTCTTTTGCTCTTTTTATAGCTGATAAATTGGTTTCCTCTTAAATGCTGTTATTTAAATTCTGTAGTCAAATATATGCAGTCTTCTGTATGTTGTGGGAAAGAAATGCCTGTTTCCTGGTCTGTCCATTATCCTCTCAAAGTAGAGGTCAAATTTATTCACCTCTGCCAGCTGGGAGTAAATACTCTAGTATCTGATAGTAAAACCCATCTTAGAGGTGTTATTCATAATGCATGTGTAACTGGCTTTTGACCCAGTCAGTTCTCTTTTTTGAAACACTTAAAGTAGCTTTTGTTCATTTGTTGAACCAACCTGTGTTTACTTCATACTGTTTTTACATCTGTTGTTTGCAAAAGCTTACTCTAACCCTCTCCTGCACTGTTTTTCTTTACCAGACTTCATTCTCCTTCCGTTGCAGACTGTGCCACAGTCCTTTTAGTTCTACCAGTGTCCACGGGCATTTGTCTATGGCTGATGTGTCCTACAAGAATTTAACCTTTTTGTTGCATTAGTTTCTTAGGAAAGCTTAAGTAAGGAAAGAGAGTGTTAGGATTTGTAAAGATACAGACGCCAAGGTTAGCTATCTTGTGTTAACTGTGCTCAACAAAGGACAGTTCAGTCGCACAAGTGAGCTTTCTTGGCAAGAAGGTAGTGGGTTGTTTCCAGTAAAGCTATACCTGTTGCTTACTGTCATGAGCTAATTAAGATTCAGGCCTTCCTTTGTCAGGAGCACTTTGGACATGTAAAGACTACAGTATCAATTGTGAGCAATCCAGTGGATGCTGAAATCAACTGGCACCTCTTATTACTGGTCAAAAAACAATCAAGGGTTTGGTGTCAAGAACAGCCCAACAGCAGTTGGTATCTACTGCTAATAAAATTTTCCTTATTTCAATGCAAGGTGACTTTGCCTTTAGTGTAATGATACCATTTCTTTTTCAGTAATATATCTGTTGCAAATTCATGTTGCAGTATTTAGATTTTATACTACTAGCTTAATTATTAAAGAAACTAATGAATCTGGTAGATGAGAAAATTATTTGAGATCAGGGTTTGGTTGGCTTGCAGCTCCTTGCCAGCCTTTCTGTGGAATTTGAGCATGTCATCTGATCTCTCTTCTGCACTTGGCCAGACCATAAAATGGGTATGTTACTGCCCTATGCCAGGAAGATACTGGCTTAAAGCAAAGACACGGTACTGGTGTTGAATGAAAGTATTTTAAACTTTAAAATACCTGAGTGTCGATTTTGGTTTTTTTCCTGTGGCAAAGATGCATAAAAAGGTCTGATCATAAAATACTTACAAACTTAATGTCACTTAAGTCATCCATCCCACTTCTAGTTCAGCTTGGTTTTAGATAGAGATGGGATGCTGGCAAGTTGCTGCATGAGCAACAGAAATATCTGCAAGACAACCCAGGCAGTTGTAGTGTGGGTTAGGTAGGCAGCACTGTCAGTGGAAAGGAGCATTACACAGAACTTGACAAAACAGTTCTCTTATCTTCTGAGAGTATTTGTCCTCCTGAAGTCAAGGGCTGTGCAATTTTGGAGTGGTGTTTTGCAGGATTAGGTTAACCATCCAATACTATCCCTTGCTCCAGGCCTGTTGCTGCTGTCTTGTTTAAGATGCTCACCTTGCTCTCCTTCTGGACCCTGACTCTGATCTCATTCAGCCAATTAGCCCTCCTCTGGGAAGCTGAATTACAAAAGAACTTGGTGAGTGCTAGCTGGCCCAGCAGGTAGACAATTTCACCTCTTCAGGGTGACAGTGGGCTGTGGGATGGACTTAAGGGCTCCTGGAACTGCAGCCTGTGTCCAGCAGCATTCATTGCTGCTTCAGGATTCCAAATAAGAGCAATAGCAAGGTACATTTGTGCTTGTCCGTGCTGGACCGGCTTTGATTTTTACAGGTGACAGGCACAAGCCCTTCTGTAATGAATGTTGCAGTACTGAGATGATTTTACTGCTTCAAAGTTACGTTGCAGTTGTCCTGATTTGCCAGTTGGAGGCATTAACAGGTAACAGAATGTGTGATTACTTTAAGGATGTTTCAGATAAATGTTTTTAATAGAAAATCTGTGCTCTGAAAATGAGGATTAATTTGTTACTGTTACGCTCAAGCAATTTAAAATGTGGCTTTTTTTGTGAGCATTACTTGATTGAGCACCATTGAACAATGGACCAACATTTCTTGAAGAGATCTATTTATATAGAATGGCATGAACTAGCAGAGGAAGCACAGAATACGTTTCCTTTGAGTAACAGAAATGGATAGGTAAAGTGGGAAAACTTTTTAAACTCAAAATCTTCAAAAAAGATGGTACATCTGTATGACTGTGGGAGACAGAAAAAGAAAGGAAGCATGGCTATCCTAACATTGATTTTTTTCTACTAGTTTTGTTGAAAGAATAATGAAAAAACTGAGTTGCTTAAATGTTTAGGAACAGATAGTAATAAAAATAGCCCCCCTGTAACTTTTAGAGTAGAGAGCTCTGTAGACTTAAAATTGCTGCACACTTGAGAAAAATGGTTTCATTATGAGAAAGAAATGAGATTTTTAGAAGGCTAAGTGCAGCCAACCCTGTGTGCCTTTATCTGTATGCTAATTAATTTAATTTTAAGAGGACTGTGGTTTTTTTCTTTCTCTGTGGAATTCCAGTGCAGCTGACAGAGTTTCTGGAAACCTGTGTGCAGGCTTGTAAACTACATAGCTGGTAGTTACCTCTTGTTTGAAAGAGGCAAAATTACATGCATTAAGCATTACAATACAAAAAACTGTATTTAAATGTAAAGTCTTGCTTCTTATTTATGATGAAAAATGTTACTTGTCAAGGTTGCAAGGGATGCTCTTGTATATGCAGCCTGTTGAGCACTCAGTAGGAGCAGCCTTTTTTTAACCTTCATTTGTTTATGCAAAACCAGTTGAAACACAGCACTAGTTTAATCCTTTCTTTTATTTCACACCTACCTAATTTTGTTTCACACCTACCTCAAAATTCTCCCAGGATCCTATTCTTTAGGATTGCTACCAGGCCTGATTTATGCATCCTCTGTTGAAGAGCCAGCTCCACTCCCAGAAATATGCCTTAGGTAGAATTGTATGTCAGTGAGTCAGTTTTAGGGCAACATTTTCAAAGAGGCGCTATATAAATTACACAGTATCCATGTGGGGGTGGCTTAGTGTTATAAAAAATCTCTTGAGCATCGTGCACACACATTCACACAGAGCTGAGTCAACTGTCTTGAGTTAAACTGAGTGCCGGTCACTTTGGTTTCCTTAAATCAGGTAACTGATACCTGGCCATTAACATTTCTCGGAAAACTATTACATATAGTAATTATTTCGGGGAAATTATTTACATTGATCCTTCCCAGTGCCACATCATCACTGTCTCTCTGTGCGTGTCCAAAGTTCTCTTGTTATTTTTTTCTGTGATCTCCAGTGAAGTAACGAGGGTTCTCCATCTTACTCTCCTTCTGACCTTTTAGTCCACTAAAATTCTATATTAGCCACTATATTCTTTAGTTCTATATAAATATGAAAACCTATTCAGATACAGATGAAAATATTGACTTCTGTGACACTGGAGCTGTAAGGTAGTAGATGCTCTGGAAGGATCTCTGTAGTTAGCTGTATATTCTGAACAAGTAACTTCTCTGCAGCAGTGCAATTTAACTTTTTATTTGTGTAGTCACAAAAGTTTAAAAGAACATACTGATGTTTTCTGCAAAAATGTAGATACAGTTTCTCATTTTTTTTAAATTACAACTTGCAAATGAATGGCTAATGTTAGGAGAAAGTAGGTTCAAACTTTTCAGTGCTAAAATGGCATTAAAAGACTTCTGCTAGATAATTTTTTTCATTTAAACAATTGCTAGAACTGGTATAAGAATGTGATGTCGTAAGCAGGGAAAAGGACTGAATAAGGAAATGTGTCAGTAAAACTAAAGTGGCTTAACAGCAAGCTATAATGAAAATCTTAGTACTTCTGAAGTAAGAATCTGTCATCTACAGCTGCTGAGAAAAAGAACTGATTTGCTTCATATAAGCTAGACATTCTTTATCATTAATCAGTTCAATAACACCTAAAATGACAATGTACAATTAAGGTTATGATATCATAGTGTTTATTAAATATTTGAGGCCTTATGGTTTGGGCAAAATTCATTTCCTTCTGACACTGCAGGACATAAAATTATACAGAAGAACTTTTACTGAAAGCAAAATAAACAAATACGATGAAGGATGTATGTATGGCAAGTTTTTGATTGATAAAGGGCATGTATGACATTTTCGATATATACACTACTGCACAAAGTTATTACTTAATAGCATATGTTCAATTATAGTTGTTCTTTAGGAAACTAACACCTCTGAATTTAATTTATTTGCTTTGTAAGAATTTTTTATCTTAAAATCTCTTCTCAGAGCAAACAGTGCTGTGAAAGAGCCACTTGATACCTTCTCCTGTGTTTAGTTGGAACCTGTGAGTTCAAGGTGTGATGACACCAAACAACAGGTAGTTTTTAATCAGATTTGTTTTTTTCTAAAGGGATGGTTTGTTGCTTGTCCTTCTTTCCCTCGTCTTCCTGTCAACTCTGCAGAGTTAGGGACATCACCAGAAAACTCCTGACCCTGGTGAAGTCTTCCGATTACTGCCCGCTGATGGTATTTCAAGTAGGCAGTGAAGATGTTACAAGGAGAAATCCTGTAGCCATCAAAAGAGATTTCTGAGCCATGGAAGTGTTGGCTAAAGGCTCAGGAGCACAGGTAGTGTTTTCATCAATCGTTACAGTAACTGGGAGAAATGTGGAATTAAGCAGGCAGATTGACCAAGTCAACAAGTGGCTCAGGTTGGTGTCATTGGCAGAACTTTGCTTTTTACGACTATGGTGCAGTCTATTCATCACCAGGTCTTCGGGCATCTGATGGCTTGCACCTCTCACAAAGGGGCACGAGGATATTAGCCCAAGAGTTAGAGGGGCTGATTGATAGGGCTTTAAACTAGATTTGAAGGGGAAGGGGGATAGCAGCAGGCTAGTTTGGGATGAGAAAATGGGAAGACACACCAAAAGTTTGTAGGGTAATCAAGAAAGCTTTAAACTAGATTGGAAGGGGGAGGGGAACACCACTGGGCTTGATAGAATAAAGCATGGGAATGGCACCTCAGGTTCTGAGGGATGAAGTACTAATAAGAGCCCCCTGGTCTGCCACCTCAGTGGAAGCAGGGGATAGCAATCCAGGTGGCAGCCAGAATTCAAAGGGAATTCTTGGGTTACAAATCACAACTAGAAGGCACTTAGGGCTTTTCCACTCAGGGAAAAGGTGGAAACAACAGTCCAACTGAAGTGCATTTACACTAATGCATGCAGCATGGGCAACAAACAGGGGGAGCTGGAAACCATTGTGAGGGAAGAAAACTATGACATAATTGCCATCACAGAAGCGTGGTGGGATGGTTCACGCAATTGGAATGCTGCCATGGGTGGCTACTCTTCAAACAGGATAGGCTAGGAAAGAGAGGTGGTGGGGTTGCTCTCTACGTTAGAGAATGTTTTGATTGCATGGAACTCAATAATAGTAATGATAGGGTTGAGAGCTTATGGGTTAAAACCAGTGGAACGTGCAGAAAGCCAGATGTCTGCTGGAAGTATAACACAGCAGAAAGGAAACAGTCCAGGAGGTTCATCGAGTGTATGGAAGATAACTTCCTGACACAACTGGTGAGTGAACCGACTAGAGAAGGTGCCCCACTGGACCTGCTGTTTGTGAACAGAGAGAGCCTTGTGGGAGAGGTGACTGTTGGAGGATGCCTGAGGCACAGTGATCATGAGATGATAGAATTCTCAGTTTTAGGAGTGAGGAGGGGGGTCAGCAGGACTGTCACCTTGGACTTCTGGAGGGCGAACTTTGAACTGTTTAGAAGGCTGCTTGATAAAGTTCTTTGGGAGATGGTTCTAAATGACAAAGGAGCCCAAGAGGGCTGGATGCTCCTCAAGAAGGAAATTCTGGCGGCGCAAGAGCAGGCCATCTCTGTGTGCTGTAAAATGAGTCGGCGGGGAAGAAAACCAGCTTTGCTGAGCAGTGAGCTTTGTATTGATCTCAGGAAGAAGAAGAAAGTTTATGAGCTTTGGAAGAGGAGGCAGGCATCCCAGGAGGACTACAAGGGTGAGGTGAGATCATGTAGAGAGAAAATTAGAACAGCTAAAACCCAACTGGAACTTCAACTGGCCAGTTTGGTAAAAGACAATAAGAAATGTTTCTTCAAGTATATTAACAACAACAGGAGGACCAAGGAGAATCTCCCTCCTTTACTGGATGCAGGAGGTACAGTAGTGTTGAGGGCAAGGCAGAGGTACTTAATGCCTTCTTTGTCTCAGTCTTTAATAGTAAGGTGAGATGTTCTCAGGATACTTGGCCTCCTGAGCCAGAAGACAATGAGGGTGCTGCTCCAACGATCCAGGAGGATTTGGTTAGAGACCTGCTCAGCCAATTAGACATCCACAAGTCTATGGGGTCGGATGGGAATTGGCAGAGGTCCTCTCCAAACCCCTTTCCCTCATCTACCAGCAGTCCTGGCTGACTGGGGAAGTGCCGCTTGACTGGAGACTGGCAAATGTAACTCTTGTTTACAAGAAGGGTCGGAGGGAGGATCTGGGAAACTACACGCCGGTCAGTCTGATCTCGGTACCGGGGAAGGTCATGGAGCAGATCATCTTGAGTGCTATCACACAGCACATGCAGGAAAATTGGGTGATCAGGCCCAGTCAACATGGGTTTATGAAAGGCAGGTCCTGCCAGACCAACCTGATCTCCTTCTATGACAAGGTTACCCCTTTAATGGACAAGGGAAAGGCTGTGGATGTGGTGTACCTGGACTTTGCTAAAGCCTTTGACACCATTTCTCACTGTATTCTGCTTGAGAAACTGGCTGCCATTGGCCTGGACAGGAACACCCTCTGCTGGGTAAAAAAACTGGCTGGATGGCCAGGCCCAAAGAGTTGTGGTAAATGGAATTACATCCAGTTGGAAACCAGTCACGAGTGGTGTTCCCCAGGGTTCAGTACTGGGTCCAGTCTTGTTCAATATGCTTATCAACGATCTGGACAAGGGGATTGAGTGCACCCTTAGCAAGTTTGTGGATGACACTAAACTGGGTGGTAGTGTTGATCTACTGGGGGTGTCGGTCAACAGCCAGCTGAATATGAGCCAGCTGTGTGCCCAGGTGGCCAAGAGAGCCAGTGGCATCTTGGCCTGTATCAGAAACTGTGGCCAGCAGGACCAGGGCAGTGATTGTGCCCCTGTACTCGGCACTGGTGAGGCCACACCTCGAGTACTGTGTTCTGTTTTGGGCCCCTCAGTACAAGAAGGACATTGAGGTGCTGAAATGCATCCAGAGAAGGGTAATGAGGCTGATGAAGGGACTGGAGAAGAAGTCTTATGAGGAGCATCTGAAGGAACTGGGGTTGTTTAGCCTACAGAAGAGGAAGCTGAGGGGAGACCTCATCACTGTCTACAACTGCCTGAAAGAAGGTTGTAGCGAGGTGGGTACTGGTCTCTTCTCACAAGTGACAGGTGATAGGACAAGAGGAAATGGCCGTAAGTTGCACCAGGGGAGGTTCAGATTAGACATCAGGAAAAATTTCTTTGCAGAAAGGGTGGTCAGGCATTGTAACAGGCTCCCCAGGGAGATGGTTGAGTCACCATCCCTGGAGGTGTTTAAAAGGTGGGTAGATGAGTGTCTGAGGAACATGGTTCAGTAAGTGGATAGGTAGGGTTGGACTCGATGATCTCAGAGGTCTTTTCCAACCAGAGGATTCTATGAATCTATGTGCCTTTACAAATGAGTCTATGATTTGAAAATATTTCCTAGATAAAGATACAGTTAGATATTTAATAGCTTCTACATACTGTTTTTTTCTGTGTTTGGTTGGAAAATAATTTCTGTTGGAAAAATCCAGCACAGAAGTTTTTACAGCATTGTCTTTTACAGTCATCAGTGCAGTATCTGTGCATCAAAAAAAGGAGAATGACATTTCTGAGCAATGTTGAATTAAGTATCCATCTGTGTCTCTAAGTATCACAGCTTATTTTTCAGTACTATGTTCTCATTTAAGAAAGAAACCGGTCTTTCTGTAGCATCACCTTGAGATTACCTTTTCTAGGACTGTTACTAGAAAAGTGAGTGGCAAGAAAGGAGTGGGAGTTTTTTACTGTAGTCTCTTCCTCTGATCTATGCATTTCTCGATTAGAACTAAATAAGTGCATTCATTCTTTGAGACAAGGCTTTCCTTGGCATATATGTTTTCCCCTGAGCTATCTGTATTGTCTGAAGCACAACAGACGACTTTTTCACCAAAATAAATATTAAGTTATTTTTTTATATTATGTACTAATACTAGAATTGTTGGCTTTTTAAATAGCTAGTTCAAGGGACCTGGAGAGTACAAACCTCATCAGAGCAAGTATTTTTTCCACACTTGCAAAAATAGATGTCAATGTTGACCTGCTTTTGTGAAGTTATTAGTCCCTATGCTGCCTTCTTACCAAAAATGTGAGTCATTGCTTGAGGGATCAAACCGTTATTAAGTAGGATGTTATTGTAACAAATCTTTTTAAGACATTGAATAGACTGTTAGCAAGGTGGTAGCATGTAGATGAAACACAAGTTTTTCTGTCTGATAGGCCAGAGGGATGGAAAAGCAAGTACTGTAGTAAGTGTTCTTATAGTCCCTTTGGGAGCTGAGAGGTAGATGATAATTCCCAAGTAGGATGTTTGTGGAAAAAAAAGTCTCTAGTTCACTTTGGCTGCCCTTTAGCTTTGGTTGGAGGTCTGTTCTTTGTGTTTCCCAGGCTAAAAGGGTGAATAATTGCAGAACAGCTTCTGCACTATTAGTATGAATTTTTAAATAAATTTATTTTGTCCAGGTTAATATTTTTCCTATATATGTTTGAGCTACCAAATATTTTCTTACATGATCAGAAAGTACATTTCAAAGCTCTTAGAAAAGGTATTTTTCTTTTCAAAGTGCATGGCCAGAACAAAGCTGGCAGTTGCATTATTAGGTACAATACACAGACAATACACCTCTGCTATGAGGACAAGCTGAGAGAGTTGGGGTTGTTCAACCTGAAGTAGAGAAGGCTCTGGGAAGACCTCATAGTGGCCTTCCAGTACCTGAAGGGGGCTACAGGAAAGCTGGAGGGGACTTTTTACAAGGGCATGGAGTGATAGGATGAGGGGGTTGGCTTTAAATTGGAATGGGAAAGATTTAGGTTAGACATTAGGAAGAAGTTCTTCATGATGAGGATGGTGGGACGCTGGCACAGGTTGTCCAGGGAAGCTGTAGATGCCCCCTCCCTGGCAGTGTTCAAGGCCAGGTTGGATGGGGCCTTGAACAGCCTGGTCTAGTGGGAGGTGTCCCTGCCCATGGGAGGGGAGATTGGAACTGGATGGGCTTTAAGGTCACTTCAACCCAAACTATTCTACGATTCTATGATATCTGGCTGTGTATAACTCTTGACCAGTCATTTAATCATCAAATCTGTTTTACTTACCTGTATAATAAGATAATTATTTGATAATGTAGATTTGTGGATTACTGTGAAGAAATACTGATTTTATTACAGTATTGGGATGCGTTTGTCTCAGCATTTGGGTTTGTTGATGCTGTGCTGTGGCTTTTTGTAATAAATTGGTTTTTATGTGATATTTATTGCCTACGTGAAATTACCATCTCCAGAAATTCTTCTTTTGAGTTGCTTTCAATAGTATTTTACTCAGTGCAAGTATTGACAAACATTTTTCTTATATATGTTCTCGTATTTTATGATATGTATTATTTTTTGGGGGGAGTGTGTGTAAAATGTTGGGTTTACTGGTTTTGGTTTTGCCTTTTGTTTTAATATTTAGCAGGCATAGTTATCTCCGTCTTTCTTGTGTTGTCTGATATTAACTGTTTTCTCTCCCATAGATATTTTCATAATTCCCTTGCACCATCCAGTATTTCATTCCTTAGCCTGAAGAAAGAATAAAATCTCTTAATATTATTTAAACTTAAATTTTGAAGTGGGTTAGGGCAGACAGGACAACACTGAGCTTTTCGTGTTACCTTTTAGAAGCAGGGACTAGCCTTATTCCATGCTGCAGATGGAAGGGAAGGGGAAGCAGAATACAGTTACATACATATATACAATTACAGGCAGCGTGGGATGAATCAGGAAACTAAAAGGACTGTCAAGGTGCATGAAAACCTCTCTGAACCATGGTTTCTCAGGCTGCTCAAGTACTAATTGCCCTTGTCTGCAGAATTGTGTATTTTTAAAAGCAGTAGATTAAATCTTAACACTGTGGGGTTTTTCTTGCTTACACTTTTTTTAAAGTGACATAAATTTATCGTTTACTATATTTCTGAACCCACAGATGGTTTGTTTCATACCATGTAGTAATTGGAAGATCCTTGTTTTATGTTGAATTCAAAGTGTAAATTTAGGTGGAAGGCCAAGTGTCAATAATGAAGATAAAATTTTAAATATTGATCTCTAAAACAAAAATTCCCTGAAGGTGCTTCAGGTAGTTTTTGGTTCATAACATGCAAGTCATCAGTCAGATAAATAACTTGGTTTTTTTTGTGGTTGCACTGAAGTGGTCGCTTATTAAATTGTAACTTGGAAGTAAATTGTAGGATAATTGTGTGGCTTTATATTGTTTCTTGCTTACAGCCCATACTATTTGATGCTGGTTTCCTGGCAGATTTTAGAGAAACTAGGACAAGCCTGTAGGTTCTCATAAAACCGGTACTTGTATGGGAGACACTTGAAGGCTTTGGATAGTGTATTTGATACTCCTAAAAAGTCTTTATGTGACTTGACAGCATGGTGTTTCTCTGAGAACAAATCTGTTACACGTAGCTAATGTTTCTTAAGACCTTGCCTGTAGATGTTGTAAACCCCATGTCCCTGACAATTTAGTATCACTTCATGACACTTCTTGTAAATACATCTTTTGTATGTGAGATCTGCTGGCAGAGCAGTTCCACTGGAAAAGGAAGGTGTTTGTAGTCTTACTCTGTAAGGTTCAGCAGCTGCTTGTTTTTTTGCTCAAAGTGACTGGATTTCTCCTATGTCATGTTGGTACTTTAAGTTTGCAAATTACTATAAAGACATTGTAATTTTATAAGATTGAGCTTCTGTTCAACTGAAAGTAGATTTTTCATAGATACAGAAATTGAACTATATTCTGGTCTGTCCAGGTAGATGACTACCAAGTCTAGGAATTTTTAGGCTGGCATTGTTCATAAGGGCTAAAATTCTCATTAAAATATGTTTAAAGTTCTAGGTAAAGAATTTTAGCACGTGTTGCTTGTAATATATTGATTTAAATTTCATAAGGTATGAGTTTAGAAATATTTTTATTATTTTCTGATCTGTCTCGATTATTCTAGTGAGGTGAATGTGATTCCAATACCATTCTTGATGGACGTATAAAAGGAAGAATAGTTTGGTGTAACAGGAGGAGTTCACTAGGAAAAAGTAAATTAAGGAAACCAATATGATACTGAACCATGCTGTCTGTAATTGAAAGCAATGAGTTGTTTAGGTAATATTGTGAAGAACAGGGTTGCGTTATTTGGGTAAGTTCTTCTTCTGTTCTTGTTTGGGTAAGTTCTCTTCTGTTCTTGTTCAGGTTGCTGTATTGCTGAAGTCCATATCTAGTTCACCTAGTCTTCCAGACCATGTGCTCCATGCTTTGAGACCAGGAGGACCTTGGTGTTCTGAAATGAAGATGGAGGCAGTGGGAAAAGCAGAACAACTTGTTGATACAGAAGTTAAAACAAAGGCTTCTGAAAAGCAAGATGCTGCTCTTGATGAAGACAGACCTATAGAACTGGAGAGACAAACTCTGAAAGAGAGTGTGCCCACTGCAGCAGACTCTGCAGTGCTCTCTTCAATGCCTTGCTTACTGATGGAGTTGAGGAGAGACTCCTTGGAGTTTCAGCTAGCATCTACAGAGAACAATATGCCACCGGATGGTCGAGTATACGAGAGTGACTCTTCTAATCGTTGCATGCTTTCCCCTTCTTCTAGTGGCCATTTGGCCGACTCGGATACATTATCTTCCACAGAAGAGAATGAGCCCTGTCAAGCTGAAGCTGCTGTAAAGGGAGATCCTTCTGTGGGGTCTGGGGCTGCAGTTGGGAGGAAATCCAGGCGATCCAGGTCTGAAAGTGAAACTTCAACAATGGCTGCCAAGAAAAACCGACAGTCTAGCGATAAGCAGAATGGTCGAGTTACCAAGGTAAAAGGTCATCGAAGCCAAAAGCACAAAGAAAGAATTCGGCTGCTAAGACAGAAACGGGAGGCAGCTGCTCGCAAGAAGTACAACCTGCTGCAGGACAGCAGTACCAGCGACAGCGACCTGACGTGCGACTCGAGCACGAGCTCATCAGATGATGACGAAGAGGTTTCAGGGAGCAGCAAGACAATCACTGCAGAGATACCAGGTAGAGGATGTTTTTTAAACTGAACTGTAATGCATCTGACATCGTTTCTCAGCTGTCATGCTAAATTAAATGAGTGATACTTGAGAAAAAAACAGGAGAACTGCAGCTCTGTGTAAATTTGAAGACTGCAGTATATTAACAAGACATGGGCAAATTTTAAAATCTGTTTTGAGGTTTCAGTGCACTTTTGCACACCGACAAAGCATAGAAACGGTAAATTGGAGGAAAGACCGTCTTTGAATTCTGGAATTTTCAGATCTTTTCCTTTGTAAGCCTATATTAACTCCTATTAGTGCTGTCAAATCCCATTAGATGGTAATAATCTAATAAACACATTCTTAAAAAAAGTGGCCAGCTTTACTTTAAAATATTAAGATCACAGCTCAATAGCTGTGTTAGGAATAATGTAGCATACCTCTTGCCTGTGTTACAGTAAGGCCCTGTTCACTGTTGCAGTCATGCTGTGCTTTCAGCTCTGTTTCATTGCATGACAAACCTACTTAGCCTTACTGTAAATTCTTGCAGCTTCTAGCTGGTCACTTATTTTAGAACATAAATATTGATTTGTTTGCACAGGTGCCCAAACTATATTCATGCCTAAATTGTCAACATTTTAGACAAAACTATTACCATTTTCCTATGTCATAAGGATCTATAATTTCTATATCTTTAATTTTCTGACATAACCGTTTTAAGATTGGAGGTAGCAAGTTATAGGGGCATTCTCATGATTTTTATTAGCAACAGAAAGATGAATTCTTCAAGTTTCTTGTCTGCTGAGTGTGTTATTTTATTAGCCCAAATGCCATGGACAGGATTTTGTGTGAATTACTCTTGCAACATATTATACTATAGAACCATCTTCATATGCCAATCAAAAATAAAATTGCATAAAAAAAATTTTGACTTGCCAGTTTTTACTAGGCTACATGCCTTTTAGCTTCTTGTGCTAGAAGGGGTTTTTTCGAGATAAATATTAGCTTACATAGGGAAAGAACAATTAAAGAAAAACTGTAATAGTCTTATGTTGCTGAACTAATGTTTGCTATATGAGTTAAAATGTTTGCAGAAGATTTTACAAAAATTTTAACTGACTTGATTACAGTGAATGTGTCTTTCACCTTGAGAACTGGCATTTTTCCCACATATTGCTAGGAAGCAGGTTGCACAAAGGAAGTTAAGGTTTATTATTAGAAAACCTGGGAAAGGCATAGTCTTCCTGTAATTATTGTGTAGTAAACTTTTAATAGAGATCTAAAATTAGTTTTACCAATTTAGTAGTCAGAAAACTGATTTAAAGCCTGTTGAAGACAGTTTCATTAAGTTTTGGGACAGGTTCCCCCTCCCCCCCCCCCAAAAAACCAAACCAAAACCAAGCCAACCAAACAACACACAAAAATTCCCCAGGTTATATTCTTCTTTAAGTCATAAAAGTTACTTGTGACCCTGAAAGGTGCCAGATCTGCCTAGATTTGACTGCCATTGCAGAGATCTGAAACCACTCCAGGGTACTTTTCTATGTCACTAAATTTTTCTGTATTCGAACTCCTGGTCTGAACTGCGAGATGTTTGCGGTGAAAAGGTTCCATTGTAGTACACAAAAGAACTTGATGATTACAACAAGGCCCAATTTTACCTGTGGTGCAAGATGTGGAGATGCAAAAAACATCCTGAGGAATAGCGACTTCTATTTCATAGCCTTTATAATCTTCTCAATACATTTAAGACATTAAAACTTTTGAGTTGCCTGTTTGGGATTAGGTGGAATGCATACCTGCCACATTGTAGTTTTCCTTTAAATAGAAACAACTTTGGTTTGTGGGAAATGGTCTCCAAGTACAAGAGAAAAATATTCTCTATAGAGATAAGGACAAGATTGACCAAAAATGTATCCTGTGCTACTTCTGGGTTAATGAGACACTGTGATCTTAACAGATGCAGTGGAGCTCTGAGCCTGAGTAGGACTCCCAACTCTCCATTGCAGTGGTGAGTTCAGATGCCATCTGCGATCCCTCTTCTTGGAACTGGCAAAGTGCTTAACTGAAATTATATTTTTGACTAGGAAGCTATTTTAGCGCACTTAACATCATACTGTGAATATCCTCAAAATTTAGGGAATGAATGTGTAGTTAGAAAATAATACAAGATATCAAAAAGCATTACTGTTAATTCGGGACATGAGTGTCCTCTGCACACGGTCAAAAGCTAAGAGGTTTAACTTGGTACTTGAACGTCCAGAAACTGCCATGCACCTGTCAGGAGGACATAAGTATGAAAATACTTTTGCATTTTTGCAACAAAGTCTGTACACATTGTTGCAGGAGATTTTTACAGGTAGCATGTGTTTCCCTTGGTCTTACTGTATTTGAACACTTCAGTTGTAGTGTTGGTTACTGTTGCAACATAGCTTATTATTTGGACTGATTTTCAAATGTCTGTTGTCTAAAAAATAACTTTGCCAACAGAGATGCTCTAAAATTGTTAGTGACAGTTAATGTGGCCTTCATGTACAAAGGTTATACATATTCTGGTTCTCGACCTTCTATCAACATGTGTAGCATTACAGAAGACAGTTTACTTGTGTGTGATCTGAAAATTGAAGTCCCATATTTGAGAATACAGTAGTCTTTCATGTTGTGTAACTAAACCTCTTCCATTTTAATAGTGCAGTTATTCTTTTCAAACCATCCACATCACTGGGTTTGAAATACTTTTTGCTAAATTAGTAAGGTAAGGGAAACCTTCAGTGAAATACATAATAATGCTGTGAAGTTGTGAACTGAGCAGTTGTGCAGTTCTGAACTCAAAGGTAACGTGGATTAAAATACTGGCAGGCTTATTTTTCTTCTCAAAGATTGAAGAGTAAAGAGTTGAGATCTTACTGGTGATACTTCAGTACAAATTTTGAGCGCTCAGTAGGAGCTAAGCACAATATATGTTATGTTATTCTGAATGCATTATATGGTGTTAATTTAGACCTGAAAATACAGGTTCAATCCAAACTTCACGGGTGCTACTGAGAATCTTTTCACTGACCTGAGCAGTCATAATCTTGGGCTCTTTAATTCAGGGAATGCTATGATTTTTGAATTATTGCAGATGAGCAATTTATTATGTTTTAATGATTGAGTTTCTTTGACACTTAGGATTTTACCATTTTTAAACACCAGATAGCATTCATGGCATAAGAGGATATCTTTGAGTCCTGAAATAGGTTCTTCTAGACCCACTACTGTTGAAATGTTTTTCCTTTAAACAATTTCAAATTTGACCATGCAAACTAACTCAATGAAATAGGCATGAGCACAATCCTGTTTATGTGTAAATGCTTTCTTTGCAAGAAGGAAGAGGTTTTTAAAATTTAAAAATATAGTATTCATAGAATCATAGAATCTTTCAGTTGGAAAAGACCTTTGAGATCATAGAGTCCAACCAAATTAATTTATTATTATTATTATATTAATATAATACAAAAATATTGACATTTTGCCACCATTGTGCTTTCTCCAACTTGGAAAAATCTGAATTGAAATAGGAATGACTCATGTTTTAAGCTTTCAGAAAATCTGTTAAAAACTTTGAATATACAGAAATCCAAAGAGAGGGCACATTGTGTGCCAGGGACTCTCAGCCAGATTACTTCCTCCTAAGAATTATGCATAGACCTTGGATGAAGCATCTTGCAATGGATGAATCTGGAGTAACTCAGAGTAACAATTATATAAGAATGGGGGGAAAATTCTGTTAAGAGTGATCTGCAGTGAGATACCGATTTGGAAATGTCAGGTAGCATAACAACACTGAATCCACTGTTGCTACTTAGAATGAAGATGCAGCATATCTTCTTAAATTGTTACATTATCAATCTTCCTAAATTAAATAACTTTGGATTTGGTCATTGTTTAGATAGTACTTAATAGATCTCATCAAGAGACAGCATTGGGGCATTTCTTAGGTGCTATTTTGCAGAAGGCGTTGTCTTGAAAAAAGGTATGAGTCTTGGATTCTGACCTCTTTGTGATTGCAAATTTCTTCTCTTTTTAATTTGACATAACTCAAACTATAGAGCTGTAAGTTTACAGGTAGCAAAGGGACCAATTACATAAATGCTAGATTTTTTAATATAATAAAAATATATTTTTAAACTTTTTTAATACTGAAGGCCACCAGTAAAGATAAGATTGACTAAGGATTCTCATTATAAGAACTAAAAGAGAAGCATTTCAAATATTGATTTGCTGCTAATGTAAATTGTAGATATGCTCTGAATGATCCCTTTTAGAAATAATATTTCAATACATAGTCTCTTCAGTTTACAAAGCAGTTTTGTCAACTTTGCGCTAGTTCATTCTTAACTTTAAAAGCCTAGCTAGATTGTCTCGAGTATCACCATCAATAGTTTTTATTTAAATTGCAGTTAAAACTTACTCGTCACTTAAAGGTGTCTGATGGTAAATATGTGGAAGTCAGAAAGACTGCTGTTTAGTTACTTGATCTTGGGATAAAATCCCTGACTAAATAGGAGTAAAGAGAATCATATTGGATGTTCAACACTAGGAGTATATGAAGAGAAGGAATATTTTTTCAGGGAGGAAAAAGAAATTGAAAATACAAAAGTAACCACATTTTAGGAAAAACGTACCATTTTACTTAATTACTTAATTTACTTTTAGTTAAAATGCAGAGGGATGTGAATTAGTTGCTATGAAATAATTTATTTTTGGTCAGAGGACCTAAATGCTGAACTTCCAGCCTGTCTGACAGGTAAACAGATGGGAGGGAAGAATTAAAGTAGGGGTTTTAATAGAAGGGTTTTGGTCCCTGATGGGTAGCATTGCTACTGCTCAGAAATAAAAAAAAATCCTAGGCTTTGTTTAGCTGTTACTGAAGGACTTATGTATAACTCCTTTAAATGACTCCTAAAAAGAACATATTCTTTAATACTGTAATTTCACATACACAGTGAATCCCAATAAAGATTGTGCATTATGTTTTATTAGTAAACATTTGCTTAAGTTGTGCATTGATTTCTCTCATTCCTAGAATATTTTCTATTATTCTTAAGTTACAGGATCCCACAAGTTTCACGTTTACATATTAAATTGACAAATTCTGTAGCTACTTTGTGTAGTTTCATGTGATAATTGTCTTGGAATTACCTTAGGTAACGTTTGGTCAGATAGCATGCACATATTGTTTATTATTCCTTAAATAAGTAGAAAGCCTTATTTTCTTGGGGGTTTATTGCTTCCTAGAGTATTTCCTGAGTGAGCTCAAAAATAGATATCGCTGCCTTTTCTTAGTGATATTTTCGTTTTGAGGGATAGAAGGAAGAACTTCCTTCCAACTGCACCCTGTCTGTTTTCTGCCTTAGCTAGAGTGAATGCTAAAATGCTGCACAGGTGGTGGCTGGTACAGTTGTAGTTGGTGTGAGGTTGATCACTCCTACGTGTCAGATGGGTTACCCCTGGGATGTAGCAGTGTCCATCAGACTTAACAGAGGTTGTCTTCATGTATTAGTGTAGCATTGACCTATCTCTTCATGTTTGCGTTCTGTATTCCTTTCACTGGTGTTTAGTGTGTTTTACAGAACTAGACTGAGAGCTTTGGGCTTGGCTACTTCAGATGCTGCAATCAATAGATCAGCTTTTATCTCTTTTGTACAATTTTGTGTATGTTTAACAGTCCATTATTAAAGGATTCAAGTGAGTAAAATGTGCATAATGATTCAGTTAAACAAAACTAAACATGTTATTGTATAATGTTCTGGACACCTTCAGTTGAATTAAAAACAAATTGCAGGGGGGTTGGACTAATTGTGTTTATTAAAAAAACTTTGACAGAATTATCTGTGAATTCTAGAATAAAAATAATTTTGAAGTCAAAATTTCTATTATAACTTCAGTGAGTGTAAATTTTTTTGACAGTAATACTGTTGGTTAATATTTTCTAATTCTTCCCATGTTTTCATATCCAAGGGACACAATTAGAAAAGTTTGTTTTCCTGAGTTAACACGCCTTAATAAACAATATTATGTTCTTAATTAATGATGTCTTATCAAATGGCCTCAATGTCTTTAAAGCTGGCTTCAGTCGTGCTGGGGGATCTGGAGGAGCGACCAGGGAAATTCCAGGATTGCTTGACAGGGGCACCGTGTGGGATAGGAACTGCATAGGCAATGTCCTGGAAGAGGCCATGAACTGCTTTGCCGAGATGCAGAGGCAGACAGAGGAGAAATTTCGCATGTGGATAGAAAAGCTAACCCGTCTTGACACGGATGAAGAAAGCAAGCAACAACTGGAGCCCAGGGAACCTAAAATTCAACTAGTTGGCCAAAGAATCCCCCCTACCATGCAGTCAGGGGCTTTCATACAGATGCCTGATAGCCAAGTACTTCCACAGCAGTCTTTTAATTCTTATATGGGCTATCAAAATGTCAGTGCTATGCTAGAGTTTCCAGTGACTTTTAATAACAATTTTGCACCTATCTTTCCAGAGAATGGGAATATTTCAGAGTCTAATCTGAATCAATCATAAACTTCAAGATTGCAAAGATTGTATATTTTTATGTTATTTTGGATTACTAAAAACAAGGTTTGCTTTTCTCTTTGTATTTTGTTTTTCTTTTGGGTTTTATTACCATGTTATAATTTTTTTTAAATTTTTTGAGAATATGTATGTAGTTTTAAAAAGCCCACAGTATACCTATGTGCGTGTGCCAGTGTGCACACTCTTTTAAAGGTGTGAGGGGGAACCACCCTAAGCTTTCATCAACAAACTTGGAAAAATATAACTTAGAACCCTTGTTTAGATACCCCAAAATCAGTAAAGCTGTTTGCTACAATAGGAGCGTTAAGAGTATTCATCCAAATGCTCTTTTTGCATGTTAAAACTTAGTTCCTTATATAAATCTTTTATATTTAAAGATGTAAAGTACCCTAGACAACCAGACTAGATGTAGACTTGTAATGTTTCCTTAACTATCTGTTTACTCCCAAGTTTTGTAGCTTGAATGTCACATAAATTTTCTTCCTTTTTAGGCAAAAGTAATAAAATAAGCTTACCCTAAAGATTTAGCTATATATAACAAATGTGCACAACTGATATTTTTGTCTTCCACTGAGTTCATTTTCTGTCCAGAGTAGTTATTAATGTCACTGCTGTTTTGCACATGCTGTGTTTATGGAAGCGGCTGTCTTATATTGTGTGCCCAAATACGCACATGTATACATACATATGTGTTCAGTTTAGGTGGAAGTCATCTCCTCTAACTTTAAGTGTCTAGTTTGCTGTTCTGTGGACCTCGTTTTGAGTCAATGGGAAGAGATAAGTACCTACAGAGGATACTTCCTGGCAGCGTCTTTCTCTTCCATTAGTTGTCTAAACCTCCTTTGTAAACAGTTTAGAATAGATGACTTCAGCCAAAAGTTAGGTGGGATAAATTACACCCAACTGCATGTGCGTGCATGACCCATGCACAAAAAGCACTACTGCTTCCTTCTGTATATATGATCAAAATGCATTCTTCATGCTGGAATAAAAATAGTTGTGTCAGTCCGAAGATAAGCAGCCATTGGTTGGTGGATTGAGCCTTGGCACAGGAATTTAAATGACAGTCAGGTTAGTAAACTGTGGTGGTCTGAAGGTTCCTGGTCTGTGTCAGACAGCAAGCGCGTCTTCTGAACCACATTTGAATGCCACTGAAACTGTTATTTACTTGTGATGGGGAATGCCAGAATATTAAATTCATTTAAGTAACACAATAAGTTGCTATTGTGTGGGTTTTCTTTATAATGATAGCTATCATGAATAGGCAGGCTTAAAACTGTGATGTGTAGAATTAATTTAAACTATATATGAGAAATCTGTATTTAATTCTTGCAATTAGCATAGAATCGTAGAATCATAGAATGGTTTGGGTTAGAAGGGACCTTAAAACCCATCCAGTTCCAACCCCCCTGCCGTGGGCAGGGACACCTCCGATTAGACCAGGCAGATGAAGACTCCATCCAACCTGGTCTTGAACACTGCCATGGAGGGGACATCTACAACCTCCCTGGGCAACCTGTGCCAGCGTCTCACCACCCTCATCATGAAGAATTTCTTCCTAATGTCTAATCTAAATCTTCCCCTCCTTCCAATTTAAAGCCGTTCCCCCTCATCCTATCTGTACTGGCCCTTGTAAAAAATCCCTCCCCAGCTTTCCTGTAGCCCCCTTCAGGTACTGGAAGGCTGCTATGAGGTCTCCCTGGAGCCTTTTCTTCTCCAGGCTGAACAAGCCCAACTCTCTCAGTCTGTCCTCATAGCAGAGGTGCTCTGGCCCTCTGATCATCTCCGTGGCCTCCTCTAGACCTGTTCCAAATGTTCCGTGTCTTTCTTATGTTGGGGATTCCAGAACTGGACACAATATTCCAGGTGGGATCTCATGAGAGTGGAGTAGAGGGGCAGAATCGCCTCCCCTGACTGCTGGCAATGCTTCTTTTGATGCAGCCCAGGACACGGTTGACCTTCTAGGCTGTGAGTGCACATTGCCGGGTCATGTCGAGCTTCTCATCAACCAGCTCCCATAAGTCCTTCTCCACAGGGCTGCTCTCAATCACATCGTCTCCCAGTCTGTATTGAAACCACAGATTGCCCTGACCCAGGTGTAGGACCTTGCATTTGGCCTTATTGAGCCTCATGATGTTCCCACAGGCCCACTTCTCCAGCTTGTCCAGGTCCCTCTGGATGACATCCTGTCCTTCTGGTGTGACAATTGCCCCACTCAGCTTGGTGTCATCTGCAAACTTGCTGAGGGTGCATTTGATTCCCCAATGTAGAAAGCTACTTAGGTTGGTCAGGCAGGACTTTCCCTTGGAGAAGCCGTGCTGGCTGTCTCGAATCGCCTCTGTGTGCTTTAGCATAGCTTCTGGGAGGATCTGTTCCATGATCTTCCCGAGCACAGAATTGATGCTGACAGGTCTGTAATTCCCAGGGTCCTCCTTTCTACCCATAAACTTATATACATTCAGGTTCCTCAGGTGGTCATGAAGCTGATCTTCCCCTGCAGTGAGAGTGGCTTTATCCTTCTGGTCCCCATCTTGTTTTCCTTTGACTTGAGAGGGGTGAGGAGAGCGGTTGCTGGTGAAGACTGAGGCAAAACAGTTGTTGAGTACCTCAGCCTTCTCCTTATATGTTAATACGAGGTCACCATTTTTGTTCTTCGGGGGGTACACTTTCTTTAACCTTCCTTTTGTGGTTGACGTACCTGTGGATGCCCTTCTTGTTATTCTTTGGATGCCTTGGCCTTCACTCAGGCCTATCACTGCACACAGGGATTTTTTTTTTGTCATCTCTCCATTAAAGCCTTTCTTCATGCGAAGTACCAAAAGTCTATATTTATCATCAATCAGAACTTACTAAAATTTTCTAATGCAAATTAAATCAGAAGTCTAATAATGGAAGCTTAAAGTCTTTGCATAGACATAATTTAAGTGAAGAGATCACAGCCTTTTAGCTCCGTTAATTTCATTTTTAAGCCACAGTCCATTTTTTTTCTAATTCTTTTAGTTTAATTTCTTTTTTTCCTGTTCAAAGTAACTACTTTATTTTCTGTAGATGTGATTTTTTTTTTTCCCCTACCTGAAGGCAGTGGGAGTTGTTCCATCAATTTATATTGGGGTTTGGATCAAACCTGTAACAGGTACTCAATAAATACTTTTTGTTTTAAGTATAATACAACACTGGTGTTTTAACATTATTCTTGGCCCATACTGACTTTTTTTTTAAAGTATGTGATGCCCTCCTTAAAGAAAAATTAGGGTAGTGAGCTTTTTTATTTTCAGAGTAACTGTTTGAAAGATCATGCAGGAGATAATTTTTGAGTATTGGAATAAGTTCTTTACAGATCACCTTCATGCATAATTTTGATACAAAGATTTTGATATGAAGTTGTAAAAAAACTCCCTCATCTGAAATTGTGTGCATTTTTAACTATAGGTTAAATGAATTTTTGTGTGTTTGATTGCAATATAATAATCTTGTCCTCATCTGTTTAAGATCCTTTGGGGAAGATTATTTGCTGATAATGAAAAAAAAATCTGATCCTTCTGGTGTTCATAGGTGTGAGATATATATATATACACGCACATCTTTATGACGATAAGAGGAGCATATTTTGAAGCACGACAACTTTATAAGCCTTCCCATGCATGCAGAAGCAGCTTTTTGCAGTGACTGGTTTCTTTTAATGTTTGAGTATCTTAACTCAGTATGTCTAAGCATGCCCTTAAGCTTTTTTATAAAATAGTATATATGGAGTAATTGGATGTTTCAAAACAAATTGTGTAAGGGGATCAGTTGAACTTATTTATCTCTCAGACTGAAACAGGCTTTTCTGTACTGATCTTGTAAATGGATAACAGCTTTGTTAGGGATGTAGCCAATGAAATTTCTGCCAACTTTCAATGTCTTGGTTAGGTAAGCTTTTTAAAATAAAAGAAAAATATTAAAATCATTGAGTGTATTAATAGATAAAAACTGGGATTTGGTTCCTATAGGCAAAAATTTAAAACTTTAAAACATTTTTTTAACCATTGCTATTAGTTTTTATTTTCAATGCAAGCAGCTGTGAATGTGAAAGAACAAGCAGAGGTTTATAGCAGTTGAACATACAGACTTTAAAGCTGTACTCTTTCTAGGATAAACCTATTCCAAGGCACCCACAAGACTGAGGGAATGGTTCATATTTGGTATAATTTTAACTTAATTTCCCCACAAAAGCTACCTAGTGTTAAGAACACCTGTGCAAGACCAATGATTGTAAATGGTTTTGTAAATTGTGAAAAGTATTTTGTTTGGTTGCTCTTTTCACTTATCTCAAAACTTGAGCCAGATCTTCAGCTGTTGTAAGTTAGCTCATTGGAAATGAAAAATGTATGTTGCTTTATATGGTTGAATATCTGGTCCATTAGCTTGTTTTCCATGTGAAGCAGAAATCTGAGCGGGGAACACCACCTTTGTTGTTTGGGTGTAGTATAACTGACGTGATGAAGGATTTGGCAGACTGCAATTAAACAGGAACTTCTCTTCGCTTTGTACTGTGAATTTGAAAGATGCAGAGCACTGAAGAAACCAACCTTCAGATACCAATACTAGTAATAAGTAATGTGTATGCGACAACCTTTGGCATCTCTTTGAGAAAACAGATTCCTAATACATAATTTCAGGATTTTTTTTCTTCCTGGAAATAACTTTGCTATATTATATTGCTGCAGTTAAATTTGTCATTATTTCCATTATAAGTTCTTATTTTCAAAGAGCTTTTTGACTAGAACTTTCAGGGAGTTTAATTTTTTTAAGTTTCAACTGTAGAAACTTTATCTTATCCATTCTGTATTTTATGAAAGTAGTCTGGCCTTATTTAAAACTTATTTTAAGATTATCAGAAGGAAGCTCTTCTACTTTCCAGCCCAGAGTTACATTTTTAATGTATGTTTATGCTCACATCTCAACAAATTACTTCACACCCACCCAATTTAACAAGTAGAGGAGAAATCAGTAGGAGTTTTGTACAGATGTGGAGAATCACAGATGATAATTTAGAGTTTTTCTAATAGCCCTAGGTTTTATACCTCAGGAGTAAAGAAGCATTCTAGTTTCTTTAAAGAATTTTACTTATCTTATGGTTTTGAAAGAGTAAATGCATCAAGTCAGATCAGCTGGTGTAGAGTGGTGTAATTCCAGGAAAGATGGTACCCACTTAAACCTATCTGACTTATTCAAGTTTCTATATTGCTATTTTTTATATCAAATATGTTTTCAGTGCAGCAGTTGTTTCTGCATGGGAGTAATTGAACACCCATGTGACTGCAGAGCTGGGATTTAGTAGCGGGTAAAACACAACTAATTTGTTGTGCAAATGCAAAAGAAATTAGTCTTTATATAATGGCTTAATTTAAACATCACTAAATGTCAAACTGACAATTCGATAAATAAAAAAGTTAAAGAATCTGGTCCTAGGATTGGACCCTATGTCAGAGTCCTTGTCTTTCGTGCATAGTGTATTTGCAGGCTTGGGTTTGGTTGCAGGTTCTCCTTCAGTCATTTATGCCGCTTCCTCCCTTGAGTGGGTTTTGGTAAGGAAGGTCTATAGGAAATTCTACTCTCCACACATCATTTTGTCTGAGAGCTTGGGGTTTGGCTTCATGTGCTTCTAACAAACCATATGAATTTTTAGATTTTATTTAGGAAAAAACCGTAAGGTAATATGCAACAGCAACAAAAAATTCAAATAAAGGCAGTGAAATTTTATTCAGTTTCTATTGCAAAAAATAACTGAGCGGGGAAAAAAAAAAGAAAAATCTTAAACCTTTCACATATACTGCCCTTCAGTGTTATTTTTAACAGTATTGGGACAAAATTTAGGCAGAAACGTATATCTATTTTTTTAAGTTCATAGTGTCTCTTAATGTTTTTTCAGGGTTGTTAGATTATTCTATCTGAGCTGCTAGAGTTAAGACTGGAGGACCAATCTTAACTTCAATGAAATGGGATTATACTTGGCAGTTATTTTACCTATTGAAATGTATTTATTGTCACTGACTTATGTTGTTAATGTATTTTGTCTCTTCCTGTATCTACATACTGTAAACCTTTGGGGTTTTAAATTAATATTTCAAGGGCATTAAGAGATTAAATCCTAGCCCTATTAAAACCAGTAGGAATTTTCTACTGATTTCAATGGGGCTAGCATTTCACCTCATTGGAAACTGAACAACTTATGCAGTTTTTGGTCAGAGAATCCTTTAGCTGACTTTAAGGGGGAGTCATTGCTTGATGAGTGTGCATAAATCAGGCCAGTTGAGTAGATGTTTTTAAAATAATTGAGGTCTGCACTGTGACCACTGCAGTTACATTTGAAAGCATTAGAGCAAATGCACTGTGTAATTTGGACTGTAGAAGCTAAAACATTCAGGCCGATTGATAGAGATGGACAGTACCTTGCAAAACATGAAGCTAGAAATTGGTCTTTCTCCCAAATTTGATTAGTATCATAGTGTCAGATCAGCAAAATGAAAGCACATGGAAAATAGACTTAGAAATGTTTTCAAGTGCTCTGTTAAATCTTGCAGACTGATTGAGCAAGGGGTTAGTCTGTACCATCGAAAGCTTTGCATCAAGGCTGTACCGGTCCTTTGATGGGAAGATGCAGTTTGTACTTGCAAGAATGTGATGTTTTCTGTGGGGGTGCCTATGGGGGTGCATATTTGCCTGCCCTTTTTCTAACATAAGTTATATTTACATGGGGAATTTTTCTTTTTTAACTGTCATAGCTATGTAAGAGTAGGGTGTGATGGTTTCCAAAACCCTTCTGATACACTTTAGCAAGTAAAACTGTGGAAGAGATCTGGCTGATCTATCTGCTTCCATAATTAATGAATCTTTAGGTGACATCAGTGAAAATAAATCCTATCATGAGAGATAAATTTCATACCACTTCCTGATATTTTCAATATGCAGCCATATTCCATGTGCCTTTGCTTAACACACAATGAAGTATTATGTCTTAATATATAATTTGTTAAAGCAAATCCAAGATATTTTCCATCTAGTTATCAAAAAGCATGAAAGAATGAATGTTGTTCAGCAAGACTTGAATTTTTGAGATCTCTTTTGATGTGATAAATTAAAAATGATCCAATTTGAGAACACATACTCATTTGGTCATGTTGTTTTGATTTTGTTATTTTAATGTTATGGTAAAAAAAAGCTTTACTGTGTGAAATGAAGGAAAATATTAAGAAAGTGGATTCGTCGATAACTTTTTGTTCACTTTATAATTTTAGAGAGAATGTTGTTATACTGCTATTGTTTTTTATTGTATTTACAATGTATTCTTTGCCTAACCCAGTACATTTTGAAATGTAACTACTGTAACCTGGAATAAATAAATAAATAAAAATAGTAATGAAGTGTTTCATGTTGATAAACAACATAAGAAAGCACAGATCTCCTACACCCCACCCCCCTTTGGGGTTTGTTTTAGCGTTCAGCTAGTTTATGCCATACTGTACATACTTTATGAAACCACAGCTCTGGATCATGTCTTAAATAATACCAGGTTTGTATTGTTTATCTAAACCAAGAAAACAGTCATTTCAGCCTGTAGTCTTGTATATGAAGCTTTTCTGTTTGGATCAGTTACTGTAGAACTATTTTGACAACTTAAGTTGTCAAACCTCTGGGTTTTGGCACACAAAATACGATTATTTCAATTACTTTAATGATCATCTGATCTTAAAATTTATATAGGTATTAAAGTCCATTCTATGTTTTGCTTAATCTTGAAGTAAAGGGAGTTATCTCAGTTTCCCCCACAGGCATAAGGAGGTTAATAACTGCCTTGGAGCTCTGAGGACCACTAATGGAAAGCTTTTTGTAAGAATAAAGTGCTGTAATTATTATTGCTATTATTATTGCACATGTTCTGTATGTTTTAAAGCTTACAGTGATATTCACACCTAAATAAGGCTCCATGTCTCCTCATTGCACAGACACTGATGACTCCAGTGGGCGATTCAGACCACCAAAATTAGGCTTTTAATTTTAAAATTATTTCAATCAGGATAGTCCTCTGGAGATTTCAGTCTTCTTCCACAACAACACAGCAGAGTTTAAATCCCATCCCTAAGGCTGGAATTCATCTTGCTGAACTTCAGCAGTGTGATAGTTAGGTGCCTTGTCTTAGGTAATTATCTTGGCTCTTTCTATTTACTGGGGAAGGAAGGGAGATGATGCTCCAGGCTGCAATTCCAGGCTGGGGTTTGTTGACCCTGAAGTTCCTCTCTCTGGCTACAGTAGGGAAGGAGTTTAGGTGGTGAGCTGGGCCTATGTGCTTAAATTTAAGAAAGCTAAAGAGAAATAATGACTTAAAGGACTAAATTCCCCGTTCAGGATCTGCTAGCTAATATCTTTTGTTTCCTGTGACAAAGTACTGCTGTACAGTGATACATAGCTGTTTCAGTGCAAAGGTGTGGTGCTTCTTATAGGATTACTGCTTTAACCTACAACTGAAATTTTACGGTTGATTCCCCCTTTTTGCTTGTGCTGCCATTAAAATGAATTAAGGGATAATAGGAATGTGGGTCTTACATCACTGTTTAGACCACTGAATGTTGAGATGTTGTTTTATGAATTCGATATTGCAGGCTTAAAATAAAAATCAATATGTGTAGACCTGTTCTTTTGTGCATGTGGCTTCTGATTCAGTTGTCCTGAGTGGAATTAGTTTTGATGAGCTTGGAAATGCTGTCCCCAAGATGACCTCTGCCTCTGAATTCCTTTAAAAAAAAAGCAGTCTTCCTCCCTCTCCCCCCTTAACATTAAATGTCAGCAGCTCTATTTTGCTGCTGCTACTTATTAACTTTCAGTCTTGTCTTTTTCAAGCATTTATTGCTTTAGAAATTAATTAAAGCTTATCATCAGGGAAATATAAGTCTTCCAGCTACCTTGCTTTCTCAAAAGATGTGATTTTCCTTATTAAACAGATTGTTTAAATTACTGACCAGAGAACCTCCTAATTGTGCTACGTTAAATTTTGATTCTGGCATGGTTTGTTTTGGTGTCTGGTTTTCTATCTATTGAAATTCTGTTACAGTCAGTAATTACAAGGAGCGGTTCTCTTGTAAAGTAAAAAATATAAGTTAATATTATGGTTGTAGTTAATCCTTTTACCTTTTCAACCTGAAAACATTTTTTCATTTCTTATTTCCTAGCTGAAGCCAGTTGTCCTTATTTTTTGGTATCACACATTCACTTTGCATCATGTCATCAGATGATCACGTAGTTGGCTAGGGAAGTATTATTTATTTCCAAATTTAACCTACATACTTGTAGCATTGAAAAGGCAACATGCTTTTGGGAATGGAGGATTTTTAGAGGATTTTTTTAATATGCCTTCACTGCAACTTTCATCTAATTGTAGTTGTCTACAACTTATTTATTGTTTGGGGTTTTTTTTAAACACATGTAGGCATTTATTTGTAGGCTTATTTGTTCTTTTATATATACTAGGAATCCGAGGATTTGTTGCAGCATCGTGGCAGTTATCTTGGCCTTGTTGATCATTTACTGGTGAGAGGCGTGATAACCCTGGTTTCAGGGGCCTTTCATTTCCAAATCTGATCCTGAAAGGCAAGGTTGAGAAAAGCAAAAATAGACCTCTGCTGTGATGGCTTTGTAAATAGACAGCTTTTTTTTTCCCCCTGATTATTAAAATGATGGCTATTACACTGACAAATATAATTACAGTATGTAAATTATATTGAAAATATCTTTACCTCTGATGTGTACTAAATTTAAGCTAAGTTATAACGTGTGCTGTTTGGAAGTGTGGAAGATACAAGAGTGGAGCTACAGATAACAAGTTTATGCTTGTATTTCCTACTGATGAAGACTTTCACACAAGTTATTTCTATGGGTAGGTGATGAGATTATCACTCTGCATGTATATATGTTTAGTATACATTTTTGCATGATTATACATGTAGGAGTGGTACAATTTTGACTTGAGACTATTGGTGCATTTTGTCCAAATATAATTTTACTTGTGTAGACATGTCTGTCTAAAGTCAAATTTTACTTCTGCTTTTGGAGATCTTAGTAAGAAGCAAGAGAAACAGACCTGAAGGAACAGTACATAGCTCCTGAAATTTTTGATAACCTATTAAAAAAATGGTCAAATAGTCAATATTGTACTTGACCCTCGTATCTTCTGCACTCAACTGTTTATTTTTATAGATCACATTATATATGTTCATGCTGAACTCTGATAAGACTGAAAGAAAACATGCCTCTTGTGATTCAGTCCAGTGCTATATTCTGCATGAAATTTAATTACTGGATTTCACAAATTAGCTGAACATCAACCAGCTTAATTTTGATTTTGATATTCTGTTATTTTGTAATTGCTTTTTAAAAACACAAAGATTGCCTTTCTGTTAATTATCAGGACTCCTTTCCAGTCATAATCATCAGTTTCATGTTGTGAACAGTTTGATCTATTATATATATTTTTTTGGGTCTGTTTTACGTTTGTAATACAACATCGTTTTATGAAAGTGTTGTTTTGGAGGCAGGTCTGATTGGAAGTATTTTGTGAATTTCTTCATACCTTGCTGCAAAACTAATCTTTAGTAATAACTTAAGCAATATGGTCATTCTTTCATGAAGTGTGCCTCTAATCACAAAATAGACATTTCTTAACAGTGGGTTGAATTATGTTTCAGAGACCAAGTTACAAAAAAAAACCCAAACCAAAAAAAACAACCACTGCCCTAAAAACCTCAGTAGAAACAGTTTTTCAGAGAATTTGAAACTTTTATTTCATCATGTTCTGTCTTCAAAAGCCACTTAGATTGGTTTTAGTAGTGCTATTCTGAAGTCTTTTCATTTTATTCTTTGTGACTTTTAAAGATTTCTTTAGTCATTTTGTGACTCTGAAGGTCTTATCTTCCCAAGCACTTTATTAGTTTGATTATTTTATGTTATCCCATATAAATTATACCCTCTATTTATCATACCCATGAAATGGCCTGCAGGCAACTCACCTGCCAGAACTTCCTTGGAGTTAGAGTTGCAGTAGCAAAGCTTCTGAGTTTTGGCCCAACGAACCTGTCTTTCGATTTCATACTCATTTTTGTGGATGAAGTCTTGGCCCAAAGAAAGTTTTGATTCTGCCATTTGGGGAATGGGAACTCCAACCATTTTGATATGCTCTGAGTCAATAACCTATAGCTGAAACCAGGCATTTGAGTGAAAATGTGCATCCTTTCAGAATTGCAATATTTATCCATTTTCCCTTGCTTCCACACTAATCCTTGTCTTGAATTTGCCTTTTTTCTGAACCTCTTCTGTTTCTAGCATGCTTTCCAATTGTAAGTAATTTTCATTCCTCATAAACAAAATCGTCCATCCTAACAAAATAGATGAAAAATAACTTTTTGTTATTCTTCAAGAATAGGTTTCAGAATCATGTAAACAGTTTTCTCTCCCTCTTTCTTCCTTTGCTTTGGCCAAAATGCATATGGTAATCATCTTGAATTAAAAGCATATTTATGACTGCATGTTATAGTTTTATTTCTTGTTATTCTTGATCTTATAAAAACAATGTCAAAAAACATTGCCATTTTGAAAAATCCCTCTGTCCTTGACAGGTAAATGTCATGAAAGGAAAGTTGCCTAACGTTAAATTTATTGTCACTAGATCAGTGATATCAAAAAGTTAGATTTATTCAATCAACCCTAAAGTAATGTAAGCTGTCACTTGAGTTTTGTAAAACTCTCTAGATAAATATCTTGTCTTGCTAATTTTAGTTTTAATGTTCTGTAACTTATTACTTTTTATTTTAAACTGAAGGTTTTATCCTTTTAAAATTATAAATGTAACATTGGATATGAAGATGCTTATGGGTTAATGTAAAAGATAATACACAAATAACTGATACGTTGATAAATGTGGTTTTCTTACATTTGTGGATTCTGTGTATGCAAGGGTTAAAAAGTGTCTAATCTCAGAGTATGTTAATTAACTGAAATTTAATAATTCATATAATTTATGTTTCTTTAAGAGCGTCATGTAGGAGAGTGCATTAATTCTTAAAGTATTTGTACTTTTAAAGGTGTCTTTCACAGTATACTAATTTGATACCCATTGCTTTTCTCTTCTACAGGTGGACCTCTAGTTGTAGCACATTATGATATATCAGACACAAATTCAGATCCAGAAGTGGTAAATGTGGACAATCTGTTGGCGGCTGCAGTAGTTCAAGAACACAATAATTCTTTAGGAAACCAAGACTCAGGATGTACCTGGAGAACCAGAGGGCTTGTAGATGAACTGGGTGCTGATACAGGTTTGTTGAAATTCTTTCTCTGACATTTGTTCCAGCATCTCAGTTGGTGTCTCTTCCTTTCTCCTTGTGTGGATTTTACAGTAAAAGAGTATAAGTGCTTATTAAAAAGGTCTGATATTTGTTCCAAAATACAGCTGATAAAAATTGACAAAGATTCCAGCAAGGTATTCTTTGACACTAATTTTTTTATTATTTTTTCTCCTCCTTTTCCCTCTAATTAATTCTTGGAACTTAGGTATGTGGTTTTAGTGTTGGTTTTTGTTTGGTTGGGTTTTTTTAAATCAAAGTGGGCTAAGCTTGTTACTGAATGGTTGATTATGACGACCCATGCCACCAGCTAGTAAACCGAACATAATCTTAAGTATTGTAATTGTCTGTGTATATCTTTTGTCTCTTTTATTTGCCTCTGTTTCTTTAAAATGCAAACATTAATTATTCCAGTATTCCCTCTGCATTTCTAACGTAATTTAGAAAATTGGACAGACCTGCAGCAGATAAAGATGAAGGGTGAAAAAGTGCTAGTGAGTGTGCTTAGCATAAAGAGACAGCAAAGAAACTTCCTTCAAGAAAGCAAGAGCAGGAATACTCTGGAAGAATTCAGAGAAGTTCATGTAGCTCATAAAAATTGTTCAGCTTCACTAAAGGCTTGCAGCTCTTCACTAACGAAAGAGTTAATGTCAAATGCTGCTGTGTTTTGGGTGCAGAGAGCTAGCAGGGAATATTTCCTATCCACTTCATCCTGTAACCTTTTCTGCCAGCATGCTACCTTCCTTTCCACTCATTTTTTTAATACTCATGTTAAGATTTTTAACTTCATAAGACATGGACACAGAATCTTGCCTGCAGTGGTGGGAAGCACAGCAGTTTTTGTTTCATGCTGTGTTTTCCAAATGTAAGCTTGCCAGAGTGTCATGGTTTAGCCCTGACTCATAAATTTTCAGCAGCTAAAACCGTGCAGTTGGGCTCCCAAATTCTACCCCCACACCCCCAGGGGAAGGGAGAGGAAAAAGATTTGTGGATTGGAAACTAAAGCTGCAGCTTTAATGAAATTATAATAATAATAATACTAATAATGATTAAAATAATCAGAAAGTAATGAAAATATGTACAAATATCCAAGATCATACCCCCACCCCTCCATGACTGTACATCACCACAAATGCTGTAGAGCAGACACAAGAGAATGGGCCCACGGCTAGGAGGGAGCTGAACTCGGGAACTGGATTCAGGGACGTGTGGATCTGGGATCAGGGGGAAACAGACAAACAAGGTCCTCGCTGGACATCAGCCATTGCAGAAGAGAGCAAGACCCTTGTGATCTCTCAGTTTTATACCAAGTATGATGTACATGGGATGGAATCCTCTGTTGGTCAGTTTGGGGGTCACCTGTCCTGTCCACCCCTCCCTGCAAGTGCGGCCTTTTTTGCCAGCTTGAGGATGGCCTTGGTTACTAGAGGAATAAGTATAAACATTGGCCTTTCTGCATACCAATTCCATGTGTTGTCACTGCTAGAGAGAAACTGTCTGAAAAACATGCAGTTGGCTTTCAGAAAAATGAAGTCACTTTAGACTAAGGCCAAGCCATAGTCAGAGTCACCCCAATTAACTCAAACCATACCATTCCACCCTTTATTCCATAACATTTATGTCATATTCAGGTAATTACTACTTATATCTTCAAATATATATACACATATAAATTGCTAATTCATGATGTATCAATACAAAAGTTCATTAAGTTCATGATTATGGGTGTTCATCCATTTTAGCAGTCTCTCAGGGCAGGAAGAATAGTGTGAAGATTCATTGTGGTTTGTCCCCTCAGGGTGTAGGTTAGAGATGTCAACCTCAGGAAGGTCACTGTATGCCACATGATGAAGCTGGCTCATTATCCTGAAAAACACTCAGGAAATGCTGTTAGTAATACAGTTTAAGATTGAGCATTCTTACCCAGAGTCAGATTTCCTTCAGATACACATTGAACTTCATCTTTCAGCATTACCCACCAATTGTGTCCAGGTCCTTGAGTGAAATCAACCCCATGAATGGGTTTGCCTTTACCTGAGGCAGGAGAAACCCATTTTTCCCCAACAAATTCCTTTCATGTACCACAAGGACTTTATCCCCTTCTACTGTATGTAGAAGGTCTGACTGAGCAGGACCAGCTCGATTGGTAGATCCTCTGGTGTTAACTAACCAGGTGGCTTCTGCCAAATGCTTATCCCAATTTTGAAATGTGCCCCCCCCCCCCCCCATTGCTTCCAGGCTAGTTTTCAATAGTCCATTGTATCACTCAGTTTTCCCTGGGACTGGTGCATGACAGGGGATACAATATATCCATTCAATACCATGTTCTTTGACCCAGGTATCTATGAGATTGTTTTTGAAATGAGTACTATTGTCTGACACAATTCTTTCTGGAGTGCCATGACTCCACAGAACTTGCTTTTCAAGGCCCAGGATAGTGTTAGGTGCAGTGGCATGGGGCACAGGATATGTTTCCAACCACCCAGTAGTTGTTTCCACCATTGTAAGCGGTGGGTTTTAGGGAGTGTGATGTAATCAATTTGCCAGGCCTCTTCATATTTATATTTTGGCCATCGTCTTCTGTGCCACAAAGACTTTAATAGTTCAGCTTGTTTTATTGTGGCACGTTTCACAATCATGGATAACCAGTGCAATAGTGTCCATGGTTAAATCCACCGCTTGGTCGTGGGTTCATTTGTATGCTGCACCCCTTCCTTGGTGACCTGAAGTGTCAGAGCTAGAAATAATTTACCTTTACATTGCCAGTCCAAATCTGTTTGGAACACTTTAGCAGCCTTGTCCACTTGCTGGTTGTTTCAGTGTTCCTCAGTGGCTCAACTCTTGGATATGTGAGCATCTACATGATATACCTAGTTTCTCTAGAAATATCTTGCCACAATGTGGCAGCCCAAATGGGTTTACCTATACACTGCCAGTTGTTCTGTTTCCATTGCTTTAACCACCCCCACAAAGCATTTGCTACCATCCACGAGTCAGTACAGAGATAAAGTACTGGCCACTTTTCCCGTTCAGCAATGTCTAAAGCCACAGTATCACAAGGTTGGAAAAGACCTCTGAGATCATCGAGTCCAACCTATGACCCAACACCAACACCTACTCGTCGTTTAAACCATGGCACTAAGAGCCTCATCCAATCTGTTTATAAACACCTCCAGGGTCGGTGACTCCACCACCTCCCTGGGCAGCTCATTCCAATGGCCAATCACCCTTTCGGTGAAAAATTTTTTCCTAATATCAAGCCTAAACCTCCCCTGACGAAGCTTGAGACCGTGTCCTCTTGTTCTGTCACTGATCGCCTGTGAGAAGAGACCAACCCCTGCCCGACTACAACCTCCTTTTAGGTAGTTGTAGAGAGCAATAAGGTCTCCCCTGAGCCTCCTCTTCTCCAGGCTAAACAACCCCAGCTCCCTCAGTCACTCTTCATAGGGCTTGTGCTCCAGCCCCTTCACCATCTTCGTTGCCCTCCTCTGGACACACTCCAGGATCTCGACATCTCTCTTAAACTGGGGGGCCCAGAACTGTACACAGTATTCCAGATGAGGTCTGACTAGTGCCGAGTACAGGGGGATGATAACTTCTCTGGTCCTGCTCGCCACACTATTCCTGATGCAGGCCAGGATACCATTGGCCTTCTTGGCCACCTGGGCACACTACTGGCTCATGTTGAGTTTCCTGTCTACCAGCACTCCCAAGTCCCTTTCCACTTGACTACTCTCCAGCCACTCTGTCACCAGCCTATAGTTCTGCATGGGATTGTTGTGTCCAAAGTGTAGAACCCGGCACTTGGACTTGTTAAACTTCATCCCATTGGAATCAGCCCATCTCTCCAGTCTGTCCAGGTCCCTCTGTAGGGCCCTCCTACCCTCCAGCAGATTGACACTTCCTCCCAGCTTGGTATCATCTGTGAATTTGCTGATGATGGACTCAATCCCCTCATCCAGATCATCAACAAAGATGTGCCATGGTTTAGATGATGGTTGGTGTTAGTGTTGGGTTATAGGTTGGACTTGATGATCTCAGAGGTCCTTTCCAACCTTGTGATACTGTGATACTGTAACAGGACCGGGCCCAACACGGACCCCTGAGGGACACCACTGGTGACCGGCCGCCAACTGGATGAGACACCATTCACCACCACTCTCTGGGCTCGGCCATCCAGCCAATTCCTAACCCAGCACAGAGCACTCCTGTCCAAGCCACGGGCTGCCAGCTTCTCCAGGAGTCTACTGTGGGGGACAGTGTCAAAGGCCTTGCTAAAGTCCAGGTATACCACATCCACAGCCTTCCTCTCATCCACCAGGCGAGTCACATGGTCATAAAAGGAGATCACGTTGGTCAGGCAGGACCTGCCCCTCCTAAACCCATGCTGGCTGGGCCTGATCTCTCGGTCATTCTGCAGGTGCCGCATGATTGCACCCAGGATTATCTGCTCCATGATTTTACCTGGGACTGAGGTCAGACTGACAGGTCTGTAATTACCTGGATCGTCCCTACGGCCCTTCTTGTGGATGGGTGTCACATTGGCCAACTTCCAGTCATCCGGGACCTCTCCGGTGAGCCAGGACTGTTGATAAATGATGGAAAGTGGCTTAGCAAGCTCATCTGCCAGCTCTCTCATCACCCTAGGATGGATCCCATCCGGCCCCATAGACTTATGAGGGTCCAAGTGGCTCAGCAGGTCTCTAACTTCTTCCTCCTGGATTACAGGGGAGCTATATTCCATCCTGACCCCATCCAGCACTTCAGAAGGCCTCTTGTCTAGTGAACAATCTGTCTTAGAGTAGAAAACTGAGGTAAAGAAGGCATTAAGAACCTCAGTCTTTTCCTCATCTTTAGTTACTCTATTTCCCTTCATGTCCAATAAGGAGTGGAGGTCGTTGCTGCCCTTCTATTTGTCATTAATATATTTGTAAAAACACTTTTTGTTGTCCTTAACAGAAGTGGCCAATTCGAGCTCCAGCTGGGCTTTTGCCTCCCTAATTTTCCTCCTACACAACTTAACGATATCTTTGAACATAACCTGATTCACCAGCCCTTCTTTCCAAAGGCGAAACACCCTCTTTTTCTCACTTAGCTCCCAGCAGATATCTGGGAGATTAAAATCTCCTAAAAGAACAAGGGCAGCCGATCTTGAGGCAACTTCCAGGTGCTTAAAAAACAATAGATCCACCTCTTCCTCCTGATCAGGCGGTCTGTAACATACTCCAACCAGGATGTCAGTCTTGATTGCCCCTCTGACTCTTACCCATAGGCACTCAATGTGGTCATCACTAATCTCAGCTTCTACAGTGTCAAGAGTTTCCTTAGTATACAGGGCCACCCCTCCACCCCTCCTCTCACGCCTGTCTCTCCTGAAGAGCCTGTAGCCTTCCATGGCAGCACTCCAGTTACGAGAGTCATTCCACCACGTTTCCATGATAGCAACTATATCATAGCTCTCCTGCCGGACCAGGACTTCCAGCTCCTCTTGTTTGTTACCCACACTGCGTGCATTAGTGTACATGCACTTAAGTTGGGTTACTGACTTCACCCTTGATGATGACTCACTCCCTACAGGCACATCACTGGTGAGCCTGGTTACATCCCCCTCCCCCTTCAGGCCTAGTTTAAAGCCCTCTCAATGAGCCCTGCCAACTCCCAGGATAGAATCCTTTTGCCCTTTTTGCTTAGATGTTAACCCATCTGGGTCTAGCAGGCAAGGTGCAGTAAAAGTTTCCCCATGATCATAGAAACCAAAATTTCTCTGTCGGCACCAGCCCTTAAGCCATTTGTTGACAGCGTGGACTCTCTTGTTCCTTACAGTATACATCTCTGACACTGGAGGAATTGAGCAGAACAGCCAGCTGTATAGCTTTTACTTGTGCAAATTGGCTTGATTCCCCTTTTCCTTCAGTCCCCTCTGTGACTCGTCGTGTAGGACTCCATCCACCAGCTTTCCATCTTCAGTGATATCCTGCAAGACGGCAAGACCCATCAGTGAACAGAGTATACTAGTTCACATTTTTTGATAGCTGATTATATGGTGGGGCTTCTTCAGCACGTGTCACCACCTTCTCTGGTGGCATTCTAAAGTCTTTGCCTTCTGGCCAGTCCATGATCACTTCAAGGATTCCTGGACTATTATGACTTCCTATAATGGGCTCACTGAGTGATTAATGCAATCTACTTACTCCGTGTAGCATCAGCGGCATGATGAGTAGAAGAGACTTTACCCTTGAATATCCAGCCCAGTACTGGTAATCAGGGCACTAGGAGGAGCTGTGCCTCAGTGCCAACCACTTCTGAAGCAGCTCTAACTCCTTCATGTGCTGCTAAGATCTCCTTTTCAGTTGGAGTATAATTGGCCTCAGAGCCTTTGTATCCTCAACTCCAGAATCCTAGAGGTCGACCTCATATCTCTCCTGGTGCTTTCTGCCAAAGACTCCAGGTAGGACCATTATCCTCAGCTGTGGTACAGAGCAGGTTTTTGATGTCTTGTCCTGTTCAGACTGCCCCCAGGGCTCCTGCATGCACAATCTCTTGTTTAATTTGTTCAGAGGCTTGTTCTTGCTCAGGGCCCCAGTTAAAACTGTTTTTCTTTTGGGTCACTTCATAGAGAGGTCTCACAATCTGATTGTAACCAGGAATGTGCATTCTCCAGAAACCCACAATGCCTAGAAAGGTTTGTGTTTCCTTTTTGTTTGCTGGTGGAGAATATAGCTCTTATTTTGTTGATGATATCTAATAGGATTTGGTGACGCCCATCTTGCCATTTAATTCCTAAAACCTGGATCTCTCATGCAGGTCCCTTGAACTTGCTTCTCTTTATAGCAAAACTGTCTGTCAAAAGAATTTGGATTATTTTCTCGCCTTTCTTGAAAACTTCCTCTTCTGTGTTACCCCATACGATGTTGTCATCAATGTATTGCAGGTATTTTAGAGCTCCACCCTTCTCCAGTGTAGTCTGGAGCAGTCCATGGCAAATGGTAGGGGGGCGTTTCCACCCCTGGGGCAGTCGATGCCAGGTGTATTGGATGCCCCTCCAGGAAAAAGTGAACTGTGGCCTGCACTCTGCTGCTAAAGGAATAGAGAAGAACACATTAGCAATGTCAGTTGTGGCAGACCACCTGGCTGCCTTTGATTCCAGTTCATACTGAAGTTCTAACATGTCTGGTAGCACTAAGCGGTGGCATGACCTCATTTAAACCATGATAGTCCACTGTCAGTCTCCATTCGTTATTAGCCTTCCACACTGGCCAGGACCGTTAAAGTGTGAACAAGTTTTGCTGATCACTCCTTGATTTTCCAGTTGTTGGATCAGTGTGTGTCTTGGAATCGCAGAGTCTCTGTTGGTATGATACTGTCATCGATGCACTGTAGTGTAAGCAATTGGCACCTGTTGGTCTTCAGCCTTCAGCAATCCCACAGCAGAAGGTCCTTCTGTAAGGCCAGGCAAAGTAGACAGCAGTTTAACATTCTCAGTCTCTACAGCTGCTATACCAAAGGCCCACTTATACTGTTTTGGGGCTTTAAAGTACCCTCTTTTAAGTCTATGCCAAGGATGCATGGAGCATCAGGGCCAGTCATAATTGGATGCTTTTCCTATTTATTCCTGTTTAGGCTCACTTCCGTCTCCACTACAGTCAGTTCTTGAGATCCCCCTGTCACTCCAGAAATAGTGATGGATTCTGTCCCTTTATGATTCGATGGCAATAGGTTGCATTGTGCACCAGTATCTACCAGGTCTCTATACTTTTGTGGTTCTCTTGTGCCAGGCCATCAAATCCACACAGTCCCGTAAACTCAATTGTCCCTCTCCTCCACCTGGCTGGAGGCAGGGCCCCTCTGATTTGATACCTTGGACCCATCAGGGAGTGGATTGGTTTGGAACACAGAGGTCTGAGACAGAGATGGACTTGTTTGGTTTACAGAGGGTTGAGAACAATCCTGCTTACCCACACCTTGTAGACAGGAATTAGATTTCAATCCACTGGAAACTGGAGCAACATTTTTCTGGAAAGAAGCATTATGTGACTTTCCTTGTAACTTACAGACTCATGACTCAAGGACAGCAGTAGGTTGTCCATCCCATGTCCTCATGTCTTCTCCATGGTCATGTATGAAAAAGCATAGGCTGCGTTGTGGTGTTTTCTGATTTTTTCCAGCTGGTTTTGTAGGACAACGTTTCTTCTTAATGGCTGATTTGTGGGTCTATGAAAAGTCAGATCTGTCTCTATCAGACAATTTAGCAAAGTTTGTCAAATCCTTTGGTTATTTTTTCAGATGATTTCTCCAGAGCCGAGACATAGGCCTGTGTAGGTCGAGCGAGACTGTCTTCATACTGTCGGAGTTTGTCAACCACTTCACCCACTGTTGGATTACCAGTAGTATCTCCCCAAATCATTTTTGACAATGTATGGGAATGCGTCAGTGAGGCACTCTGCACAAACTTCCGCAGCATAGCTCGGTGATATGGTAACTCATCAGGGTCTATAATTGCCCACCATGTGCTCTAGATCAAGTCTTGCACAACCAGTTCTCTCAAGTACTTAATATTTTTCTCCATGGTGGTCCAAAGAATTGGGCAGCATTCAATAGGGATACCCGTCCCTTACAGCTGACAAGAGTCATCTCCAGAGGCTAAGGACGTTTGTCTGCTTCCAAAGTGCCTTGTTAATTCCTCCATCTCTGGCTAGGGGTCCCATCTGCCTACCTTCTTTTCCATCTAAGTCTATGGTATCAGCTCCATTGTCCCAGCACCAGAGCAACAAGGAAACAATTGGTTCACCATCAAGACATCTAAAGTCTTTTTTTAAGAAGTCGCAAGTCCTTCATAGATAAGGATCTGCTGTTTGCCTCTGGTTTTGATTGTCCTGAATTATTCGTCTGCTGATCCTGTGATGGCACTGATTTCGAAGGACCTTTTCCTTGTGGAAGATTTGATGGTCGTACAGAACTGGACAATGGTAAAAGACTTGTCGGTTGTGATGGACTTTGAAATCCTAAAGGACTTGATGGGTGTGGTGGACCTGGCAGTTGTGCAAGACTTGATGGTCGTGAAGGTTGGACTCAATGATCTCGGAGGTCCTTTCCAACCTTATGATACTGTGATACTGTGAAGGACTCTGTGGTTGCTGTGAAGAACTTGGCAATTTTGAAGAAGTCTTTGGTCACTGTGAAGAAACCTCTTCTGGATCTTTCTCTTGTCCTGGAATAGGAGCTGTTCCTTCTTCATCCTCATCCTTGCTAATAACTGCCTTATCAGGCTGTTTCACCTCCTCTGCTGAGGTTTGTTTGTATTTCCTCTTCTTCACAGGAGCGACTGGCACCAGTATAGAATCAGTAAGCGTATCCATGGTGTTTGTGGCCACTGATACAAATTTAGGTCAAGCAGCTGTCTTATGTTTCCTAAGTTTGCATCTTATAGGGCCTCTTATTGAAGCAAGAAACTCCTAAGGGATAAGGTAATTGCATGATCCCTGCTCTGGTATAAGATATCCCATCTGGAAAAGGATACACTTGAACAAAATTTTGTTGATTAGATCAAAATCTAGTGGAATCAGCTCAATATAATATAAGGGAATGTAGTTCCTCCAGTTTAGCTCCTCTAACTGGTAGCTAAGCTCAATATCGTTCTTATCCCAGACAAGGCCAACAGCGTAATTAAACACAAAGCTCTCTAAGTAACTCCCAAGATTCTCACATAAGGCCACAGTTACACACATCACAAGGTATATTACAATGAGACCACAAATAACGAGTATCACTTTTATCCAGTGCTTAAAATCAATAATTGCCAAGTTACAGCAACTAAACCATAACATATCTTCTGTCTCACATGCCACATTGAGAAAACCAGCTGTAAACAGAATTCCACAAAGGGATCATATGGTATTTTGAACTCATGAATCTTACGAGAATAGCCTATTACAAATATTGCCACATAAATCATGCTTAGGATAAGACCGATGTTAATTGCTTTTACCCAAGGTTTCCAATTAATAGTCCACAAAATACAACAGAGGACAAATTTTGCACTTAAAGCGATGATGCAGGTTAATGAATAGATTTGGGCAAAGCAGTGGTGATTCTGAGCATTCGGGGTTGGCTCTTGAAGGTGAGGAACTGCACTTGCTCATTTTCCCATCTCATTGCATGGGAGCAAGGAAGGATGGAGGCATCTTCACAATGTGGGGTACCAATGAGGATGGGACCCACGGGAATGGGATGTCATCGAGGACAGGTGATTCCTTAACTGCTCCTCCAGATTTGCCTCTTGCTTCTGGAGGAGATCACCAACCCCTGAACAGAAGGATCATCTCCAGCACGGTGGAGAGGGGTGGCCAAGACCTCAGTTTGTAAACACATCTCTGGTGGGGACGGTCTCCAGTTTTCATAGCAAAGGTGGGCCTTGCCTGTCTGAGATGCATCCCAAGGAGGAAAAACCGCAGGTTTGGGTATTTTGTAAAATATTTTTTCTTTCTGATAGTTCTTTATACATGCTGGGTCTTTTCTTGGATTGTTAGTGTCATGTTTCCAATCCCGTGTTGAACATTAAGCTGGGCAAGCAGTGATAGGAGATCACCCTTGGTCTGTGGAAGGACTAGATCTCTTCAGAGAACCATTTTCAGGTCCAGACAGGTAAGAGATGGAGATTATCCAGACAAACTCCTGGTGTACAATCAGTTGTGGGAGTACCAGCTTGTAGAAACACCCTCATTTCTGGGCTTTGTGTGACTGGCCTCCCAAATACCACTCATTAAAAAAATCCCTGAAACAATGAAAAATCCAGACACTGGGAGTCACTATGTGTCCACAAACCTTGTCTGACCCAGGAAACACTTGATGTGGGAGCCGGGAGCATGTAAGGGAAACAGTGTATATACAGAATCATAGAATCACTTGCTTGGAAAAGACCTTTGAGATCATTGAGTCCAACTGTACCTGTCCACTACTAAATCATATCCCTGAGAAACTCATCTGCTCATCTTTTAAACACCTTCAGGGATGGTGACTCAACCACCTCCCTGGGCAGCCTCTGCCAGTGCCTGACCATCTACTCCATCAACCCCAGGAGGTACTAAATAACCAGATACTCAACCCACCCCTTAACACCTAACACAATCATGTGGCATTTTGGTGTCTGATGGCTTCAGGGGAGGTGTGAAGCTGCTCAAATCTTCACGCATTACTTGGGCTGGAGCCAGTAAGCAGATGCCTTCCCTTGAATAATTGAAGACCATGTGTTTACCTGTGCTGATGCACTCATTTGCCATGGATGTGTTGTAAACATATTCTTGATGATGAGCATCAGCCAGTCCCAAAACAGATCTTGGGTTCCTTTAATGTACATAGCCCATGCTACCACCTTAGGCCCTGACATATGATGCCTGGGGCGTGATTAAGGGACTGGAGAGCAGCATGCTGCCCCATGGCTGCTGCTGGGAGGTGTAAAACCAGTCTCAATATCATTCTTCATTCAGTTGAGGGGTTTTTTTTTCCATTTTATTTTAATCAGTCAGGGTGGGTTCCCCCATGGGTTCCCCCTAGGTATGAAAACCACTGTCCCCTGCAGAGGTGGAGAGATGGGTGCAGGTCACCTTTGAGGTAATCCAGGGCAGACTCAAGCCAGACAAAGGTGGGAAGGTGAAGAGCTAGCTGGAGGTTTAAGACACCCAGAGCAAGAGAGAAAACATAGTGAGAAAATCTTGATGAAAAGAGGGATAACTTCAAAAGGCAGCTCACAGCATGCATTGGACAAAACTTGGGAAGTTGACAATGCTGTTTAATTTTTCTCCTCCACTGCAAAAGGAAGATGAGCCCCTGGTGCATGTCTGACCATTCTCCACGCTCTGTGAGAGCATTTGAGGACCTTTTTCTGTGACTGGAATGCTGCTGAAACATAGAATCAGGCCATTAAAATCCCCATCTCAGGTCTAGGCCAAATCCCCACGGGACAACTCATCATGGCCAACTCTATATGGAGAGACCCTAACCTTCCCCGTGGAGAGTTGTCCCCGTGGTTGGAAGGGACCTTAAAGTCTATCGAGTTCAAAGCCCCCTGCCGTGGGCAGGGACACCTCCCATTAGACCAAAGGCTTTACAGAAGTCCAGATAGATGACATCCAGTGCTTCTCCCATGTCTACTTATGTGATCATCATAGAAAGCCATTAGGTTGGTCAGGCAGGACTTTCCCTTGGAGAAGCCATGCTGGATGCCTCAAATCACCTCCATGTGCTTTAGCATAGCTTCTAGGAGGATCTGTTCCATGATCTTCCCAGGCACAGAGGCAAGGCTGACAGGTCAGTAGTTCCCAGGGTCCATCTTTCTACCCTTTTTAGAGATAGGCGCAATGTTGCCCTTCTTCCAGTCACCAGGGACTTCCCCTGACTGCCATGACTTTTCAAATATTATGGAGAGTGACTTGGCAACCACATCAGCCAATTCCCTCAGGACTCTGGGATGCATCTCATCAGGTCCCATAAACTTATATACGTTCAGGTTACTCATGTGGTCACAAACCTGATCTTCCTCTACAGTGGGAGGGACTCAACACCCCTGCTCCCCATCTTGTTGATCCTTGACCCAGGAGGGGTGAGGAGAGCGGTTGCCGGTGAAGACTGAGGCAAAACAGTTGTTGAGTACCTCAGCCTTCTCCTCATCTGTTGATACGAGGTCACCATTTTGGTTCATCAGTGGGGGGTACACTTTCTTTAACCTTCCTTTTGTGGTTGACGGACCTATGGAAGCCCTTCTTGTTATTCTTTGCATCCCTTGCCAAGTTCAGCTCCAGCTGTGCCTTGGTCCTCCTGACCCCATCCCTACACAACTGGGCAGCGTCCCTCTACTCTTCCCAGGGTTCCTGTCCCAGTTTGCACTGCCTGTGCAGTTCCCTCTTGCTCTTCACTTTGACCATCAGGTCTCGGCTCAGCCACGCTGGTCTCTTCCCTTCCCTGTCTGATTTCCTACATCTGGGGACTGAGCGCTCTTGCGCTCTGTGGAAAACATCCTTAAAGATCTGCCAGTTCTGTTCTTCTCCCTCGTCCCTGAAGACCGTTTCTCAAGGAGTCCTACTGACTAACTCCCTGAAGAGCTGGAATTTTGCTTTCCTGAAATTTAGGGTCCTGTCTTTACTCCTCGCCTGTCCCATATCCCTCAGGACCTTGAACTCCACCAGTGTGTGATCACTGCAACCCAGGCTGCCTCCAATCTTGACAGCACCGATGAGCTCCCTTGCATTGGTGATCATCAGGTCCAGTATTGCATCCCCTTGGGTAGGGGTGTCTGTTACCTGGGTTAAGAAGTTATCTTGATGCACTCTAGGAGTCTCCTGGATTGCCTACAGCTCGCTGTGCTGCTTTTCCAGCAGATGTCAGGGTGGTTGAAGTCCCCCAGTAGGACGAGAGCTTGCAAGCGTGAAGCCTTCTGTGGCTGGAGGAAGAAGGCTTCATCAGCAGGTTCCTCTGGATCTGGTGACCTGTAGTAGACACCAACCACAAGGTTGCTTTTGTTGCTTTGCTCTCTTATTCTCACCCATAAGCTTTCAACATGACCTGTTCATGGCTGTTCTTCAGGGACAGCTCTTCACACTCTGTCCATTTCCTAATATAGAAGGCAATGCCTCCGTCCCTCCTTCCCAGCCTGTCCCCTCTGAACAGCCTGTAGCCATCAATAGCCACACTTCAGCCATGGGATTCATCCCACCAAGTTTCAGTAACTGCAATCAGATCGTATCTTTCCAGCAGCACGGTGGCTTCCAACTCCTCCTGTTTGTTGCCCAAGCTGCATGCGTTTGGGCAGAGGCGCTTCTGCTGGGCTGTTGGCTGTGTCACCTTTCTCAGTGGAACACCTCATATTCCCCATAAGGTGTTCCATGGAGGTTTCCTTGTTTCCTACTACCTCAGGAGCCCTCAGCTCATCTCCACAAGGTGGAGGGCCCATACTAGCACCCTGTGCCCCTAACCATTGTGTTTCATCCCATAGCTTGTCATAGACAAGCCCGATATTGTCCCCCTCCCCCTTCACATCTAGTTTAAAGCCCTGTCAATGAGCCCTGCAAGCTCCTGAGCAAAGACCCTCTCCTTCCCCTTTGAGAAAGGTGGCTCCCATTTGATACCTGTAGGTCTGGTGCTGTGTAGGCCATTCCATTGTCCAAAAAACCAAAGTTGTTGTGGTGACGCCAGCCACGGAGCCATGTGTTAATAGACTGAATCCATCTGTTCCTTCCAGTGTCACTGCACACAACTGGAAGGAGGGAGGAAAAAATCACCTGAGCCCCAGATTCCCTCAGTAGCTGTCCCAAGGCCCTGAAGTCTCTTTTAATCACCCTTGGACTACGTACTGCAGCTTTGTCACCTCCCACGTGGAAGAGGAGTAATGGGCAGTAGGCTGAGGGCTGTACCAGACTGGGGAGTTTCTTAGTGACATCCCTAACCCGGGTTCCTTGGAGACAGCAAACTTCCCTATGAGTAGGTTCTGCTTGACATATTGGCCCCTCCTTTCCCCTCATCAGGGAGTCTCTTGTGACTATGACTCGTCTTTTCTTCCTTGTGGCTGTTGTAGCGATATGGGGCGTGTGTCGTTCTGGTCTTGGCCGCTCCTCTGGTGTAGACGGATTGGCACCCACATTGTCCACTGAGTGGTCCTCCACAGCGAGAGCCACCTCGTATCTATTGTGCAGAGGCAATCAGGGAGGTGTGGGCAAGGAGGGGGTTCTCTTGCTGCCCTGTTTGTGGACTTGCTTCCACTCACTGCTTCCCTTTGAGTCCCTGTCTACATCCTGGTGGGGGGAGGATACCAAATCCCTTTGATCAGAGGCTTTTTCTGGTGGCTGTTTCTGTTCAATGTTTCAGAGATGTCAGGGTGTGGTTCCGCCAATCTATCTCTTGCTCAGACTCTCTGATGCTCCTTAGCCTATCTAGTTCTTTTAGCTCTGCCACCAGGCTGAGGAGATAATCCACCTGATCACACCTTACGCAGCTGTTGCCTCTGCTGCCCCCCGTTTCCAGTGCAAGCTGGCGGCACTGCTTGCAGCCAGATACCTGGACGGCTGCGTGTTTTCCTGGGAGTTCAGTCTGGGCTGATGCATCCCTTCTGGCAGGTGCAGAGGATGCTGCCTCTTGCTAGGTGGATACCATGGCTGGGCTCCCTCTCACTGACTGAACTTACCTCCTGAGCTCAGAACGAGACAGTGCCCTTCCCCCCCCGCACCTGCCTGCTCACCCCGCCTTCACAAAAACTGCCTCGCCACACCCTTCTGACGAGCCACGCACCTGTTTGCTTCTTAGGGGCCGTTTAAATCTCCCACTGATGCTTCCAGGAATGCCCCCTCCGCGTCAGCCGCCCACGTAGGAGCTGCTGCTTCTGGGAGTCAGAAGTCACCCGCCCCTGGCTCCCTCTTGGACTTTCCCTCCCTCGGGGGACTGCCTGCCTGCCCCAGTCTAGCACTCGGCTGAAGAACTTACTGTTCCTGCCACCAATTTGTGTTGATTGAGAATTAGGGATATTTTTAAAGCAGTCTCATCTGGGCATGGCACAAGGCAGGGAGCATGCCTTCCAGGAGGGTCTGAGCTCCCTGCCACCCAAAAAAAAGTGTTGTTATAATGCTTTAGTCTCCAGTAAGCAGCACCACAACATGCAACAGCCAAGTTTTTGCCAGGGGTGATGCTGAAATCACCCAGCCTTCGATGGCCTCTGTTAATCATGATTTCTCTGCTGCTAATTTACCTTTTTGTTGTCTGAACTTAAACCTATGGTAATAAATGAAAGCTCTTTGGGGGCTCCCAGTTATACTTCTGGGGATTCATTTGGGGGCTATTTTGGAGCTGGTCTGCTTTGCCCCTCTGCTAGACATTACCCTGTCCAGCAATGCATTAATAAGATATATTAAGGCAGGTTGATATCCATACCAGTTTCTGTGAACCAGTCACCAAGGATTGTGTTGCTGTTCTGCTGCCTGTGCTGTAGCAGCAGCGATGTTCAGGAGTGGGGCGATACAACTCATGGGTGAAGTAATCACGTAAAGCTCCCTGTTTGCATTGGCAGCACACAAATCAAAGCCTCTGACCACTTCCAGTTTCACATTTCACAGTGTGCCTAGCCACTTCTATTAAAGAAATATCCATGACCCATTTGGGGACTTTCTGTTAGTCAGTGATCGTAAAGAAGCAGTCCTTCAAATCTATTACTAAGATGTGCCAATCTTGAGGCAACATAGTGGGCAATGGCATTCCTGGTTGTAACGCACCCGTTGGCCACATCTGCTCATTAACTTTACGTAAATCATGCAGTAATCGCCATTTTCCTGATTTCTTTGGAATTACAAAAATAGGCATGTTCCAGGGGCTTATGGAAGGTTTAATGTGTCCTACTTGTAGTTGTTCTTGAACTAGTTGATGTGCAATTTGCAGTCGCTCTGCAGACAGTGGCCACTGCTCGACCCGTACAGGCTCGTCCGTTTTCCATTGAATTTTTGGAGTCGGCGACTGCATTGCAGTGACCTGTACTAAAAAATTGTGTTAGTTGGTGGTACATGTAATGCAACACCCAGTTGAGACATAACAGCGCAACCAACTAAACCTTCCAAGTCCCCAGGTAACAACATTACATATGGTTTGAGGGTGACAGATTGACCTTCCGGAAACACGATCTGGATTGGCATAGAGCTTTGTAGAGGAGCTCCTCCTCCTCCAACACCTTGAATTGTATCACACACTTGTTGCATGAGCCAATTTTTGGGCCATAACCTTTTGTTGATGATTGTGACATCAGCCCCAGTATCCATCATGGCCTTAACAGGGAGTTTTTCTGTATCACTCATGAGAATTAATTTTATCATTGGCCTGTTTTGCATTTGCTGTACAAGATTTACTAATGTATGCCCAGAAGATCCAAACCCTTTTGAGCCCCGCTCTGGTGCTGTTCTGAATATTTCCTTGTCAGTAGGATGTTTCCAATACAAAATCAATTGTGCAATTTTTGTGCCTTGTTTTATAATTAAGGGCGGTGTTAACGTGTAAGCCATAATCATTATTTCTCCTACAAAAACAGCGTCAATTACCCCTGGTAGCACAATTAATCCTGCTACAGTAGCAGATGATCTCCCCAACAAAAGAGCTCCTATTAAGCTTCTTTTATCAAAGATAGGCCCAGTTACACCAGTTGGTATTTTATGTACAGCTGTGGTTGTTAGAGTAATATCTACTGCTGTTGTCAAATCGATTCCCAGGCTCACCTTGTGGCTGGTGGAGGGAGCTGCTGGACAGTACTGAGGAGGGACCGGCCACTCGTGTCGTTGCGCGGGGTCCCTTCGCGCTTTGATTCATGTATTTTGTTCTCCCCCATATTTCAGTAGCATCATTATTTTTTTGACAATGATCACACCACACAGTAGCAGAACAATTTCTCCTGCGGTGGCCCTTTTTTCCACATTTGTAACAGATTCCCGTGACAGGCTTATCACTAGATGTAGTTTTTGATCCTATCTTTTGTACTGCAGCAGCCAACAGATTAGTCGTTGGTGCCATTGCTGACGATAGAGCTCGAGCAATTAATTTTCCTTGGGCACTATTTTGCGCCCGATTTGCTACTTCAATCATATCACCAACTCCGGCTCCCTTAGGCAATGTAGCTAGAATAGATTTTGTCTTTGCATTTGCATTTTCAAAGGCTAACAGTTTAAACATTGTTTGTTTGGCATCCTCGTTCATGTCAGACTGAGCTGGAAGAGCTGCTGATAAACGATCAATAAATGCTGTACGTGGTTCTGTTAACCCCTGTTTCACATTTGTAAAGGAGGGAGTTGGACCATCATCAGGGATTGCATAAAATGCCTGTCGAGGCAATTGTGCTGCTAAATGGTGTAACGCTCTAGGGTATTGCAATTGTAAAGTTACATTAGAAAATGCCCCAGATCCCGTCAACATTTCTGGAGTGACACCATTTAACATATCTTGTGGATCCCTTTGCCTCGTGGCTTCCAATTCTGCAAGACGAGACCATTCTCTATCCCATATTATTTCCTGCGAAGGAGATAACAACAATTTAGCTAAATTTCCACAATCATATGGCGAATTAACATCTGCTGTAAAAATCCAATCTAACGCAGCCCTAGTGGCTTCAGATTTTATCCCATTCTCCTGCCCAGTCTTTTTAACTTGTTGTGAAATTTTCCAATCATGTTGCTCATAACTATTACCATGTTGATTAAACAATACAGGAAAAGCTAGGTTACCTGCCGGATGCCAATCTCCCTCTAATATGGCTTCTCGGATTACACCTGACCACCTACCTGAGCTTTGCGGAATCATAGAACTGTCTGCATATGGTGGTGGACACAACCCTTTACCTATACCACCTAAAGGTGGTGCTGAAGGCTTTGTAATACTTTCAGCCAGTCCCTGGACAGATCTTTCGGTCCTCGCATGTGATGCGAATGTCGACAATGATTGTTCCATTCTGTGATGTAGAGCATTCATAGCTTCCTCCCTTGGTCTCTTGAGATCTTGTAATTCGCTACTTTGTGGAATTATTGTTTCATGCTGTGGCTGTGCTTCATCTTCACATGACCCGTCTCCTGGTAAACAAACCGCTTCAGGAGGAGGAGGAGGCAAGGGTGGATATAACTTCTTGTGACAGCCGGGTCCTCCCACTCTTACATCATCACTGGGTGTCACTGCAGTTCCTTCTGTATTGTCTGTCAGTTCACTTCCGGCTGCCGAAGCGGGAGCATCGCTCGCGGCTGATGGCATGTCGCTTGTTTTTTCTGCTTCATTTGACTCATTATTAACTCTTAATAGCTCATTAACAGAGTCACACGTCTTATCGCTCGATTGACCCTTAATAGGACCAAAAAATGCTTCAACGCGACTACAGCTGCGAGACAGTGGAGCAGCTGCGGTTGTAGACACAGGGGCTGTTATTGCCTGCACAGCTGCAGCGGCCACTTTTGATTCTACTTTTAACTCTTGCAAGGCATTAGTCACAGTTGTCCAAGTCGTATTACAAGCAGTAAATGGCTCTTTTCCTTTTTTAGTGATATTTAAGTCCCAAAGTTCATCTCCAACCCTTCTCCACTACTCCCAATCAAACAACATTGACGGACATTTCACATGCTTATGTTCTCTGCCCCATTGCATTAATTTTTCTAACGCCTTCTGGGTAACTGCTTGTCCTCGCTCAGCGAGTATACACAGTAGCAGTTTTTTCGCTACAGCATACTCTGCTTCCATGCCTGCAGTCCTTTAACCGACAGGGGAAGGTAGCTAGTCTTCCTACCTTGGTCTGAGGTCACCGACTCTCAGCCTCTCCTGTCCGGCTCTCCTCTGCCGTCGCTCTGTATCAAAGCATTAGACGGCTCGTTCCTCTTCCCTCGACCCTTTCGTTCCCCGGGAACCGCCGTCTCCGAGAAAGCTTTGTTCGTCGAGGCTGCCTGTCCCTTGTTCGGGCGCCAAATATTGGAGAGCCCCTCGAGTCACAGACGTATCCTCACGGAGGTAGAGTCAGTGCTCCCTTTATTGTGCTTCCACACGTTACTTTATACTCACAATCTGTGTTCACACGCTACAAGTGTACATATAATTGGCTACTACATGCTGTCCATTTGGTATATTCTCTGTCTTAATTGGTTATAAGTTTCTGTCTATGCGCTGTTACCTGATACCCTGCAGCCCCCCTTCTCTTGCAGCTGAAACCTCCTGTTCCACATTCTCTTTCTTATCTATCAGCTAACATTCCATTTTCTCATAACATGCCAAGGTCACTGTATCTTTGCCGTTTGGCAAGTAGGCAGGGTTGTGCATACAGGCCTCAAGGATCACAAAATGCCCTGATTCTTCTAAAATATTTTCTACAAGTGATATTTGCCAAGAAATGCTCTGCTGAACTTAAATGTTAGGAGAAGTCTAATCTGGGCTAGTAATTTGTTTTAAGAGTATCTGGGGAACTACACGCCTGTCAGTCTGACCTCGGTACAAGGGAAGATTATGGATCCATGCATCTTGAGCGTGCTCACCAGGCAAGTGTAGGTCAACCAGGGGATCAGGCCCAGCCAGCATGAGTTTCATGAAAGGCAGGTCCTGCTTCACCAACCTAATATCCTTCTATGACCAGATGACCCACCTAGTGGATGCAGGAAAGGCTGTAGATGATGTCTACCTAGGCTTCAGTAAAACCTTTGACACAGCATTCTCCTAGGGAGATGGTGTGTACTCTTTGATGGGTAAAAATGAGTTGGATGGCCAAGCCCAGGGAGTTGTGGTGAATGGAGCTAAATCCATTTGGTGACCGGTCACAAGCGGTATTCCCCAGGGCTCACTTTTGAGGCCACTCTTGTTTAATATTTTCTTCAATGATCTGTGTGAGAGGATCAAGTGCTCCCTCAGTAAGTTTGCAGATGAAACCAAATTGAGCAGGAATGTTGATCTGGTTGAGGGCAGGAAGGCTCTGCAGAGAGATCTGGACAGGCTGAATCGATAGGATGAGGACAACTCTATGAGATTCAACAAGGCTCAGTGTTCGGTCCTGCACTTGGGTCACGACAACCCCATACAACGCTACAGGCCTGGGGAAGAGTGGCTGGAAAGCTGCCCAATGGAAAAGGACCTGGGGGTGTTGGTCAACAGATGACTGAACATGAGCCAGTAGTGTGCCCAGATGGCCAAGAAGGCCAATGGCATCCTGGCCTGTATCAAAAATGATGTGGCCAGTAGGACTAGGGGAGTGATTGTGCCCCTGAACTGGTGAGGCCACACCTCGAGTACTGTGTTCAGTTCTGGGCCACTCACTACAAGAAAGACATTGAGGTGCTGGAGTATGTCCAGAGGAGAGCAACAAAGCTGGTGAAGGGGCTGGAGAACAAGTCCTATGCAGAGCAGCTGAGGGAACTGGGGATGTTTAGTCTGGAGAAGAGAAGGCTGAGGGGAGACCTCATCACTGTCTACAACTACCTGAAAGGAGGTTGTAGCGAGGTGGATATTGGTCTCTTCTCACAAGTAACAAACAATAGGATGAGGGGAAATGGCCGTAAGTTGTGCCAGGGGAGGTTTAGATTGGATATTAGGAAAAGTTTCTTTACCGAAGGAGTAGTGAAGTATTGGAACAGGCTGCCCAGGGAAGTGTTGGAGTCACCATCCCTGGAGGGTTTCAAAAAGTACGTAGACATGGCACTTTGGGACATGGTTTAGTGAGCATGGTGGTTTGGGCTGATGGTTGGACTTGATGATCTTAGAGGTCTTTTCCAACCTCAATGATTCTATGATTCGCACACTTCTGAAATTTTGTTGGTCGTTATTGCATCCTCCTCTCATCTTTGAAGCGGTGTCTAGTCAAACTAGATATACACAATTTATTCGTCTAATCTCAAATTTCCTACTCGAGAAATTATTCTTCCCCTGTGTAATACAGCTGAGTGAGTGGTTTCCAAGAAGTACATAGTCTCATCTGCTTCAGGGCTCCCCAGTATCCCCTAGGTTACTGCTGAAGAGAGACAGTAGAACATTTTTTTTTCTTTTTAGGAAAAAAACCAAGGGTTAACTTATATTTTTTTTTATTGAAATCTTATTTTTTAATTGATTTTTAAAAATATTTTATTTTCTGTAAAAAGAAATAATTTTGACTGTTTTGTGTTTTCCATGCAAGTGTTATTTAATGTCACAACACAGCTTCACTAATTGTGGTGAAGAATTTTCTTAACAGTATTTGGCAGAAATGGCAGAAACGATAAAACCTGCCACACTCATTATGAGTATTTAAATAAGACTTGTTTTTTTGACAGACTGATGAACTGGAGAGTTTTGAGGAACTGTAACAAAACCCCAATACTTCTGTATATTGAACTTGCGAAAAAATTATGAAAAAAATATTTTTTTCAAGTATTTGTAATAATGTTAGAGCAGATATGTGAAGCAGTGACCACAAACTGATGGATGGTTTGGGTTTTTTTCATTGACTGGCTTCCCCTATTTAAAAAAAAAAAATCCCTTGGTGTGTGTGATGTTTCTGTCCAGCATATAGGCTTTGTTTGACATACTATCATTGAGTTTGATTTGTTGACAGTAGATTGTCATGTTTCTTTATTTCAAAGAGATTTAGGCACAGTCTAACTCTTAGCATCGCCTTAAAATAACAGCTGGAAAGCCTAATTACATCAGGTGTTCTTGATGCAATTGTCAGGCTTTGTTCACATTTGTGTCATAACACCATCACTAGAACTACTGAGACTGCATAAATCCCGGGGTCATCCTTGTGATGAACTGAAAGTTGGATAACTTGATCTAATAAGGTTTTTCTGATCTCAGTGTGTCAGTCTATTTTTTACTAGCTTGGGAAATTCCTTTTCTGAGTTGTGTAAGCTGTTAAACATTGGTTGTATCTGCATTTTCCCAATCTATAGGTCATTTGGATCCAGGCTTCCTTGCAAGTGATAAAACCTCTTTTGGTAATGCCCAGATCAATGAAAAAATTAGTATCGCCTCTTCTGATAGTGAAGTAGAGATTATTGGAGTTCAGGAACATGCCAGGTATGAATTCCTTTTTCTTGCTTTTTCCACTTCTAATATTTCTTTCATTTTATCAGAATATCTGTCTTGCCAAAATTAATAAAGAAAAAAGCTGCTGACTTCCACTTCTGTAGTTATCCATCCATGACTGATGCCCAAAAGGTAGCAAAGGTTGCACTTGTTTTTTTCTCTTCTCCTGGTTACAGTGATATCAGAATGTTTTTCTTTAGAATGTTGCCAACTTGATAAGTATCTAGACTGAGCTTCTGATTCAATATCAAACATTAACAGGCTAAACATATGTAGTATTAAAATACCAAATATTGCAATATCAAATTTATATACATCAGGAACCACTGTTAGGAATTCAGATTTTTAGGGTGTGGTGTGAATATGCAAATAGATAAACAAAAATATTTATGTGGGTTCTTGTTTCCTTTCAAACTATGCACTTATATTAAGTATTTAATCAGCTTCCAGTTTATTTAATTAATCAGTAGTTGTAAAAATACTATCAACTTTTCAATGGCTAATGTTATAAGATAGCCCCTTTAGATTAAAAATTGGTTTCTTATGAATCTTGGTTTAATTTCAGGATACAGGAAAGTTCAAACCCCAAAAACAGATGAGGGTAAGGAAGCCAGAGGTTTCTCTCAAGCTTAGATAGAAAGCTGTCCAGCTGTGCTTCAGCCATTATTCTTGATAGGCATTTTTTGATGTTACTCTTTATCTTTAGCCTATGATCTTTCCTTGGCTTAAGGTATTATGAAGCAATTGAACAAGAGCGGCTTGCCTCAATAATATTTACCATGTACAAGAATGGAAATGTTAAGTAAATACAGAGTTGCTGTTTAACATCAGTTTTAGTAGATATGGACCAAAATAATTTCAGCAAAGACAGATAGAAAGCACACATTTTTACTTTCCTTTGTTCATGTAACCATCTGCCATCTCCCAAAGACTAATTCTTACTGGCTCTATTGAATACTCACACATTTCAGTGGCTTGAATCCTATTCAGAATTTTATTTCTCTTGCAGGTCTAGGCTTGCATTACTGAAGTATTGATGGGCTTCTGACAGAGTTGTCATTTGGAAAAGGTTTAGGGTTTTGATCAGTATTTTTTTGCATGCTTAGTTAGTATGGTGTGTGGATTCAGTTCTTTTGCTCACGCTTTTTTTATTATGCTGCATATTCCATATTGTTGTTGGGCTGGCGTGAGTTGTGAAACCCTAGAGTTGTCCATTGTCTGTAGTTTTTCAGATTGCTACTGAATTGGTGGTGTTTCTCATCATTGGAATATTATTTGGCATCTACTTAGGACACCAAGTCCTGTTTTTCATTTTGTTTAAGTTTTGTCCAATAGATTTTATTTTTCTTATCATGCATGTGTATAAAACAGTCTTCCTCTGTTTTTCCTAGGGTTCCTCACCTCATTTTTTGGTTACCTTTACTTGGTATCTTCCCTTAGGTACAGATTGGAAAGCACGTTCCCTAAGCTAATGTTTGATTGAACATTTTGCTATTGACTGCTTGTGTGACTTCTTTGAGGATAAACACTTTTATTTCTGCAAGATATCATTTCTATGAGATAATTTATAGCTTGCATTTTGTCATCTTCAGGGAGAAAAGTTAGTATTAGCTTTGCCTAAGTGTTGAGGACTGCTCTGCATCAGAACAATGGACCATAGTCCCTGAGACCAAACATCATGTTTAGTTTGCTTTGGCTACAAGCTTTTCTTGTCAGTTATGCTTTAAAATATTTCTTCTCTAAAATAAAGGTTTTTTTTAAAAAAAAAAATCCTACATTTGTTAGAGTTCTAGTCTCTTCTTACTAATTGTTTGTAGATATGTACTTTAAATGTTTTTAAGACTGAAGAAGTAATAAAAAAGTCATTCTGAACATCACATGCAAAACTAAATAGAGTATCATAAGAAGGAAATGAGACCTTTATTTTCAGAGAAAAAGTTGGAGCTCAGAGAATGAGGTTTTTCATTCTATTTCATGAAACTCTACCCAGAGCCAAGAGAGATGAGCATAACCGAAGTAGTTCTGGAGAAAATAAATTGCTCTACCTTAAATTAAAACAAATAAAATGTAAATGTCATGAATATTTGACCAGTGCAGAAAACTTGGGTTCCTAAAATACAGTACATGTGCCTTCATAAATAGGAGAAGATTACCCCAGCAGTCAAACTTCTCCTGCTTTAAGTATGGAACCAGGAGCAGCTACAGTCACCACCAAAAGAATTTTTTGCACACTAGGTATAGTTTTACTAGCATTTGTTTAAGATTTACAGCTGGAAATGGAGTGATCATCTTAGAGACTCCAGTAGTGATCACTTCATCATATAACGAAATTAGTCTGTCTTTAATTTTATGGGTTTTTTTCTAATTATTATTAGCTTGTACTTTATCATGCATCTATTATGAATATAATAGGTAAAAATACTGTGCAAATAAGTAGACATGTACCTCATTTCAACAAAGCACTTGAGCACATGCTTATCTTTAGTCAATGAGACTAAATAATTTATTTATAATCACTGAAAGCTTAAATGTTTTGCTGAAGTGGGGCTGTACTGTTATCAGTGAGCATTTCCCAGCATGTTTGTAATCTTTAGTTAAGACCACCAAAGAAAATTCAAATGTAAATGTAATGGCTGTAATAATGTAATTACAGTATGCCTATTGTAATCATTGTAATAAAAGCATCCTTATGTCCTTATTTTAACATGCTTTTGATTTCATATAGAAAGATAACTTTTCTTTTTGTCTCATCAAGCCTCATTTAAAATTTTTCTTTTTTAAAAGTCCAGTGGGTAAAACTGCAAGCAGGAAACTATGCTTCTGAATAATACATGGTACTACACATGATGGGGCAAACTTTGGGATCCATTTTGTAAGGAATATTGCTTTACACCCACTGGCAGAATTCAGTTCTTCAAAATAATTTAATCCCCACCACTATACCCAAGTTTAAGTCTTACGTCTGTTACTGGATATTTAAGATGTCATGGATTCTACAAATGGAAAATCCACGAGGACGTTTTGGAGAGGGACATGTTAACAAGATGTCCAAGTGATAAAACACTACAGCTAAGAATCGTGCCTGAATTCAATAGGAGCTTTAATCCTTTGTGTGTTTTGCCTTGCCTACAGGTGTGCGCATCCCAGGGAAGGTGTGATTCAGAGTGTGTCTTCCTGGAAGCATGGCTCAGGCTCACAGTACATTAACACGCAGCAAGCGCAATCATGGACAACTGTGACTCCCCAGCAGAATTGGTCTTCACCTCCAGAAGTAGTAGACCTCACTTTGGATGAGGATACCAGACACAAATATCTACTGTAATGCAGCATCACTGTTTTTCTGTCCCCACATCAGAAATGGCACAGAAATTCATTGTTAAAGCTTCAGCTTCAGAAGCCTTGTTCCTGGCATTACAAAATTCACACTAATGAATTTTTTAATTTCCATAAGAATGTAGTATAATTTTAATGTCGTTTAAAATGTTTTAACCCTCTCAAAGGAGGATTCCTCCCAGAATTAAAACCCAGTAGCACTAAATTTTAAACACATATACAGTTACGAATGTGTGTGTGTGTTAATCTGAAGAAATAACTGTGTGCAAACTTATGTCCTCCCACCCTTTCCCACCTCCAACTTCAGTACATTTTTAATTTATAAGTACATGTAGTTAGTGTTTTGCATCAGTGATTTTGAGAAATGCTGTGTCCTCACTGATTTCAGTGGAACTGGGGATATTCAACACTTCCAAAAATTGGGCCAAGAGTATTTCTGCCCAAGCTGTTTCAGTTATGTTACCAGCAGAAGGGACTATCTTTAATACAAATTGAAATGAACAGCTTTTAATTATTTTTATTTTCAATGTAATTTATAATTTACACTTTTTTCAGTGCTGATTCTTCTGTCTGCTTGACTACTGTGTTTCACTGTTTCCCACAGCTTGTTACGGTTTAAAATAATAATAATAGTAGTGACTTAACTAGCAGCTGATTATTGCAAAAGCACAACAAGAAGAAAAGTCGTAAAAAGGCCCAGCTGAACATTTTTACCTATATCTGAGTCTTACCTGGAGAAGTAGAAAACTGAAACATTTTGCTCACAGTCCTGATTTTTACTGTTGCTTATTTGCTTCATTCACCATCTCAAAAAAAGAAACAACTTCCAAAGCCCCAGTATGGCAAAGTGCTTTAGCAGATGCATAGTATTCAGCTCAGACAGGTTGCTGAATCTTGTGGGGCCATTTGAGCGCTTAAAACTTTGTTCTAAAAGATGTTGCAGGATCAGAGCTTAAGGTTGGGGGGGGTGTGTTTGGTGTGTTTGTGGTGGTTTTTTTTCTAAAAAAAAAACCAAACCAAACAACAACATCCCTCCCTGAGGAAGACTTTTGAAAATCTCTTACTCTAGTGGCCTGAGAGGGTCAGCTAGAGATTTGGGCCAAGATAGCAGTCCTTCCTGAAAGGGTTGGACGTTCTCGAAATGATCCTTAGCAAATAAGTAATTTTCCATGGATATGTGACTAACAAAAGATACACATAATAAAAGAAACCAGCTGTGTTTTAAGTTAGTAAATATAATGTTCTTTTAACTTTTTTACTCTGTGTTGATCGTACTGTTCCCATGAGAAAAATGTTGTTATTAATAGTACACGATAAGCTTAAGCCAGAACTTCCTTAACCGTGTGTATAAATACCATCACATTGAATAAACGTTGCTATTTGCCACCAGAGTGGTAGCACACCTGTTTGTAAGGTGATCAAGTGAGCTGGTCTCCGTCACCTCCCCCCAAACACCCCAGCTTAGATCTGCACCATTTTCTGGCTTTGTTTTGGAATTATTTTGGGGGTGCAATCCAGGAAACCTTTCTACTAGAACATTTACCAAAATCAGTGGAACTACTTACTTTAACGGGCTGTAGTTTCTGTAGTGTATATGGAAATTCCTGCCCCTCGTCTGTCATTTTGAGCCTTTCCCAAAGCAAAACCCAAAAATTAGACTTTAACAAGATGATATTCACTTTAAATGTCTGTTGTGTGATTAAAATGTTCCTTTGTATTCAAAATGTTCCTAGTGGAAATTTTGTACAGCTCTATCATCAGATTTTTTGCCATTAAAGGCTGAACAGAGGGTAGTCAGGACATGGGAAGTTCTGTTTTCTTTTTGTGTTGGCTGGTTTCTAAATGTATTTCGCTTTCAATAATTTTATCTGTAGGCAAAAAAATAAAATGTCACATAATTTAAAGAGAAAAAACAGTAGCGGTGGTATAGTTAGTAACAAACAGCTTTTTTTTAATAAGCAGAATGGTTATAACTACACTTTAAAGAACAGCTAGGTAAGGGATTGATACTCAATTTCAAACTTTCTAAAACATTGAACTTGTGTATTGCATGGCCAGAAAAATGTATGTGGTGTATGTAGTGACTGATTTCTTTCTCTGGGGGTGGGAGGGAATGACACATGGATGGAGCCCATTCGGATTGCTATAGGGAAAAGCCCTGTACTATTGGAACACTATATCAGTAGTGGCTGTCGGTCTTTTCTCCTTGTATTTTTATTCATGCAACTCAGCTGTCGTTTTAGTGTAAAGGTAACTTTGGAACAGGGATTTAGTGTGGCTGCTTTTTCCTATTCCACAAAGTCTTTTAAGGATCAGTTTTGAAGAAAGCTGCAGGGGCCCATTTGTAGTCCTTCCATGAAAAATTCAAACTCTTGTTTTTCACTTTGTATATGATGTGACTTCCATGTATATATATAAACTACTGCATCCTAACCAAACTTCCTCCAATTGTGCACTGCATTTGTTTAAACAAATCATGTATTGTAGTCTGATGCAGGTTTTCTTTTCTTTTATTTAGAACACTACATATTTTCTCTTATTCTTCATAAATTTGAAAGGGTAGTGATCTGAAAACTGCAATAACTGGATAGCTAGGAAGTGGTTTTGTTTTGGGGTTTTTGTGGGGGTGTTTTTTGGGGGGATGGTGGCATGTGTTTGTTTGTTTGTTTTAAGGAGAGCAAAAGGTGTCTGGACGATTTTGCTCTTCTCAGCAGGAAAGAGAAATGTTAACTGTTGTATGGCTAAGAACCAATGCACTTGGGGCCTGATCCAGAACCTGTTGGAGTTGATGCAGGGCTTTCCATTGACTTCAGTGTGCATTGACTCAAGCAAGCCCTTCATGGTTTAGCAGTTCCTGAATTGCTGGAGTGTGAACTTGGAACCTTCTGTAGTGAAGATGAATCATTGCTCAGAATATAATTGTTAAAAACGTTAAAAAATTTGATTCTTCTCAACACTCATTATTTAGTTCTCATTTTCCATCTAGTATTTAATGGTCTTTGGAGAAAAATAATAATAAAAGTGTGTTTTATATATATAAATATATATATAAATATATATATATTTTTGGTGCAAGATGAGACCTGGGGTTTTTGAAACAAATCTGTAGCATAAAGGTTAAACTATTTTAAGACACAATAAAATAGAGTGTATTATTTAAACAATATCAACTTGCTTGGGATTTTTTTCCCCCCACTTTCATTCAGTACACTGTTGTTTGTCACATCTCCAAAATAAAACCTTAAGCTCTGAGAACGGGTTACAACTGCCCAAATTCAACACTGTTCCCTGTGTTTAATTTCGAACATCCAGAATGTAAATGTGATTTCCTGATTGCAAAAGCTTGCTTTTATCTCCTGGACCATGGCTTCTCCCTGTCGGTAGCAGGAATGAGTGGCCACTGCCCTGCAGAATCCCTTCTAGGGATGTAATTTCTGCACAGTCTCCCTCTCCCCACACATTGCAGTCTTTCAGGTGCCTGAGCAACCTTCATACTGGTATTTCTCTGCATCCCCTTGTCCCATCCTCACAGCTGGTCAATGAGACCCTTTGACTAAGAGACCAGTGTTACACTCATTTTCTGATGTAGTCAGGTAGTGCCAACAAGCTCAGATCTACTGCCATTTGAAATGAATGTGTAGACTAGCTATGAAGGTCTGAGCAGGTCCTCGCAGACTACAAGGGGTGGTGCCAAGCTGAACATCATTCAGAAATCACAGCTGCAATTAAAGAGAAGGACAGTAAGTATAACTGCACTGTGCTAAACTTAGAGTCCTGCTGCCTGCCAGTCTGCTCATAACCCATATAGAAATGGTGTAAATAAGGTGAACACCTTCCTTTTATTGAAACTAAATAGCGACTGAGTATCCATCCCCCCAGGTCTGTATCTTGATACCACGGAGTTTATAAAAGTATAAATGCATTCCTGAGAGTCCTTACAGGTACTGATTCATAAATGCCCCTTGTAAGTTTTCTCTTGGAGCTGGTTAGTCATCTGGATTTGCAATTCAGTTTAAAGAGTTGAGTACCGGCTACTGGGAAGGAAGGCTCTTTCACACAGTATATCTGAGAAAAGCTGGAGCAGGCAGGGGAAAACCATCCAAAAGATTAATTTCAGATAATTTTCTACATTTATTAGTTGCATTGGTAGCTTTAGGTGAATCCAGGGCAACCACATCAGAGCTGGAAAAAGAAACAAATAATTATTTACATCCTAAAATACTCTTTCCCCCATCATTACAACGATAACCCTCTGGATGCCCCAGCATCCAGTAGTGTGGACCTATAGGGGAGGCTACCATTTCAAAGCAGGGCACATTCAAATCCCTGTAAAAAAAATCAATAAAGTTTGTGGATAACACTAGGTTTGCTTTAATTTCACAACTCAGAGTTGGGCACCACTGCAGTGGATAGCAAAGATACAAAGTTGCAAGCTGATTTATAAACTATTCTTATCCCGATTAGATAAGGTACAAAGCCTTTCAAATTTTCCATGGGATCTTCATGCCCTCAGAATTTATCACCTATTAAGTCCTCTCAATTCTTCTTTCTTAACAAACTTTCTTCTTGTTCCACTTCAGTCCGTCTCACTTTGCCTTCAACCAACTCCATTCTAAGAAAGACTCTCAGTATTCTATTAATTACTGAAGCCAAACTCCTGTACAAACACACCTGCTTACATTAATTTTTCATCTTTTGTCTAACATGTTCTTTTATTTGATCAGCATGACTAGGTTTTAAACCAGCTCTGGAAGGATCTGTACAGGGGACAGAACTAAGAACTTTATCTGCACTCTTGGCGGCTCTCAGCAGCAGCTTAGAAAACTTCCACCACTAAATTTCTCTTAACATCTCCCCTCTGGGGTTATATATATGTAAGAGATGTTTATCTGTGGTGTTATGAGCTGGCAGTGATCTTGTAAACCCAAAAAGGAGATTTCAAGTCAGAAGTGGTAGAGCTGGAGCAATGCTTTTAAGACCCTAATGGGAAATGTCACTCGTTATGTATTCTCGCTCAAAGCTCATTTTACCTGGCACAAGATATGACAGAGATTCATGATAGGATAATTTTCTTGCTTTTCCACATGATTACACTTCCCATTCAAATCTCCATATTGCTCAGAGCAGCAAGAGGGAAGGGCAGCCTAAGAAACAAATTTTGCACTTAAAGCGATGATGCAGGTTAATGAATAGATTTGGGCAAAGCAGTGGTGATTCTGAGCATTCGGGGTTGGCTCTTGAAGGTGAGGAACTGCACTTGCTCATTTTCCCATCTCATTGCATGGGAGCAAGGAAGGATGGAGGCATCTTCACAATGTGGGGTACCAATGAGGATGGGACCCACGGGAATGGGATGTCATCGAGGACAGGTGATTCCTTAACTGCTCCTCCAGATTTGCCTCTTGCTTCTGGAGGAGATCACCAACCCCTGAACAGAAGGATCATCTCCAGCACGGTGGAGAGGGGTGGCCAAGACCTCAGTTTGTAAACACATCTCTGGTGGGGACGGTCTCCAGTTTTCATAGCAAAGGTGGGCCTTGCCTGTCTGAGATGCATCCCAAGGAGGAAAAACCGCAGGTTTGGGTATTTTGTAAAATATTTTTTCTTTCTGATAGTTCTTTATACATGCTGGGTCTTTTCTTGGATTGTTAGTGTCATGTTTCCAATCCCGTGTTGAACATTAAGCTGGGCAAGCAGTGATAGGAGATCACCCTTGGTCTGTGGAAGGACTAGATCTCTTCAGAGAACCATTTTCAGGTCCAGACAGGTAAGAGATGGAGATTATCCAGACAAACTCCTGGTGTACAATCAGTTGTGGGAGTACCAGCTTGTAGAAACACCCTCATTTCTGGGCTTTGTGTGACTGGCCTCCCAAATACCACTCATTAAAAAAATCCCTGAAACAATGAAAAATCCAGACACTGGGAGTCACTATGTGTCCACAAACCTTGTCTGACCCAGGAAACACTTGATGTGGGAGCCGGGAGCATGTAAGGGAAACAGTGTATATACAGAATCATAGAATCACTTGCTTGGAAAAGACCTTTGAGATCATTGAGTCCAACTGTACCTGTCCACTACTAAATCATATCCCTGAGAAACTCATCTGCTCATCTTTTAAACACCTTCAGGGATGGTGACTCAACCACCTCCCTGGGCAGCCTCTGCCAGTGCCTGACCATCTACTCCATCAACCCCAGGAGGTACTAAATAACCAGATACTCAACCCACCCCTTAACACCTAACACAATCATGTGGCATTTTGGTGTCTGATGGCTTCAGGGGAGGTGTGAAGCTGCTCAAATCTTCACGCATTACTTGGGCTGGAGCCAGTAAGCAGATGCCTTCCCTTGAATAATTGAAGACCATGTGTTTACCTGTGCTGATGCACTCATTTGCCATGGATGTGTTGTAAACATATTCTTGATGATGAGCATCAGCCAGTCCCAAAACAGATCTTGGGTTCCTTTAATGTACATAGCCCATGCTACCACCTTAGGCCCTGACATATGATGCCTGGGGCGTGATTAAGGGACTGGAGAGCAGCATGCTGCCCCATGGCTGCTGCTGGGAGGTGTAAAACCAGTCTCAATATCATTCTTCATTCAGTTGAGGGGTTTTTTTTTCCATTTTATTTTAATCAGTCAGGGTGGGTTCCCCCATGGGTTCCCCCTAGGTATGAAAACCACTGTCCCCTGCAGAGGTGGAGAGATGGGTGCAGGTCACCTTTGAGGTAATCCAGGGCAGACTCAAGCCAGACAAAGGTGGGAAGGTGAAGAGCTAGCTGGAGGTTTAAGACACCCAGAGCAAGAGAGAAAACATAGTGAGAAAATCTTGATGAAAAGAGGGATAACTTCAAAAGGCAGCTCACAGCATGCATTGGACAAAACTTGGGAAGTTGACAATGCTGTTTAATTTTTCTCCTCCACTGCAAAAGGAAGATGAGCCCCTGGTGCATGTCTGACCATTCTCCACGCTCTGTGAGAGCATTTGAGGACCTTTTTCTGTGACTGGAATGCTGCTGAAACATAGAATCAGGCCATTAAAATCCCCATCTCAGGTCTAGGCCAAATCCCCACGGGACAACTCATCATGGCCAACTCTATATGGAGAGACCCTAACCTTCCCCGTGGAGAGTTGTCCCCGTGGTTGGAAGGGACCTTAAAGTCTATCGAGTTCAAAGCCCCCTGCCGTGGGCAGGGACACCTCCCATTAGACCAAAGGCTTTACAGAAGTCCAGATAGATGACATCCAGTGCTTCTCCCATGTCTACTTATGTGATCATCATAGAAAGCCATTAGGTTGGTCAGGCAGGACTTTCCCTTGGAGAAGCCATGCTGGATGCCTCAAATCACCTCCATGTGCTTTAGCATAGCTTCTAGGAGGATCTGTTCCATGATCTTCCCAGGCACAGAGGCAAGGCTGACAGGTCAGTAGTTCCCAGGGTCCATCTTTCTACCCTTTTTAGAGATAGGCGCAATGTTGCCCTTCTTCCAGTCACCAGGGACTTCCCCTGACTGCCATGACTTTTCAAATATTATGGAGAGTGACTTGGCAACCACATCAGCCAATTCCCTCAGGACTCTGGGATGCATCTCATCAGGTCCCATAAACTTATATACGTTCAGGTTACTCATGTGGTCACAAACCTGATCTTCCTCTACAGTGGGAGGGACTCAACACCCCTGCTCCCCATCTTGTTGATCCTTGACCCAGGAGGGGTGAGGAGAGCGGTTGCCGGTGAAGACTGAGGCAAAACAGTTGTTGAGTACCTCAGCCTTCTCCTCATCTGTTGATACGAGGTCACCATTTTGGTTCATCAGTGGGGGGTACACTTTCTTTAACCTTCCTTTTGTGGTTGACGGACCTATGGAAGCCCTTCTTGTTATTCTTTGCATCCCTTGCCAAGTTCAGCTCCAGCTGTGCCTTGGTCCTCCTGACCCCATCCCTACACAACTGGGCAGCGTCCCTCTACTCTTCCCAGGGTTCCTGTCCCAGTTTGCACTGCCTGTGCAGTTCCCTCTTGCTCTTCACTTTGACCATCAGGTCTCGGCTCAGCCACGCTGGTCTCTTCCCTTCCCTGTCTGATTTCCTACATCTGGGGACTGAGCGCTCTTGCGCTCTGTGGAAAACATCCTTAAAGATCTGCCAGTTCTGTTCTTCTCCCTCGTCCCTGAAGACCGTTTCTCAAGGAGTCCTACTGACTAACTCCCTGAAGAGCTGGAATTTTGCTTTCCTGAAATTTAGGGTCCTGTCTTTACTCCTCGCCTGTCCCATATCCCTCAGGACCTTGAACTCCACCAGTGTGTGATCACTGCAACCCAGGCTGCCTCCAATCTTGACAGCACCGATGAGCTCCCTTGCATTGGTGATCATCAGGTCCAGTATTGCATCCCCTTGGGTAGGGGTGTCTGTTACCTGGGTTAAGAAGTTATCTTGATGCACTCTAGGAGTCTCCTGGATTGCCTACAGCTCGCTGTGCTGCTTTTCCAGCAGATGTCAGGGTGGTTGAAGTCCCCCAGTAGGACGAGAGCTTGCAAGCGTGAAGCCTTCTGTGGCTGGAGGAAGAAGGCTTCATCAGCAGGTTCCTCTGGATCTGGTGACCTGTAGTAGACACCAACCACAAGGTTGCTTTTGTTGCTTTGCTCTCTTATTCTCACCCATAAGCTTTCAACATGACCTGTTCATGGCTGTTCTTCAGGGACAGCTCTTCACACTCTGTCCATTTCCTAATATAGAAGGCAATGCCTCCGTCCCTCCTTCCCAGCCTGTCCCCTCTGAACAGCCTGTAGCCATCAATAGCCACACTTCAGCCATGGGATTCATCCCACCAAGTTTCAGTAACTGCAATCAGATCGTATCTTTCCAGCAGCACGGTGGCTTCCAACTCCTCCTGTTTGTTGCCCAAGCTGCATGCGTTTGGGCAGAGGCGCTTCTGCTGGGCTGTTGGCTGTGTCACCTTTCTCAGTGGAACACCTCATATTCCCCATAAGGTGTTCCATGGAGGTTTCCTTGTTTCCTACTACCTCAGGAGCCCTCAGCTCATCTCCACAAGGTGGAGGGCCCATACTAGCACCCTGTGCCCCTAACCATTGTGTTTCATCCCATAGCTTGTCATAGACAAGCCCGATATTGTCCCCCTCCCCCTTCACATCTAGTTTAAAGCCCTGTCAATGAGCCCTGCAAGCTCCTGAGCAAAGACCCTCTCCTTCCCCTTTGAGAAAGGTGGCTCCCATTTGATACCTGTAGGTCTGGTGCTGTGTAGGCCATTCCATTGTCCAAAAAACCAAAGTTGTTGTGGTGACGCCAGCCACGGAGCCATGTGTTAATAGACTGAATCCATCTGTTCCTTCCAGTGTCACTGCACACAACTGGAAGGAGGGAGGAAAAAATCACCTGAGCCCCAGATTCCCTCAGTAGCTGTCCCAAGGCCCTGAAGTCTCTTTTAATCACCCTTGGACTACGTACTGCAGCTTTGTCACCTCCCACGTGGAAGAGGAGTAATGGGCAGTAGGCTGAGGGCTGTACCAGACTGGGGAGTTTCTTAGTGACATCCCTAACCCGGGTTCCTTGGAGACAGCAAACTTCCCTATGAGTAGGTTCTGCTTGACATATTGGCCCCTCCTTTCCCCTCATCAGGGAGTCTCTTGTGACTATGACTCGTCTTTTCTTCCTTGTGGCTGTTGTAGCGATATGGGGCGTGTGTCGTTCTGGTCTTGGCCGCTCCTCTGGTGTAGACGGATTGGCACCCACATTGTCCACTGAGTGGTCCTCCACAGCGAGAGCCACCTCGTATCTATTGTGCAGAGGCAATCAGGGAGGTGTGGGCAAGGAGGGGGTTCTCTTGCTGCCCTGTTTGTGGACTTGCTTCCACTCACTGCTTCCCTTTGAGTCCCTGTCTACATCCTGGTGGGGGGAGGATACCAAATCCCTTTGATCAGAGGCTTTTTCTGGTGGCTGTTTCTGTTCAATGTTTCAGAGATGTCAGGGTGTGGTTCCGCCAATCTATCTCTTGCTCAGACTCTCTGATGCTCCTTAGCCTATCTAGTTCTTTTAGCTCTGCCACCAGGCTGAGGAGATAATCCACCTGATCACACCTTACGCAGCTGTTGCCTCTGCTGCCCCCCGTTTCCAGTGCAAGCTGGCGGCACTGCTTGCAGCCAGATACCTGGACGGCTGCGTGTTTTCCTGGGAGTTCAGTCTGGGCTGATGCATCCCTTCTGGCAGGTGCAGAGGATGCTGCCTCTTGCTAGGTGGATACCATGGCTGGGCTCCCTCTCACTGACTGAACTTACCTCCTGAGCTCAGAACGAGACAGTGCCCTTCCCCCCCCGCACCTGCCTGCTCACCCCGCCTTCACAAAAACTGCCTCGCCACACCCTTCTGACGAGCCACGCACCTGTTTGCTTCTTAGGGGCCGTTTAAATCTCCCACTGATGCTTCCAGGAATGCCCCCTCCGCGTCAGCCGCCCACGTAGGAGCTGCTGCTTCTGGGAGTCAGAAGTCACCCGCCCCTGGCTCCCTCTTGGACTTTCCCTCCCTCGGGGGACTGCCTGCCTGCCCCAGTCTAGCACTCGGCTGAAGAACTTACTGTTCCTGCCACCAATTTGTGTTGATTGAGAATTAGGGATATTTTTAAAGCAGTCTCATCTGGGCATGGCACAAGGCAGGGAGCATGCCTTCCAGGAGGGTCTGAGCTCCCTGCCACCCAAAAAAAAGTGTTGTTATAATGCTTTAGTCTCCAGTAAGCAGCACCACAACATGCAACAGCCAAGTTTTTGCCAGGGGTGATGCTGAAATCACCCAGCCTTCGATGGCCTCTGTTAATCATGATTTCTCTGCTGCTAATTTACCTTTTTGTTGTCTGAACTTAAACCTATGGTAATAAATGAAAGCTCTTTGGGGGCTCCCAGTTATACTTCTGGGGATTCATTTGGGGGCTATTTTGGAGCTGGTCTGCTTTGCCCCTCTGCTAGACATTACCCTGTCCAGCAATGCATTAATAAGATATATTAAGGCAGGTTGATATCCATACCAGTTTCTGTGAACCAGTCACCAAGGATTGTGTTGCTGTTCTGCTGCCTGTGCTGTAGCAGCAGCGATGTTCAGGAGTGGGGCGATACAACTCATGGGTGAAGTAATCACGTAAAGCTCCCTGTTTGCATTGGCAGCACACAAATCAAAGCCTCTGACCACTTCCAGTTTCACATTTCACAGTGTGCCTAGCCACTTCTATTAAAGAAATATCCATGACCCATTTGGGGACTTTCTGTTAGTCAGTGATCGTAAAGAAGCAGTCCTTCAAATCTATTACTAAGATGTGCCAATCTTGAGGCAACATAGTGGGCAATGGCATTCCTGGTTGTAACGCACCCGTTGGCCACATCTGCTCATTAACTTTACGTAAATCATGCAGTAATCGCCATTTTCCTGATTTCTTTGGAATTACAAAAATAGGCATGTTCCAGGGGCTTATGGAAGGTTTAATGTGTCCTACTTGTAGTTGTTCTTGAACTAGTTGATGTGCAATTTGCAGTCGCTCTGCAGACAGTGGCCACTGCTCGACCCGTACAGGCTCGTCCGTTTTCCATTGAATTTTTGGAGTCGGCGACTGCATTGCAGTGACCTGTACTAAAAAATTGTGTTAGTTGGTGGTACATGTAATGCAACACCCAGTTGAGACATAACAGCGCAACCAACTAAACCTTCCAAGTCCCCAGGTAACAACATTACATATGGTTTGAGGGTGACAGATTGACCTTCCGGAAACACGATCTGGATTGGCATAGAGCTTTGTAGAGGAGCTCCTCCTCCTCCAACACCTTGAATTGTATCACACACTTGTTGCATGAGCCAATTTTTGGGCCATAACCTTTTGTTGATGATTGTGACATCAGCCCCAGTATCCATCATGGCCTTAACAGGGAGTTTTTCTGTATCACTCATGAGAATTAATTTTATCATTGGCCTGTTTTGCATTTGCTGTACAAGATTTACTAATGTATGCCCAGAAGATCCAAACCCTTTTGAGCCCCGCTCTGGTGCTGTTCTGAATATTTCCTTGTCAGTAGGATGTTTCCAATACAAAATCAATTGTGCAATTTTTGTGCCTTGTTTTATAATTAAGGGCGGTGTTAACGTGTAAGCCATAATCATTATTTCTCCTACAAAAACAGCGTCAATTACCCCTGGTAGCACAATTAATCCTGCTACAGTAGCAGATGATCTCCCCAACAAAAGAGCTCCTATTAAGCTTCTTTTATCAAAGATAGGCCCAGTTACACCAGTTGGTATTTTATGTACAGCTGTGGTTGTTAGAGTAATATCTACTGCTGTTGTCAAATCGATTCCCAGGCTCACCTTGTGGCTGGTGGAGGGAGCTGCTGGACAGTACTGAGGAGGGACCGGCCACTCGTGTCGTTGCGCGGGGTCCCTTCGCGCTTTGATTCATGTATTTTGTTCTCCCCCATATTTCAGTAGCATCATTATTTTTTTGACAATGATCACACCACACAGTAGCAGAACAATTTCTCCTGCGGTGGCCCTTTTTTCCACATTTGTAACAGATTCCCGTGACAGGCTTATCACTAGATGTAGTTTTTGATCCTATCTTTTGTACTGCAGCAGCCAACAGATTAGTCGTTGGTGCCATTGCTGACGATAGAGCTCGAGCAATTAATTTTCCTTGGGCACTATTTTGCGCCCGATTTGCTACTTCAATCATATCACCAACTCCGGCTCCCTTAGGCAATGTAGCTAGAATAGATTTTGTCTTTGCATTTGCATTTTCAAAGGCTAACAGTTTAAACATTGTTTGTTTGGCATCCTCGTTCATGTCAGACTGAGCTGGAAGAGCTGCTGATAAACGATCAATAAATGCTGTACGTGGTTCTGTTAACCCCTGTTTCACATTTGTAAAGGAGGGAGTTGGACCATCATCAGGGATTGCATAAAATGCCTGTCGAGGCAATTGTGCTGCTAAATGGTGTAACGCTCTAGGGTATTGCAATTGTAAAGTTACATTAGAAAATGCCCCAGATCCCGTCAACATTTCTGGAGTGACACCATTTAACATATCTTGTGGATCCCTTTGCCTCGTGGCTTCCAATTCTGCAAGACGAGACCATTCTCTATCCCATATTATTTCCTGCGAAGGAGATAACAACAATTTAGCTAAATTTCCACAATCATATGGCGAATTAACATCTGCTGTAAAAATCCAATCTAACGCAGCCCTAGTGGCTTCAGATTTTATCCCATTCTCCTGCCCAGTCTTTTTAACTTGTTGTGAAATTTTCCAATCATGTTGCTCATAACTATTACCATGTTGATTAAACAATACAGGAAAAGCTAGGTTACCTGCCGGATGCCAATCTCCCTCTAATATGGCTTCTCGGATTACACCTGACCACCTACCTGAGCTTTGCGGAATCATAGAACTGTCTGCATATGGTGGTGGACACAACCCTTTACCTATACCACCTAAAGGTGGTGCTGAAGGCTTTGTAATACTTTCAGCCAGTCCCTGGACAGATCTTTCGGTCCTCGCATGTGATGCGAATGTCGACAATGATTGTTCCATTCTGTGATGTAGAGCATTCATAGCTTCCTCCCTTGGTCTCTTGAGATCTTGTAATTCGCTACTTTGTGGAATTATTGTTTCATGCTGTGGCTGTGCTTCATCTTCACATGACCCGTCTCCTGGTAAACAAACCGCTTCAGGAGGAGGAGGAGGCAAGGGTGGATATAACTTCTTGTGACAGCCGGGTCCTCCCACTCTTACATCATCACTGGGTGTCACTGCAGTTCCTTCTGTATTGTCTGTCAGTTCACTTCCGGCCGCCGAAGCGGGAGCATCGCTCGCGGCTGATGGCATGTCGCTTGTTTTTTCTGCTTCATTTGACTCATTATTAACTCTTAATAGCTCATTAACAGAGTCACACGTCTTATCGCTCGATTGACCCTTAATAGGACCAAAAAATGCTTCAACGCGACTACAGCTGCGAGACAGTGGAGCAGCTGCGGTTGTAGACACAGGGGCTGTTATTGCCTGCACAGCTGCAGCGGCCACTTTTGATTCTACTTTTAACTCTTGCAAGGCATTAGTCACAGTTGTCCAAGTCGTATTACAAGCAGTAAATGGCTCTTTTCCTTTTTTAGTGATATTTAAGTCCCAAAGTTCATCTCCAACCCTTCTCCACTCCTCCCAATCAAACAACATTGACGGACATTTCACATGCTTATGTTCTCTGCCCCATTGCATTAATTTTTCTAACGCCTTCTGGGTAACTGCTTGTCCTCGCTCAGCGAGTATACACAGTAGCAGTTTTTTCGCTACAGCATACTCTGCTTCCATGCCTGCAGTCCTTTAACCGACAGGGGAAGGTAGCTAGTCTTCCTACCTTGGTCTGAGGTCACCGACTCTCAGCCTCTCCTGTCCGGCTCTCCTCTGCCGTCGCTCTGTATCAAAGCATTAGACGGCTCGTTCCTCTTCCCTCGACCCTTTCGTTCCCCGGGAACCGCCGTCTCCGAGAAAGCTTTGTTCGTCGAGGCTGCCTGTCCCTTGTTCGGGCGCCAAATATTGGAGAGCCCCTCGAGTCACAGACGTATCCTCACGGAGGTAGAGTCAGTGCTCCCTTTATTGTGCTTCCACACGTTACTTTATACTCACAATCTGTGTTCAAACGCTACAAGTGTACATATAATTGGCTACTACATGCTGTCCATTTGGTATATTCTCTGTCTTAATTGGTTATAAGTTTCTGTCCATGCGCTGTTACCTGATACCCTGCAGCCCCCCTTCTCTTGCAGCTGAAACCTCCTGTTCCACATTCTCTTTCTTATCTATCAGCTAACATTCCATTTTCTCATAACATGCCAAGGTCACTGTATCTTTGCCGTTTGGCAAGTAGGCAGGGTTGTGCATACAGGCCTCAAGGATCACAGAATGCCACGATTCTTCAAAAATATTTTCTACATGCTTGATAGTTCTGATGAAAACATTTGATCTGTGATGCAATTTAAGGTCCAACACAAAAAAACAAGACTAACCCTGTAGCTCAGGAACCAAGAGTGGGAGGGGAGAGACAAAGAGATGGTTATAGGACATGTTCTAGCCTGTCATAGTGAGACAAGTCTCAACTCAATCACTTCACTTGGTGCAAGTGGACACGTTCAAATATAGATGTTTTCTTACCCTCAATCAGAAAATGTCAGTGTGCAAGAGTGAACAGCGAGTTAACATCAAGTTCCTTGTGACACTGAAGAAACTTTTCAATTATTGACTGAGGCTTACAGTGAAGAGATCCCAAAGATCAAGTCAGTGCTCAAAGGAACCCATTTTTTCTCTGTAGAAGATGTGAAAGCAAAACCAGAGATCCTCAAGAGCCTTTCAGAAAATGATCTGCGGAATTGCTTTGAACGTTGGCAGCATCATATGCAGCCGTGTATGAACTCAGAAGGGAACTATTTTGAAGGTGATCGTAGTTGATTTTCTTAATATGTTAAATAAAAAGAGTTACAGGCATAGTCTCAGGGTTTTTTTGTGTTGGATCTTGTATGTCTTGATTCTTCTGCCTGTTCTTGTGTAGGAAGATGAATGAAAACAACAAAGGTTTATTTTTTTTATCTTGAGCATCACCAGATAATTCAGCTGTACATGGTGACCCTGGAGAACCTCCTATTTACAGCTGAACTGGACCATCACATACTGGCTGTATTTCAGCAATTTTGTGCTCTGCAGGCCTGAGGATTTTCATGTGTTGTTTTATCTGGAAGACTTAAAAACATTTTTCTTTAATGAGAGGAGCTCACCATGGGAAAAGAGGAAACTAATTCAGAACAGCTTTTGTGTATTCTTATATAAAGCAATACAGTACTCTAACCAATAGTAACTGGTTTAGCATCATAAATCTTATTAGATATGACTGATAGAGTATTAGTGTGGAATAATGTATGTACTCTTTTTAATTTGTCCTTTAATTTGGTTTGAAACTTTACTTCATAATAGTATTTTTACTTCTTCCCTCTGTCATTTATATGACAATAACAAGTAGATCAAAAATTACAGAATTGGTTACCTCTAACTTTGTTAAAGCAAATAAATTGCAGAAATGTGAAACAGGATTTGTGGATGTGGCAGAAAGGTATCTCTTCAGTGAGTAGTTTCATAAGATTATGGTAGTATGGCACAAGAAAAATGTCTTAACTCTGGGCATGCGAAACACTGAGCTTTCAAAATAGTCTAGAGCACGTGGGTTTGTCTATCAAACTGAGTAGATTATCACAGTTTGAAAGAACATAGTTGACAAAGAATTGAAATATGTTTTTTTTAAATGTATTGTTTGGTGTATTATTACAGTAGCTGCAAACAGCCAGCAGAGAAATGTCATGAACACTTTTTGAAGACACTTCTGCTTTTTCTAGCATGTCTGAAAAAACATGAATAACCTCAACACTGGTCCCCAGATGGTAAATAATTGAGACCAATAAGAGACAATTTGTCCTGAATGGAGCAGAGTTTCCACTTCAGTATTGCAAAGTACATACATTTTGCACACTGTGGACACACATTACAGAAGATGTTTGTCCTGTTATTTGTTTTAGCTTGTAACTCCTTGGGCAGCTGAGCTTACACTGAATTGGACCTATGTGCCAGCAATGATGCTAAAGCCTTATTTTAATGTTGATTGTGGATAAACCAAGTGTCCATCTCCTGTGATTCAGTAACAACTACTCCATGTCACTTGAATCTGCTTGCTTTTTGATCTCTAAAATGTGATGGCAGTGTCTGGCTCCCACACTTTCAAATAGCATTTTAGTGTTGAATTAGGTAGGACTTTGCAAGAAACTTAAATTAGAGGCATGTACAACCTGGAAATGTTCTAGCCTTATCTTTTGTTTGATAAGTTTGAGTTATGCAAATAACATTACTTACATAAGCACTAAGGTGGTTGGTATCAGGGCAAGCAATAAGAAAGGCAGGGTGGAGACATTATCTTAGGTGCTCAGTTCTCTGCAGTAATTCTGGTATATTTACAAGCAGTTTATGGTCTCTTTCAGATAAGCGTTCATACTCAGTGCTATTCAATACATGAACTAGAAAACGGTTAGCTTTGAAGGATTTTGTTCTATAGTGGTTGTATATTTCCCCAAGTAACACATAATCACTTCCATTCCTACATTAATCAATTGGCCTGATACTCAAGTGCAGAAGTCAAAATTAATTGTTTGAGCATAGTCGTAAAGGTTTTGTGTGGTCTGCAGCAACTGGGCACATCTTCAGAATCTTGAATCTGCTACTTTTTTCTTTACCTGTTCTGTGTGATTTGACTGATTTCTCCACTCTTCTAGAGTCAACCTTAATGTGTTTGTAAATTTGTTTTATACAAGGTGTTTCTCAGTCGCGCACAGACACTTATTTCAGTCAATACCACTGATTCCCCCACTGTGACTGAGCAAACAGTGCTTTGGTTCAGGCATCACTGACAAGTGGGCCTGACTGAAATCACCCTTACTGTGCAAATCTTGAAAATAGTGCTAGGCCATATCTTTTCAAGAACGAATGAATCTAGACCACATCTTATCAGGAGTAACAGTATCAGCTTGAGCTGGGACTAGACAAAACTAAAACTGCTACAGCAGCACTCCTGCACATAGAATCATATGGTTGGAAAAGACCTCTGAGATCATCGTGTCCAACCGTCCCTGTCCCGTTTTTAAACCATATCCCTAAGAAACTCATCTACCAGCCTTTTAAACACCTCCAGGGATGGTGACTCAACCACCTCCCTGGGCAGCCTCTTCCAGTGCCTGACCACCCTTTCAGTGAAGAAATTTTTCCTGATGTCCAGTCTAAACCTCCCCTGGCACAACTTGAGGCCATTTCCTCTCATCCTATCACTTGTCACTTGCGAGAAGAGACCAGCACCCATCTCGCCACAACCTCCTTTCAGGCAGTTATAGACAGTGATGAGGTCTCCCCTCAGCCTCCTCTTCTCCAAGCTAAACAACCCCAGTTCCCTCAGCCACTCCTTGTAAGGCTTGTTCTCCAGTCCCCTCACCAGCCTCGTTGCTCTTCTCTGGATGCTCTCCAGCACCTCAATGTCCTTCTTCTACTGAAGGGCCCAAAACTGCACACAGTATTCGAGGTGTGGCCTCACCAGTGCTGAGTACAGGGGCACAATCACTGCCCTGGTCCTGCTGGCCACGCTGTTTCTGATACAGGCCAAGATGCCATTGCCCTTCTTGGTCACCTGGGCACACTGCTGGCTCATATTCAGCTGGCTGTCAGCCAACACCCCCAGGTCCTTATTCTCCAGGCAGCTCTCCAGCCAGTCTTCCCCAAGCCTGTAACGCTGCATGGGGTTGTTGTGTCCCAAGTGCAGGACTCTGCATTTGGTCTTGTTAAGCCTCATCCCGTTGGTCTCAGCCCATCGATCCAGTCTGTCCAGATCCCTCTGCAGAGCCTCCCTTCCTTCAAGCAGATCAACACTTCCACCCAGCTTGGTGTCATTCACACACTTGCTAAGGGTGCGCTCGATCCCTTCGTCCAGATCATTGATAAAGATATTGAACAGGACTGGACCCAGCACTGAAGCCTGGGGAACACCACTCATGACCGGCCTCCAACTGGATTTAACTCCATTTCCCATCACTCTCTGGGCCCGGCCATCCAGCCAGTTTTTCACCCAGCAGAGGCTGTGCCTGTCCAGGCCAATGGCAGCCAGTTTCTCAAGCACAATACTGTGAGAAATGGTGTCAAAGGCTTTACCAAAGTTCAGATACACCACATCCACAGCCTTTCCTTTGTCCATTAATTGGGTAACCTTGTCATAGAAGGAGATCAGATTGGTCTGGCAGGACCTGCCTTTCAGAAACCCATGTTGACTGGGTCTGATCACCTGGCTGTCCTGAATGTGCTTTGTGATAGCACTCGATATGATCTGCTCCATGACCTTCCCTGGTACCAAGGTCAAGCTGACAGGTCTATAATTCCCCAGATACTCCCTCTGACCTTTCTTGTAAATAAGAGTTACATTTGCCAGTCTCCAGTCGAGCGGTACTTCCCCAGTCAGCCAGGACTGTTGATAGATGAGGGAAAGGGGTTTGACAAGGACCTCCATCAGCTCCCTTAATATCCTTGGGTGGATCCCATCCAACCCCGTAGACTTGTGGACATCTAATTGGCCGAGCAGGTCTTTAACCAAGTATTCTTGGAACATTGAGAGTTCGCCTTCAGAGTCTTCTGGCTCAGGAGGCTTTGGAGCCCAGAGAACATCTTACCGTACTATTAAAGACCGAAGCAAAGAAGACATTAAGTACCTCTGCCTTGTCCTCATCCTTTGTTACTACCACTTCCCTTGCATCCAGTAGAGGAGGGAGATTCTCCTTGGTCCTCCTGTTGCTTTTAGTATACTTGAAGAAACATTTCTTATTGTCTTTCACTGAACTGGCCAGTTGAAGTTCCAGTTGGGCTTTAGCCCTTCTAATTTTTTGCCTACATGATCTCACCTGCTCCTTGTAGTCCTCCTGAGATGCCTGTCCCCTCTTCCAAAGCTCATATGTTTTCTTCTTTTTCCTTAGACCAACACAGAGCTCTCTGTTAAGCCAAGCTGGCCTTCTTTCCCGCCGACTCATTTTACAGCACATGGGGATGGCCTGCTCTTGCGCCACAAGAATTTCCTTCTTGAGAAGCATCCAGCCCTTGTGTGCTCCTTTAGAACTGTCTCCCACTGGACTTTATCAAGCAGCCTTCTAAACAGTTTGAAGTCTGCCCTCCAGAAGTCCAAGGTGACAGTTCTGCTGACCCCTCTCCTTACTCCTCCTAGAACTGAGAATTCTATCATCTCGGGATCACTGAGCCCCAGGCGTCCTCCGACAGTCACCTCTCCCACAAGGCCCTCTCTGTTCACAAACAGCAGATCCAGTGGGGCACCTTCCCTGGTCGGTTCACTCCCCAGTTGTGTCAGGAAGTTATCTTCCATACACTCGATGAACCTCCTGGACTGTTTCCTTTCTGCTGTGTTATATTTCCAGCAGACATCTGGAAGGTTGAAATCCCCCACAAGAACAAGGGCCAGCGATCGCGAGTCTTCTCCCAGTTGCTCGTAGAAGAGCTCATTGGTTTCCTCATCCTGGCTGGGCAGCCAATAACAGACTCCCACCACTATGTCTGACTTACTGTGGGTTCCACTGATTTTAACCCACAAGCACTCAACCCTATCGTCAGCATATTTTAGTTCTACACAATCAAAACTTTCTCTAACATAGAGGGCAACCCCACCACCTCTCTTTCCTAGCCTATCCCTCCTGAAGAGTTTATAGCCACCCATGGCAGCACTCCAGTTGTGTGAATCATCCCACCACATTTCCATAATGGCAATTATATCATAGTTTTCTAACCTTACAATGGCTTCCAGCTCCCCTTGTTTGTTGCACATGCTGCGTGCATTAGTGTAAATACACTTCAGTTGGGCTGTTATTTCCACCCCTTTCCTAAGTGGAATAGACTCAAGTCCTGACTGTCCACTATTGGTGGTTTGTAACCCACCGATAACCTTTGAATTCCGGCTGCCACCTGGAGTGCTATTCTCCACTTCCACTGAGGTGGCAGACCAGGGGCTCTCCCTCAGAGCCTGAGGTGCCATTCCCATTGAGCCAAGTGATGTCCCCCTCCCGCTTCCAAACTAGTTTAAAGCCGTCTTGATTAGTCCAAACAACTTTTTAGAGAGTATTCTTATGGGACAAGTGTGCCCTGTCATGTGCCAGCAGGTGTGGCGTGTAGGCCAACCCATTGTCGAAGAACCCGAAGTTTTGTTCTTCTCACCACGTTTGGAGCCAGTCATTCAATTCCTGGCTCCTCCCATTCCTTCCCTCACCATTTCCTATGGCAGAGGAGAATATGACCTGTGCTCCTGATCCCTTTACCATTTGACCTAAGGTCCTAAAGTCCTTTGTGGTTGCTTTGAGGTTTCTAGTTAGTTTTTCATTATTACCCACCTGGAAAATGAGTAGTGGGTAATAATCTGTGGACTTGACAAGTTTTCAAAGTTGTCACCAACTGAGGCCCCAGGTAGGCAACAGACTTCCCTATGCAATGGGTCTGGTCTTCAAATTGGACCCTCTGTACCTTTCAGGAGGGAGTCCCCAATGACAATAACCCTCCTCTTCTTCTTTACAGAAGCCGTCTTAATTGCTGGCTTTGGTTTGCTTAACCCAGGGGACGTTTCCAGGCTGTATGAGTTGTTGGCCCTTGGAGTCAGTTCCACGTGCAGGCCTTCATATTTGTTCTGCAATGGAACCTGCAAGGCCTCGTTAGTAACACGGGATATGCACCGATTGTGACACCGCTTTGCTTGCGACGAGCAGAAACCTGTTGCCATTCTGCTCCATCTTCCACTTTACTTACCTTAGTTGGGTGGATGTGGGATGGGGGTCCTCTTTTGTACAAGGCTTGTCTGCCTGTTGGGGCTGTGATGGGGAGCATAGTAAGTTATTCCAGTAATCAATCTCCCTCTCTTACAGCTAATGTTTTTTTTAAGAAGGAAAGGAAAATGGGATGAAGAATCATATGCAGATATGTTCTTTACTCTCTGAAATCATCCAGAGTGGCAAAGGGACTACGGAATGGTACCACCACAGGACCCCTTTGTACTCGCTTTGGAGAGAGAACGTAATAGGGAATCAACCGGGAAACTAAAGCGATGTTGTTCGGCATGTAACATTGGTCAAAGGTGTATTAAACTAAGTAAAGTTTGGCAGGCACAGGACCAGGATTTGTCTGACCTGCTTAAACCTCCCCCTAGACCCTGGGAGCAGGATGAGGGATCAGACAGTGACTGCACACCCCTGGATAGTCCCATATCTTCCTGTACCAGGAAAGCAGCACAACCCCGATACAACTTTTATTAGAATACATGACCGAAACAGCAAAGCAGTTAGTTTTAAAAACTGCAGGAGGATTTATCTCGGAGGGGTTTATCAAACTCCTGCTGGACAGACGGTGGCCTTAGAATGGGAGCAGCCCATCCCGGACTCTTCTTCAAATCCCAGCACTGATGGTCATATAGGGGATATACCGTGTCTTTTGTGTGGGATTGTGCAGAGCTTTGGAGGATTAACTAATTTGCACTCAGCCTGGGTTATTATTAAATGTAAGACCTGTGGGTCCAAGTGGTATTGTATAGCAAGGCGAAGGAGAGATGAATGTATTAAGTGTTTTCCCCAAATCCCTAGGTTTTATAACTGGGATAGGGCACATGAGGAAAGTGAAACTATAAGATTGGAGTGTGGGAAAAGCAGCCTAGTCCCTGAGATTGAGGACGTTTGGGAAAGTGATTGGGAACGAACCATCCAGGTGTGTAAAAGAAGATTTGCTTGGAAACAGAAGAATAAAACTAAGAAGGGCCTCAGGTAGGGCTACACCGTCCTAAGACAGGGGGAGTTGGAGTTTAGTGTTATTGTTTAGCATCGTTTGTTTTTATTAATATGAGAAGGATTTTTCCATGTATTTTAAGAAATTGGCACCATGTATATTTAACATCATTATTAGCGCTATCATGATGTAAGCCCATGGGAACACAAGGGTGGTGAGTGTAATAATAATAGTAATAATAATTTATACTTTTATAATAATGTTTAGTTTTTTATAAAGTGGAAATTTAGATAACGTAGGATTTAAGAGGAGATTTTGTGATAGAGTAGGCGTTGATATTTTAAATGTAAGACGTATATTCGGGTAGAAGAAGAATTGTGGATAAGGTATTGTTGTAACTATGGGAGGCACGTTAAGAGTTAAGAGATAGGAAACAGCGAACAGAAGAGTTCCCAGGCAAGTTTGAAGCCTGGGAGGAGACTGTGAATATCAAAGGGACTGTGAGTTTAGCATTAGAAAGGGAAAGGTACTGAAAAATGCCCAAGGAAGAAATGGGGAAAAGCTTCACAGTATCACAAGGTTGTAAAAGACCTCTGAGATCATCGAGTCCAACCTATGACCCATCACTAGCACCCACTCGTCATTTAAACCATGGCACTAAGGGCCTCATCCAATCTGTTTTTAAACACCTCCAGGGACGATGACTGAGGAAGACTTTTGAAAATCTCTTACTCTAGTGGCCTGAGAGGGTCAGCTAGAGATTTGGGCCAAGATAGCAGTCCCTCCTGAAAGGGTTGGACGTTCTCGAAATGATCCTTAGCAAATAAGTAATTTTCCATGGATATGTGATTAACAAAAGATACACATAATAAAAGAAACCAGCTGTGTTTTAAGTTAGTAAATATAATGTTCTTTTAACTTTTTTTACTCTGTGTTGTTCGTACTGTTCCCATGAGAAAAATGTTGTTATTAATAGTACACGATAAGCTTAAGCCAGAACTTCCTTAACCGTGTGTATAAATACCATCACATTGAATAAACGTTGCTATTTGTCACCAGAGTGGTAGCCCACCTGTTTGTAAGGTGATCAAGTGAGCTGGTCTCCGTCAGATGACTCCACCACCTCCCTGGGCAGCGCATTCCAATGGCCAATCAGCCTTTCAGTGAAAAATTTTTTCCTAATATCAAGCCTAAACCTCCCCTGACGAAGCTTGAGACCGTGTCCTCTTGTTCTGTCACTGGTCACCTGAGAGAAGAGACCAACCCCTGCCTGCATACAGCCTCCTTTTAGGTAGTTATAGAGAGCAATAAGGTCTCCCCTGAGCCTCCTCTTCTCCAGGCTGAACAACCCCAGCTCCCTCAGTCGCTCCTTGTAGGGCTTGTGCTCCAGCACCTTCACCATCTTCCTTGCCCTCCTCTGGACACACTCCAGCATCTCGACATCTCTCTTAAACTGAGGGGCTCAGAACTGGATAACTTCTCTGGTCCTGCTCGCCACACTATTCCTGATGCAGGCCAGGATACCATTGGCCTTCTTGGCCACCTGGGCACACTGCTGGCTCATGTTGAGTTTCCTGTCTACCAGCACTCCTAAGTCCCTTTCCACTTGACTACTCTCCAGCCATTCTGTCCCCAGTCTATAGCTCTGCATGGGGTTGTTGTGTCCAAAGTGTAGAACCCGGCACTTGGACTTGTTAAACTTCATCCCATTGGAATCAGCCCATCTCTCCAGTCTGTCCAGGTCCCTCTGTAGGGCCATCCTACCCTCCAGCAGATCGACACTTCCTCCCAGCTTGGTATCATCTGCAAACTTCCTGATGATGGACTCAATCCCCTCATCCAGATCACCAACAAAGATGTTAAAAAGGACCGGGCCCAACACGGACCCCTGGGGGACACCACTGGTGACCGGCCGCCAACTGGATGAGACACCATTCACCACCACTCTCTGGGCTCGGCCATCCAGCCAATTCCTAACCCAGCACAGAGCACTCCTGTCCAAGCCACGGGCTGCCAGCTTCTCTAGGAGTCTACTGTGGGAGATGGTGTCAAAGGCCTTGCTGAAGTCCAGGTACACCACATCCACGGCCTTCCTCTCATCTACCATCCGAGTCACATGGTCATAAAAGGAGAATCAGGTTGGTCAGGCAGGACCTGCCCCTCCTAAACCCATGCTGGCTGGGCCTGATCTCTCGGTCATTCTGCAGGTGCCGCATGATTGCACCCAGGATTATCTGCTCCATGATTTTACCTGGAACTGAGGTCAGACTGACAGGTCTGTAATTACCTGGATCGTCCCTACGGCCCTTCTTGTGGATGGGTGTCACATTGGCAAACTTCCAGTCATCTGGGACCTCTCCAGTGAGCCAGGACTGTTGATAAATGATGGAAAGCGGCTTAGCAAGCTCATCTGCCAGCTCTCTCATCACCCTAGGATGGATCCCATCCGGCCCCATAGACTTATGAGGGTCCAAGTGGCTCAGCAGGTCTCTAACTTCTTCCTCCTGGATTACAGGGGAGCTATATTCCATCCTGACCCCATCCAGCACTTCAGAAGGCCTCTTGTCTAGTGAACAATCTGTCTTAGAGTAGAAAACTGAAGTAAAGAAGGCATTAAGAACCTCAGCCTTTTCCTCATCTTTAGTTACTCTATTTCCCTTCATGTCCAATAAGGAGTGGAGGTCGTTGCTGCCCTTCTATTTGCCATTAATATATTTGTAAAAACACTTCTTGTTGTCCTTAACAGAAGTGGCCAATTCGAGCTCCAGCTGGGCTTTTGCCTCCCTAATTTTCCTCCTACACAACTTAACGATATCTTTGAACATAACCTGATTCACCAGCCCTTCTTTCCAAAGGCGAAACACCCTCTTTTTCTCACTTAGCTCTTTCAGAAGCTCCTTACTCATCCAGGCCGGCCGTCTGCCCCTACGGCTCATCTTACGACACATCGGCACAGCCCACTCCTGCACTTTCAAGATTTCATTCTTGAAGTACCTCCAGTCTTCCTGGACCCCCTTGTTTTTAAGGGCTATTTCCCAGGGTACTCCCCTGACTAGTTCCTTAAATAATCCGAAATCTGCCCGCCGGAAGTCCAGCGTGGACGTCCTACTCATGCCCTTCCTTGTTTCATTGTTTATGGAGAACTCGATTATCTCATGGTCACTGTACCCCAGACAGCCTCCAACCACAGCATCACCCACCAGCCCTTCTCTATTTGTAAACAGCAGGTCAAGGAGAGCCTCACCCCTGGTAGGCTCCCTCACCAGCTGTGACAGAAAGCAATCCTCAATACATTCCAAGAACCTTCTGGACTGCCTCCTCTCAACTGTGTTAAGTTCCCAGCAGATATCTGGGAGATTAAAATCTCCTAAAAGAACAAGGGCAGCCGATCTTGAGGCAACTTCCAGGTGCTTAAAAAACAATAGATCCACCTCTTCCTCCTGATCGGGCGGTCTGTAACATACTCCAACCAGGATGTCAGTCTTGATTGCCCCTCTGACTCTTACCCATAGGCACTCAATGTGGTCATCACTAATCTCAGCTTCTACAGTGTCAAGAATTTCCTTAGTATACAGGGCCACCCCTCCACCCCTTCTCTCCCGCCTGTCTCTCCTGAAGAGTTTGTAGCCTTCCATGGCAGCACTCCAGTTACGAGAGTCATTCCACCATGTTTTCATGATAGCAACTATATCATAGCTCTCCTGCCGGACCAGGACTTCCAGCTCCTCTTGTTTGTTACCCACACTGCGTGCATTAGTGTACATGCACTTAAGTTGGGTTACTGACTTCACCCTTGATGATGACTCACTCCCTACAGGCACATCACTGGTGAGCCTGGTTACATCCCCCTCCCCCTTCAGGCCTAGTTTAAAGCCCTCTCAATGAGCCCTGCCAACTCCCAGGATAGAATCCTTTTGCTCTTTTTGCTTAGATGTTAACCCATCTGGGTCTAGCAGGCAAGGTGCAGTAAAAGTTTCCCCATGATCATAGAAACCAAATTTTTTCTTTGGACACCAGTCTTTAAGCCATTTGTTGACAGCGTGGACTCTCTTGTTCCTTGCAGTATACATCTCTGACACTGGAGGAATTGAGCAGAACACCACCTGCACTCCTGCCCCATCCATTGATCGACCTAGCTCCTTAAACTCCTTTTTAATTACTCTGGATCCCCTCTTTTCAAGTTCATCACTGACAGCTTGTACAACCAACAGGGAATAATAATCTGAGGCTTTAATTAAATCCGTGAGTCTCTTAGCAATATCCCGTATCTGGGCTTGAAGAAGGCAGCAGACCTCCCTGTGGGATGAGTCTGGCCTACATATAGGGCCCTCTGTTCCTTTTAAAAGGGAGTCACCTATTACAACTACCCTCCTTTTCTTTTTAGTACTTGAAGTTCTGACCCGCCTGACAGATGGAGCAAAAACAAGAGGTTCCCCAGTCGAATTGTCTTCATCACTATCATCAACGCGAGGGTCAAATTCCAGAACCCCAAGCTTGTTTTGTAAGGGCAACTGGAAAGGCGATATCTTGAAGGGAGTTGGAGGATGGGAGGAAAATCTATTACTCCGACTAGAGCAGACCTGCTCCCATTCCTCCTCAACAACTAGGTCCCTCCCCTCATCCTGTTGGTGAGAAATACACGGTTCCCCTGTCTCCTGGGAAGTATTAATGGGGGCAGAAAGGGTGTGACTCCACCAGTCTATCTCCCTTTTGCTATCACGAATGCTTCTCAGATGAAGCTTGGAAAATATTTAGCAATCGGGGAGGAGAAAAAGAGAAGAAAAGGAAAGAGGATCGGAGAAAATATAGGAAGGCTTTAGTAGCGGCTTTACAACGGGGGTGTAGTAGCAAAGAGGGAAACAGGAACTCTAAAAGGGGGGTATTCGAAAACCCTCTCTGAAGATGAACCAGTGTGTGTGGTGTAAGCAAATGGGACATTGGAAGAGTGAATGTACACCCCCCAGAACCCAGACCCTCGTGGCCGAAGACTGTGAGGACTGACGGGGACATGGGGAATCTACCCTAGCGTATCCACTGTTTATAATGAGGCTAGGGAAAGAACAAGAGAGGGTAGAATTTTTAGTGGACACAGGGGCAACATATTCGGTTTTAAATCAGAACTTAATACCTTTGGGAAATTATTTTATTATGGTCAAGGGAGCCACTGGCCAAGGGGAAGCAGCATATTTTTGTGAACCATTAAGATAGAAACTGGACAAGCAATGGGGGCATACATCGATTTTTGTATATGCCTAATTCCCCAAAAGCCCTTTTGGGAAGAGACTTGTTAGAACAATTGGGTGCAGTAATTAAATTTGAGAAAGGGATAGTTACTCTGGAGGTAGATGATCAAGAGTACATACAGATAAAGAGTTTATCTCTGACCACTGTCCAAGCAGGAGAAGGGATTGACAAAGCAATTCTGAACCAGGTATATCCAGGGGTATGGGCCACTGATGTACCCGGGAGGGCTAAGAATGCCCTCCCTGTAGAAGTCAAACTTAAAGCAGAACAGTCGCCAGTGATGATTAAACAGTATCCCTTAAAGAAAGAAGACAGGGAGGGGATTCGTTCGGCGATAGAAAAATTTCCACAAATAGGATTACTTAAGGAATGTGAATCTGACTTTCATACCCCCATATTACCTGTCTGTAAACCTGACAGGTCATATCGGGTGGTTTAGGACTTGCAGGTTATAAATAAAATAACTGAGGATCTCTACCCAGTGGTAGTGAATCCATACACCCTGCTGACAGTGTAAACAACCCCATCTAGTTTGGTTTACAGTTTTGGATTTAAAATCCTAAAAGTGGACGTAAACCCCAGCTCACTTGGACAGTGTTGCCCGAAGGGTTTAAAACAGCCCTACAATATTTGGCTATTGGAGGCTGTTCAACTTCCTGAGAGTGGCGATTATGCACGTTAGGGCACACCAGAAAGTAAGCTCAGAACTTGAAAAAGGAAATGAACTGGAAGATAGAGAGGCAAAAAAGGCAGCCAAACAAGAGATAAAAACAGAAGGTGCTTTGATTCCAAATGGACAGATTTCCCTGGAAGGTAAGCCAGAATATACTAAGGAAGATCATAAACTCATTGTAGATCTGGAAGGATCATACAATGCAGAGGGTTGGGCTTCCACCCCACAAGGGAAGCTCATTGTTCCCTCTTATTTAATATGACCTGTAGTAAGGGAAGAACACCAAAAAGGACCTTGGGGAGTGGAAACACCATACAAGTACTTAACTAGGCAAATTGCAGGGAGAAATTTGTACACCACTGTAAGGCAGGTAACTCAACAGTGTGATCTTTGCCTCCAGACTAATCCCAAGACTACCTCTAGGCCAGAAATGGGTCACATTGGCAGGGGAAATGGACCTGGGCAACAATGGCAGATTGATTTCTCAGAACTCCCAAGAAAAGGGGGGTATCGATACCTATTGGTATTAGCAGACACTTTTTCTGGTTGGCCAGAGACTTTCCCAACAAGGACAGCAAAAGCTCGGGAAGTCACCAGAGTACTAGCACAAGAAATAATACCCAGATTTGGAGTCCCAGCCACTATATCATCTGACAGGGGACCACATTTCATCTCCAAAATAGTACAACAGATCAGCCAATATTTGGGTACTTCATACCCCATACCGCCCCCAGTCTAGTGGTCAAGTGGAGAAAATGAACTACTTGATAAAACAACAAATTGTGACCCTATGGAATACAGAAAGGCATATCAACACAAATTGCAGATGAAATCATGGCCTCATATATAATAGCATTAAGCAAACAGCTCATAAAAATTAACAAATGTGTTAGGGACTCGGAGAAGGGGCCTCAATGGACCAGTACATGATATTAAACCTGGAGAATATGTACATGTAAAGTCCCTTGCCGAGAAAACTTTGGAGCCTCAGTGGGAGGGACCATTCCAAGTTACAAAATGCTTGGATCCATCACAGCAGGGTGAAGAGAGCTCCTAAACAACGATGGGAGTCAGTGAGGACCGGACCCTTAAGACTACGACTCAAAAGAAGAGACTTCTAATTATGATGATCACACTATGGATTTGTCTATTAGGAGGGGTTAAAGCATGGGACAGTAATAAGTTTTTACAGCTACATAGTAAGATTTCAACTGCTTTAAATCTATCTGATTGTTGGATATGTTCACATTTGCCTAAAAGCTCAGGGCAAGGCCATCTAGTGGTCGCAATGGTGTTCCCAAATGACTCCCAAATAAATGAGGCCTTTGACCTAATCTGGAATATAGACCTCAGCCTTATGTGGAATGAAACTGAGGGAGTACCTTGCATCCAACGATGCTCCCAAAACCTAACAGAGAACTGTGGAGGGAACAGTATGGATAAGGGTTGTGGGGAGACAATGTTTGTTGGAGCATACCCTAATTGTACTAATTTTTGGAAGTATGGAGGTGCTAATATGTGGAACAAGATTCAGATGCAAGGGAAATGCCGCAAATACTATCCCCAAAGGGTGGCCAATACCTCAGGATCGAGGTTGGTATTGCATTTGTGGGCTCCGGGCATTAAAGGTGTTACCTTTGGGTTGGAAGGGTCAATGTGCTGTGGGGACAGTGACCCCTAATATCATGATTATAGATAGTTTAGCAAACCTTACGCCCTCTGACCTGTTAAGAACCTTTATCAGGCCAGCTGTTTTTATGAGTAGAAGAAAACGATCCGAAAATCCTCTTGTAATTAGGGGGCAGGGTTTCTTTAGTTTTATTAGACAGTGGATTCCCCAGTTTGGAGTAAGTGAGTTGGAAAAATCTATTGTAAATATTTCAGCCACTATGGAAATTATGAATAATGCTACAGCGGATGCGTTTCTGGCAATCCAAAGGGAAATTTCTTCCTTAGAGAAAATAGTACTTCAGAATAGGATAGGACTAGACTTGCTTTTAGCTAAAGAGGGAGGGTTGTGCACGGTCATTAACGAAAAATGTTGTACATATGTAAATCAAAATCAAAGAATTGAAACGGACCTCCGTCAAATCTGGGATAAAACTAAAATCCTCCATCAGGTATCACAAGACGATACATCTTGGGGATTCACTGACTTGATGGAAAAATTGACCTCGTGGCTACCTAACTTGTCATGGTTAAAGCAACTATTTGTTACCCTAATAATTATTGTGACCTTGTCAATAACACTTTGCATTTTAGTTAGGTGTGCTCTCTGGTGTTGCCAGAACACAGGAGACACAGTGAATGGAAAAAACATCAGTTAAGGCAAAAGCTGGAATCCAATAAGTATTTTATGACGGTATTGGAGAAGGAATCATATTAACCATAGCAAAAGAATTTGCTAACTTTACAATTATAATTGTTATAGTATTAGGAATTTTAAGTATACAGATAGCATTATTGTGTTACCATCCTTCTCCCGGTTACCTTTACATATTGAATCAATATTATAGAAAAGGGGACAATTATTTGTGATGTGTAATCATGGGAGCATTAGGAATGCTGATTTTTTATATGTTGCAAAATTTTATGTGGACGTTTAAACATACTGGTGATAGTTACGAGGAGTGGAAAAGGCACCAAACGTGGAAAAATTATATCAAGCTCTGGGGATTTGTTAACAGTCACACATTTCTGCAGTTCCTGAAGAGTCTTTCCTAAAGATATAGTATAGTTATTAATGTCCAAACTCACTTTAACAGTGATATCTCCCGGGACATGTGGCCTCTGATAAGGCCTCCCATACAATATCTCATATGGGCTAAGACCTCCTTGTCAAGGTCGAATTCAAATTCTTAATAATGCTAAAGGTAAAGCTTTTACCCAGGTCATAGAGGTTTCCTGACATATTTTACTCAAGTGCAATTTTAAAGTATAATGCATCCTTTCCACTTTCCCACTAGACTGAGGTCTATAAGGCGTATGCAAATCCCAAGATATTCCCCAAACTCTACTTAGTTGTTTGATTACTTCTGCCACAAAATGAGGACCTCTGTCCGAAGACCTTCCTAAAGGCACCCCAAACCTTGGAATAATTTCTTTAAGTACAATTTTTACTACTTCTCTTGCCTTGTTGTTGAGAGGAGGGAAAGCCTCTGGCCAATTTGAAAAGGTATCTACTAACACTAGAATATATCTATATCCTTCTTTTTGGGGTAACTCAATAAAACCTATTTGTCAAGCCTTTGACACCAATTCTCACAGCATTCTGCTTGAGAAACTGGCTGCCATTGTCCAGGACAGGCACAGCCTCTGCTGGGTAAAAAACTGGCTGGCTGGCCGGGCCCAGAGGGTGGTGGGAAATGGAGTCAAATCCAGTTGGAAATCAGTCACAAGTGGTGTTCCCAGGGTTCAGTGCTGGGTCCAGTCCTGTTCAATATCTTTATTAATGATCTGGATGAAGGGATTGAGTGCACCCTTAGCAAGTTTGCAGGTGACGCTAAGCTGGGTGGAAGTGTTGATCTGAAGCTTGAGTTTCCCCTTCTCCAAATTTTGTTTGAGCTTTTAATTTTTCAAGCAAATCCTTTTCTTAACAACGGTTTTGGAAAGCCTGGCAAATACAAAACCTGATTAGTTACCCATTGTTTTCCTATTTTAGATTTCTAAGATTTAAAAAAATGGTCCACTTTCCCTGACAACCATCGCACCAATAATGCTTAAATGTTATTATGTATATATATATTTATATTTTATTATATATTTTATATATTATTGTTGTTATCCTTTCAAAATATTCAATACAGAATACGCAGCCCTGAAATCCACCAGAAATTCAATTTCCTCTTCCCCCAGCTTGATTTTCTGCAAAAAATTCCTCCAGTCTCCTTCAGTCCTGTTCTACAGAGAACAGGGGATTCTGAAGGGTACTTTCATTCAAAAGAGGGCATTCCTGCTTCCAGTGCCCCTCCTCTTAACAATAAGCACGCTCATTTTCTCCTGGCTGTACCTGAACTCTCTGTGGTCAGGGGCCCCTTCCCCTATATCCTCCTCTTGCACAATTGCCTCCTTCCCTGCAAAACTCCTGATACCTGCTTTATGAATCATTTTCAATTAAACAAATCTTGCATAATTGCCTTAATGTCTTTTCAGTCAGAGTTTTGTGTTTTAATCATTATTTGAAAAGCACTGGTTGTTCAGTCTGCATTGTCTCTATAATTTCCAGCTGTCAACTTCCAATTGTTCAAATCAGTAATAGAAAAAGGGACTTTTTATAATCACCAGTTCTTCATTTCCCACAGCCTGACATAAAGGGGGTTTGCATAACCTCTCGTTTGCCCCACTATTGAACTGAACCCTTCTGCTCCCACTGATGATCTACCACCCCAAGAATTATTCCCTTATTCATCTACTTCTGATCCCTCACTGTGAGTCCCTCCAAGACAGCATCCGGGAATGATCAATAAGTCAGTTTTGTCCTCAGGTTCACTGTCTTTTGTTGTTCATAACTTTCAAACATCTTTTCCCAATACTACAAGCAGAACATTTTTCAAACTGCTACAACATTTTTCAAAGCCTTTCCCAAGGCCAAGACAAGGGGTTTGCTAAATTTATAGCACATTCCTTTTGCCACTTTGGGTGGTTCTGCAACGTATAAAACATACCTGAATACATAGTTTCATCCCATTTTTGTTCTCTTCTTAGAAAAAGCATTAATTGCAACAAAGTATTATAATTCAGTGACCCATCAGCAGGCCATCGTTCTCCTTCATCTAATTTATACAACGGTCATGATTAATTACAGTAATAACATTTTTAATAACATTTTCTTTTATTACCGTTCCTGGAGGTTCCTGTAACTGCTTCAGATGCATTAAAACACACCCCAGAGGGGATTTCTTTACAGCACTGACACCTCCTTGTGATGATCCCGCACCCAGATGACAAACCCACAATTACAGACAGATCACAAACAAACCAAAACAGATCGCAATTACAACTCCTGCAGTCTCAAGATCTTAGATAAAACAAATCAGCAAACCGTGTCAAAGTCAGTTTACACAAAACAAATCAGCAAACCATGCCAAGTCAGTTTTCCAAACTTAAGCAAATTAGGACTCTAACTCTTCACACAGACAATCACCAATCACACAATTACAAACAGAGAGTCCCTTACGCAGACAAGCACACAATTACAAATCACAAGCAAACCGAACCCAAAATTCTGATTATGTACCAAAACTGGGGACTCTAACTCCAAACCAAATTCCAAACCAAAATCCAGATTATATACCAAATATAGCAAACATACCAAATATACCAAAATTGGCGACTCTAACTCCAAACCAATTTCCAAATTCGGTACCTTTCTAGCCTAACCCTGCAGGGCTTTCACCTCTGACTCACGAGCAGGCAACCAAACCAAACAAAAAACCAGAAAGGATGCCTTAATTCTTTAATTCTTACCAGTGGAATCCTTGCTCCCAAGATGCGGTCCGTCCGGGTGGAGGTTCCCCCCGAGAAGTTCTCGGTTTCCGGCTGGAGCATCCTCAACCCCCACAGATCCAAAATCCTGAAAGCAAGTCCCATCTGGGTAACCAAATGATACCGAAAATGCCAGCAAATAAATGCTCTAAGACTCGTTTTGGAGTTTTAGAAAGCAGCATCCTTTATTGCAGCGCTGGGCGGCATGAGGGAATGATTTCCATCAATCATGTGCAACGAGACAAGAGCTGGGGACAGAATATATATCCAACTGACATGCATGTGTATAAATTCTCCCTGCATATTCTATTACTTTCCAAGGACTAATCTTAATTTTATTCTGAACTTCACAAAAGCCAAGTCTCTGCTCATTAGAGCTTTGAAGCTAGTTCTCTGTCCAACCTTGCATTCTTAGATAAGGAAGGCGTATTGTCTGGGAACAGCACTATTTATAAAAACATACTATATCTGAAGAACAGTCTGTGTCTGACTTTCAAAAATACTGCCACTTAGGTATCGCTTAACTGAAGTGAGTTAGAAAACCAATTCTACAGAAAACCAACTCTACTTAAGTCAAAATATTCCATTCCTTGCAATAACAACTGCTTCATGTATCATCACTAATACAGACAGGACTGCCTAGGGAACAAATAGATGGCAAGCAAACTTTTTATTTGTGGAGTTTGTATAAGAAAGCAAAAGCAAAGGAAAAGGGGCAAAGGGAAGCACAAAGCACCGGGGCATTGATCCCATCTGCATCACCCTCTATCAGCAGTGAAGATGCATCCTCTTTAATTGTCATTAAATACCCTGTTCTTTCTCCCTGGAAAGAAGAGCAGGGAATGTGCTATCCCCTTCCAGTGTGGCTTATAAAGGGAACCAAGGAGACTGTTGCCTTCCACACCTTCCATTTCTAATACATTGGCAACAGCATAATATGCAACAGGTTATGGCCCTGCTACATACTGGGACGGAAGTAACCCTAATTGATGGAAATCCATCCCAGTACCCCAAGAATAAATGGATAAATATTAATGTATCCAGGGGAAGGAAAGAGACAGTTTGAGAAATTTCTGTAATCTTGCAACTCGAAGGATATCCATTGTTTACGGCTCAAATGTGGATTACGAGACTGCCTGAAAATGTCATAGAGCATGTTCTGTTAACAGGCAAGACTTTTTATACCACTGGGGGAAAATATCCCTTCAGTATATGATCAGCTCAGATCTGGGAGCTTATGGCAAGGAAGACTGTGGCCCCACCCTCTATGTGGACACCCCCTGCTCTCTCCAAGAATATAACCTCAAAATAATAGCAGCTGCCTGGGACAGGAGCATTCTGGTATGTCTCAAACTCTTAAACAGTTGTTAGGAGTTATCAGGTGGACACATTCACTTTGTAATATCCCTATTTGGCCTGTAAAGAAGCCAGATGGGTCATGGCAGGACTGTGGATTACCAGCTTTCCCAGGACTGTGGTCCTGCTGAACATTGTCATCCCATCAGAGCCACTGGAAGCCAAGGAAAGTGCTCTGAATGCTGTTAGTGACTTGGTGAATGCTTTTTTTTTTGTATTCCTATTGCTGAAGAGTGATAGGAATGGTTTGCCTTTTCCTGGGAGGGCCAGCAGTACACATTTAAGATGCTGCCTCAGGGATATCTGCATTGCCCCACGACTTGTGACAGGATTGTGGCTCAGCACTTGAGGGAGTACAGCCTGTCCCCAAAGTGTCAACTGTTCCATCACATTGATAACATCGTGCTGACTTGACTTGCCAAGCAGGATGTCAAGGACCCTGCCAGATGATGCCCAAACCTGTTAAGCAAACAATAAACCAGTAAACTAACTACTGTCTGCATATGGGTCTTCAGTAGAAAGTGATCAGGTTTCTGCTGATGGAGACATTCGTACTGTGAACTTGCCTACATTGCAATGGGGATTTTTCTTATGATTTCTTCAATAATAGAACTGGAAAAGCACAATAATCCAGCATTGTAAAATGAAAATGACGCATTTCTGTGCAAAGCCAGATCCCCACAAAAACAGTGCCTTGCAGGGAAAAATAGACCAACTGGAATTGAAAAATGGGATTCAACATATGTTGGAGCCACTGCCCCCACCTGGGCTCAGGAAGCCCCACTATATCAACACCTCTCTTCTGAGAAGCGATAGTGTGTCTGGTTCATGGATAGATCAGCAAAATATGTGTTCTGTTTTGAGCTAAAGTAGAATCAGTTTTCTAACTTTTCACCTAAGTCTCATCTAAGTAACTCCATTTTCTGAAAATTAACTGCATGTTTTCCAGACAGTGCTTCTCTCTAGAAATGCTAACATAGGGTAATGGTTAAAATAACGGAAAGGTCATTGCTTATACTTATTCCTATAGTAACCAAGACCATCTTCAAGTTGGTGGAATGCCATAATTGAAAGGGGTGAAAAAGGGTCGCACCTGCAGGGAGAAGCAGTCAGGACAGGTGACCCCAAACTGACCAACAGAGCATTCTATCCCATAGACGTCATACTCGGTATAAAACTGATCGCGAGGGTCAAGCTCTCTTCTTTGATGGTCAATATCCAATATGGACCTCGTCTGTCTTTTTGCCCTGATCCCAGATCCTGCATTCCTGAATCCTGTTCTTGAGTCCAGCTCCTTCCTGCCACTGAGTCCAGCCCAGGACCTTTTTCCTGTGCCTGCTCTACAGCATCTATGGTGACGTAATCATCAAGGGAGGGGGGAGGTTCAATTTCCTATCTTTGTACATACTTGATTATTTTCTTATTACTAGTATTTCCATTATTATAATTATTGTTTCATTAAAGCTGTTCATTTCTAATTCACAAGTCTCTTTCTCTCATTTCCCCTTTCCCTGAGGGTGGGAGTGGAGGGTGGGGACTGGTCCACAACTGTTCATGTTTAGCTGCTGTTCAAGCTGGGTGAGGCTAAACCATGTCAATATGTTAAGAAGGAGAGGTGGTGGATGACTTCAGGCCTGTGTTGTACCTGTTGCACCTTCTGGTGCAAAACAAGTGTTACTTACAAGAAATAGCAATTATAACTGCTTTACTAAAAATTCTGAAACAAAGCAGCAGTAGCCCATAGACTATATTAACACCTTACATATTTACTGAATCTATATTCTGTATTTTTTCTTTGTTATCTAATGAGTAAAAGTAGAAATTGTTTTAAAATCCATGCTATAAAGATCTTGCTTATAATGAAATCTGCTTTTATTTTGTGAGGATGTTAGTGATGCAAGTAGTGTAATGTCTACCATCTTCTTGCTTTTATTAATGTATCCTCCTTTGTTTATTGATGCTTCTTGGATCATGGGTGATAACAATGAAAACATGTCTCTGCAAGATTACCCCTTTTTACTGTTTAAAACTTTAAATTCTCGCTGAAGTTATATGATTTAGTTATATGAATTTTTATAAGATGCATTCTGCATGGGCTTATATTTTTCATTCCTGTTTAGAATTATTACTATTTTCCAAACTAGATTTTTTTTTCTGAAGTTCTTTGGGATATACAACTGCTGTGAATCTTGTAATTATCACATTTCATATACTTTCCTTTCTGCTGTCTTCTTTTCTACGTTATTTTCAGCAACTGGGGAAAGGGGTGTTTTTCAATAGTATGACAAAGATCTGGATACTGTATTTGAAGATCTTAGCATTTGTTACTGTTAAAGAAGTTAATAAATCATCTGATATTCAAACTCATTCTACTGTAAGCTCTTGAGATTCTTCAAGCTCTATTCAAAATGCCTCTCTGTCAGTGTCATCTTAGTTGTTAGCTGTCTGGAGTAGTGATAGTGAACTGTCTTTGCATAATCAGTATCAAAATATTCAGTGTCAAAAAAAAAATCAGATAAAGTTCCATCAAAACAACTCTTCAGACACAGCCGGTATAAGTTCAACTTCAGCACTTTTCCGGGAGGAACCTACAGTTGTCAGCATTGGTTGCAACTCTGTTTTTCACCTTTCTAAGAATGTGAATAACAAAGTAATTTGATAAAAAGTAAATACACATGCCAAGTCAAATTACAATTGAATGGACATTTTTTTTTATTGTTTATTTTATAGGAAAGTATGACAGAAGAGCTCTATGGAGATCTCAGACCAGTGGCAGGGGTTGGAGACACTAGGCTTTCTTTGATATTGGAATTATCTACTCAAGTTTAACTTCAGTATGAGAAGATAAAGCAACTGGAACAAACTTTCATAAAATCATAGAATCACTTGGTTGGAAAAGACCTTTGAGATCATCAAGTCCAACTGAGTGCTTTGTCTACTCATCTTTTAAACACCTCCAGGGATGGTGACTCAACCACCTCCCTGGGCAGCCTCTGCCAGTGCCTGACCACCCTTTCGGTAAAGAAATTCTTCCTAATATCCAGTCTGATCCTCCCCTGGGTGCAACTTGTGGCCATTTCCCCTTGTCCTATCACCTGTCACTTGAGAGAAGAGATCAACACTCACTCTGCCACAGCCCCCTTTCAGGCAGTTGTAGACAGTGATGAGGTCTCCCCTCAGCCTCCTCTTCTCCAAGCTAAACAACCCCAGTTCCCTCAGTCACTCCTCGTAGGACTTGTTCTCCAGCCCCTTCCCCAGCCTCGTTGCCTTTCTCTGGACGCTCTCCAGCACCTCAATGTCCTTCTTGTAGTGAGGGGCCCAGAACTGCACACAGTACTCGAGGTGTGGCCCCACCAGTGCTGAGTGCAGAACACATTGAGAACTTTTAGAACACATTGAAATGAAGATCCAGCAGTTGGTAGCAGTTCTTAAGTCCCAGGCTATTCTGATTGCTAAAATCCCTCAAAAGAATTTATTAAAGGTACCAAATGGCCATAATATCAAGATGCATCTCATGGAAACTTCTGAAAACTGGAACTTGCTTAACTGAAATTGCTGAGTTTACAATGTGAGATAAAGTCCACACAGAAGGAAAAGGTACAAAAAAGATTATATCCCTGCAATAAATAGATTACACACAAACACTTTGTTATATGATTTAGAAATAGGAAAGCAACAAACTTCAAAGCAAAATTAGAAAATGAAGCCTTAATGATAAATTTAATCATACGATTATCAAGGAATAAATAGTCTTGGATGAGGGAGACGTATCAATTAAATAGGAAAGTTGTGACAGTCACACTCATTAGAGAAAGCACTGAAAAATAAACAAAAATAGTAGAGTTCAAAGTTACTAAACAATTGCCTTTAAAGGAAGAAATGTCAAACTTTGTTTCTCTTTGGGAGTTCTAGTTTTTGAACTGACTGCAGAATTATTATTAATCTATAAATAAGCCTGAGAAGTGTCTTTAATTATTCTCTCAATGTTATTGCTTTCATTTGTTTGTTATGCATTTAGTTAATACTTAGTAAATGTTTACAACACTTTAAAAAGACAAACAATCTAGACAAACTGTGGTGAGATAATTTAAGTCAAGTAGAGAAATTCCCTAAAGATGTTAAGATTGCAACACTATGGGTAAGCACAAGGTCCTTACTTTCTCTCACTTCTGTAGTTGACTTAAAAAGGAAATGGAAATACCAATTAATGTTCCACCTACCTCATCCAGAATGGTGGGAATAATTCATGGAGAAAGAAATTTTTTTAAAGGGTAAGAGAAATTTTAATGAATCTAGGACCACATTTTTTCTGATCTCTGTTCAGAATGCCTATGAACTGACCAATGGTTTTACAAATGTTATGGCTCAGTCAGAATTGCAGTCTAAGTGCTTTCCTTCCTCTTCCTTAAAAGATTACATCCCAGAGACTGAGCAGGTATGGCCCTGATCACAATTCATTTGGGAACACTCCTGATTCTTACATGATATTGTTTAATTATGTAGTAAAAATCATATTCATACTCTGCAACCTGAAAGGATAACTTGCATCTTCACAGATGATAGCAATTCTTTTTCACCAGTTTAAATGCAGTCCCTTTGCTATAAACATTCCAGTTGATATATAGTTTCTCTTAACTGCCACTCATGATTATATTTAAACCTTTTTTCTAGGTCTATATCTTCTTTAAGAACTATAATTTATTCTTTTTAATAAATCCTTTAATCACAGCATGCTGAAGAATGTATAGGTAGACATTGCATGATTTTAGGACATACAAAATGAGCTAGCTGTATCAGGAAGCACATAAGAGAATTCAAACTACTGAATGGATTGCATTCATAGGACAATTTAATTTTACCACATGGCAATGAGATGATATATCCCTAACACTCATTGGTCCCTCTGGACTTTGAGACTGCTGATATTGTATAGAATCAAACTTAGAGTTGGTAGAAAAAATATTTAATCATTCAATCACAGCGATTTTAAAATATTTTTTCAATAAAAAAGGAAAATATTTTAATAATATGCAAAGATCCATTTAGATATTTTAAATGTAAGTTTTATTTCTAATTTCAAAATAATTATTTGCTTTGGACATTTATCTTATAGTGTTTCAAAGGGGAATTGAAGTTCAAATTAAATATTTCAAATTTATCAAAGTAAAATACTTAGGTTGGTCCAATTTGATCTTTCCAAATGTGAAAATTTTCATGAGACAGAAAACCCATTTTCTGAGAAGCCATTACTAAGATTACGATATAAAATAGGATTCATAAGCGACAATAATTAACAAAACAGTGAGTAGATCGAGTTAAATTGTATGATATTGTGACTATAATGGTTTCTGAAATAGAAACTAGCATAACATTTGTTTTAGAGAAAATTTCAGCAGGGTAAACTAAAAGTGTTTAGCAAATATATGCTCTACCCCCTCCCCCAACCTCTCTGCATGTACAGTCCCTACAAATATAAGAAAACCAAACTTTCACCAAGAATGAGGTTTAGAAAACATCTAGAAAAAATATTCACAGGGAATCCAGTTTGAAAACTGAGCACTTCTGAAAGTCTATCACTTTCATTTCACGTGCATAAATAGCTAAATATGTGATATATATATTTCTCTATTTAGGATAAGCAATCATTCTGATTTCACTCCAGTCTTATATCTCTCTGCCTCAGAATTTTTTATTGTGACATAAGCTCATCCCATATTTGCCAATATGCTAATGACTAGTTTCACCACTCAAAAAAAATATCTTAAATTAAAACATTGCACAGACATAAGAGTTTTGAGCAGTAGGTCTTGACTAGACCAATGTAGCTACACATCTATTTTGGGGAAATAAAAAACCCCGCTTTTTCTCAAAATGGCTTGCTTTTCACATTAATTTCATTCCACATTGTTTACAAGGGAGTAAGAGTGAGAGCATTTTACCAATGTAAACAGATAAATGGTACACTGTGGAGGTATATGGGAAAGTCAGTTAAGACATACAAGCAAGTGAAAGAAATAGGAATGGTCTACAACAACAAGAAACTTAAAGAAGTTGATCTCCGAGTTGAAAAAATTAGTATTCTTATTAATATAAAAGTAGTATAACAGCTTTTCAGCTATGTGTGAGGACTATGGAGGAAGAAAATCATTCTTTCCTAAGCTCTGAATAAATAAATTACTAATTTGTAAAGACTATGTCAATGGAAGGAGAAGTTTATACAAGAGTCCAGATAATCTTGCACTTTGCTACATTTTCATTCTTACTAAAAAAAAAAATGCTATGAGTATATCTCAACTCTGAGAAAACAGAACAAAAGCAACATAGGAAGGAAAAAACAGACCAAATAATTTCTTCTCCATCATATGTGCAAAATGAACTGCTTTTATATAAAAAGCTACATTTGTATTGGTAGATTTCTGCTCACCAGTGATGGTATGAATTATTTTATGAAATTATTTATTCATATTAAAGGAAATGTGGCCTGATTCGCACTGTGTGCAAGGGAGAGGTTTGACTGTACAGCCCTTTACAGTTAGGGATGATGTGGTTGAGAGCCTCTGGGTGAGGAATTAGGGGGATGGGAAACAAGGCAGATGTTGCATTGTGTGTCTACTACTGATTGTCCAGCCAGGATGTAAGCACCAATGAGTTGATGAGTCATTCTATAGGCAATAAGGGGAAATCTCTGGATCGATAGCCCTTGTCCTTATGGGAGATTTCAAGTTTCCAGACATCAGCTGGGAATATCATACTGCTGTGATGAGCAGGTCTGGGACATTCTTGAAGTTTGTAGGAGATAACTTTTTGTTGCAAGCACTCAGTGAGCCAACTAGGAAAGTTGCCCTCCTAGACTTGCTGTTTGTGAACAGAGAAGGACTTGTGGGGGATGTGATGGTAGGTGACTGTCTTGGCCACAGGGATCACAAAATGATTGAGTTCAAAGTTTTCAATGTAATAAGAAATAAAGACAGCAGAGTTGCTGCCCTGGACTTCAGGAGTGCAAACTTTAAGCTATTCAGGGAGCTACTTAGCAGAGTCCCCTGGGAATCTGTTTTTGAGGGCTTAGAAGTCCACGAGCACTGGTCAGTCCTTAAGAACCACCCATTAGAAGCACAGTAATGGGCAATTCCACTGTGTTATAAGTCAAGCAAGCGGGGCAGAAGACCAGCTTGGATGAACAGGGAACTCCTTGTGGAGCTCTAGAAGAAAAAGGAACTGTATGATTGCTAGAAGAATGGTCAGACTCCACAGAAAGATTACAGAGTTTAGATATGCAGGAAGAAGACATGAAAGGCCAAAGATCAACTAGAGTTGAAAGTGACCAGTGTTGTGTCAGACAACAAGAAGGGCTTTTGAAAATACATTACTAGCAGGAGAAGTTCTAAAAGAAAACATTGTGCTGATATTTGTTGAAGATGGTCACCTGGCAAATAGGGATGAAGACAGAGCGGAGGCATTCAATGTGTTTTTTGCCTCAGCCTTTAACAATACTGATAGACCTTGGGCTGCCTGGTCCCCCAAGTCAGAGGACCAGGAGTGTGGGAACAATGACTTCCCATTTGCAGACTCTGAATTTATAAGGGACCAGCTGTATCAGCTGTATCAGTTGAATGTTCAAAGGTCCATGGGGCCTGATGGGATTCATCCCAGAGTCCTGAATGGGCTAGTGAATTTTATGGCATGACCCCTCTGCCATAACAATAGGAGTGACTGGAGAGCAGCCCTGCAGAAAGGGACCTGGGGGTGCTGGTTGACAGCAGGCTCAATAGGAGTCAGCAGTGTCCTGGCAGCCAAGAGGGCAAATCACATCCTTTGTGCATCAAACATAGCATATCCAGCCCGTCAATAGAGTTGATTATCCTGCTGCATTTAGCATTGATGCAGCCTCACATTGAGCACTGTGGGAAGTTCTGGGCCACACAATTAAAGATGGATGTTTTGGGACTTGAATGTGTCCAGAGAGGGTAACAAAGCTGGTGAAAGGGCTGGAAAGCATGTCCTGTGAGGAGTGGATAAGGACTTTGGGTTTGTCTAGTTTGGAGGAAAGGAGGCTGAGGGGCGACATCATTGCTCTCTGCAGCTCCCTGAGGAGGGGAAGGGGAGAGACAGGTGCTGAGCTCTTCTCCCTGGTATCCAGAGATAGGACGCATGGGAATGGTCCAAAGTTGTACCAGGAGATGTTTAGACTGAACATTAGGAAGTATTTCTTTACCAAGAGGGTGGACAGACACTGGAAGAGGCTTCCTAGAGAGGTGGTCGATACTCCATGACTGTCAGTGTTTAAGACACATTTGGACAATGCCCTTAATAACATGCTTTAACTTTCGGTCAGCCCTGAACTGGTCAGGTAGTTGAATTAGATGATTGTTGTAGGCCTCTTTCAACTGAACTGTTCTATTCTATCATAATATGCCTCATGAGGAGAAAGTAGTTATGAACATAATACTGTGTGTTTGATGGCTGATGGTACATGACTTCAACACTTCTACTTTACTGATATATGTTTAGAAGGTTATGATGGTGAAGAGTAGACTGCAGTCAAGACTTCTTCACCAGAAAACTTTAAGAAGTAGGACAGGAATTTTGGACAATATCTCTGGTAATACTTACGTGGCATACTGGTACTTACTCAGAAGAAAAAAGAAAGCAAAGAGATGGAAATGTAGCTTGGAATAGCATGATGTACTGGGTCTTGCTGGATTGGAGTTTATTTTCTTCATAGCAATTCACATAGTCCTATGTATTGGATCTCTGACCAAAAGAGTGTTGATAACACACCACTGTCTTAGGATGTTGGAACTGGATGATCTTTAAGGTCCCTTTCAATCCAAACCATTCTATGATTAATAGCCTAAACCGCAAATGACGTGCTAATTATTTTTTTAACTATGGTTTTTAATTGCTTATGACAATGACACTAGAGGATATATTCCAGGCTCTGATGCCTATTAATCGATGACTACTTCATCATCATCATCATCATCTTTGTCCATCTCAGTCAAATTTGCCTCTCAAGGTCTTCAGTCATTAGAAGCCAAGGCTAAAATATTTCTACTTCTTCCTTTCAAGAAAGAAAAAGACTCAAGACAAAATCTGGTACATTGAATCCAGTGGCAAAGTTTTTATTCTCTAGTGGTAGACTTTTGTGTAAAACAGTTCCATTCTAAAAACTCAGGTCACAGGAAATCACCTTCTCCTATCCTTGCCTTATGGTGTCTGAAATCCAGAGTTGTGATGCAGGCACCATTCCTAGAACACATACATATTGGATTTGCGTGCCTTCCACCTAATTTTATGTACCTTACAGATGCCTATATGAAGAACTTAGCTGACCTATCCTCTCTCTGTAGTGAGTAGGAGGAGATAGGACCCTCCAGAGGGTGACTCAGACTTTGGCTAGCCTATTTTGCTTTGACAAGTGCTTAGTTCTCTCCACTGATTTCAGGTAGACCTTGGGAAGACAAGGCATCTCAGCCAGATTCATTCACTTCATGTAAACTGAGGTTTCTGTTCAGTAACATAAGGGAATTTTCTCAGAGATTGGGACTGCAAAACTTAAGGACTCTTGGAGTTCACCTATAATTTAAATGGATAATCCAGTGTTCTCTCTAGTTAGGATAGGCAAGTTCCTAGTGTTTCACTGCATAGATGACGAGAAGGTGTTTTGCTAAGGTAAGACGTAGGATGTTGGCATTTGGAGGAAGTTCAGATAGGAGTTAAACAGACTACCCACAAGGAAAAATAGAAGCAGAAGTAAATTTATGCAAAGAGAATGACTCTTTGCCTGCTAAAAGTGATGTTTATGCTGGTGGCTTTGTGAGCATGTGTAAGAGACTAATGGTGGTGAGGAACAATAGAAAGACCTGTCTTTTATTGACCGTGGAGAGAGAGGAAGCAAAGGAAGAGATGGAAGAGACTTCTGTTCTCCGCATCTGCTCCCAAGTGTACTTGGTTTATGTGGCAACATTGGGGGGGTGAGTTGCAGTGATGGCTTCTCTGAGAAGGCTCCAGGAGCAGCCCCCATGTCAGACAGAGACAGTTTCAGCTGCCTCCAAGATGGACTTGCTGCTGGCCAAAACTGAACTTATCAGCAGTGTTGGTAGCACCTCTCTGATAACATATTTAAGAAAAGGTAAAAAACGCTGCGCAGCAGCTGTGAGAGAAGAGTGAATGGGTTGACCTTGGCTGGTTGCCAAGTGTCCACCAAGCTGCTCTTCAGTCCCCCTCCATCAACAAGACAGGGGGAGAAAAATGCAATGAAAAACTTATGGGTCAAGATAAGGACAGGGATAAGGAGGTTACTCACCGATTACCATCATGGGCAAAAGAGACTTGATTTAGGGAATTAGATTTAATTTATTGCCAACTATTTGTAACACAGTAGGATAGTGAGAAACTAAAAAAAAATTAAAAAAACTTCCCCCCACCCCTCCCTTCTTCCCAGGCTCAACTTCACTCCTAATTCTTCTAGTTTGCAGGGTTGTTTCTCCCACATTTCTCATTCCTCTCTCAGCTACTGAGCAGCGTTTTTTTACCATTTCTTAAATATATTATCACAGAGGTGCCACCAATGCCACTGAATGGCTCAGCTTTAGCCAATAGCAGATCTGTTTTGGAGTGGGCAGAAACTGTCTCTGTCTGACATGGGGGAAGCTTCTGGTGTCTTCTTATAGAAGTCAACCCTACAGCTGCCCACCTGCTACCAAAATCTTGCCCTGTAAACCTAATACATGCAGACGCTAAGGTCAGAGAAGAAGGAGGTGGAGGAGCTGCTCCAGGCACCAGAGCAGGGATTCCCCTACAGCCCATGGTGAAGACCGTGGTGAGACAGGTTGTCCCCCTGCAGCCCATGGAGGTCCACGGTGGAGACAATATCCACCCTGCAGCCTATGGAGGACCCCACAACAGAGCAGGTGGATGTGCCTCAAGGAGACGGTGACCCCATGGAGAGCCTGCACTAAAGCAGGCTCCTGGCAGGAACTGTGGGTCCATGGAGAGAGGAGTCCATGCTGGTACAGGTTTTATGGCAAGACATGTGACCCTGTGGAGGATCCATGCTGGAGCAGCCTGTTCCTGAAGGACTGTAACCTGTGGAAAGAACCTGTGCTGGAACAGTTCTTGAAGAACTGCAGCCCTGTGGGAGATGGGCTTGTGGAAAGCATCAGAGGACTCAATATGAGGTAGCTGAAGCAGACCTTTATTGCCTTCTTTACAGCGAATATATATGCTTTTACGGTACCATTTGTCACATCATCATTGGTCAATGAGGGCTGTTGGTGCGCGGTTACCTGATACCCTGCAGCCCCCCTTCTCCTGCAGCTGAAACCTCCTGTTCCACATTCTCTTATCTATCAGCTAACATTCCACTTTCTCATAACATGCCAAGGTCACTGTATGTAGGCAGGGTCGTGCATACAGGCCTCAAGGATCACAAAATGCCCTGATTCTTCTAAAAATACTTCCTACACAGCCCCTCAGAAGGATCCAAGTTAGAGAAGTTCCTGAAAGAGTGCATCCCATGGGTGGGACCTGTAAAGACTGACTCTACTTGTATTGTTTTCAACATCATCTGACTCCACTTCTGTTGTTGTCTTTAACATCTTGAGTGCTGTGGCTCCTGCTGGGCTGACTGTGCTGCTGCAGAGGAGGGGGAGGAGGTGCAGCAGCAGGTGCTGCCCCCCCCCCCCCACCTTACTGCACATGTGGACCCAAAGGATTCAGGCAGAGATTATTCTGGCAAGGGTCTGTTGAACTGCCAGTGACTCTGAAGCCCCCAGCCCCAATTCTAGAACCTTCCCAAAGGAGCTTCTGCATGGACTCGTCCTATAAATAGAAGCCCACCAAGAAGGCAGGCACATGCCCACCTCCCAAAGGAACCTGCCTGAAAACGTGCTGCAGAAGAACCACAGGACCACGTGCTCCTGAAGACCACGTTTTCTCCCCCCCCTCCCCTGCCAGGGTATCAGATTGGGATCTGAACAGCTTGGGATCTGTTTTTGCAACTTTTGGGAAGTTGCAACTCGGAGTGCACCTATTTGATTCGATATTTTGGCCGTGCTCAAAATATTGGTTTGCTGGTTTGGCTGTGCCCAAATACCGTTCTTTTATTTTGGCTGTGTCCAAAATAAATACCAATTTGTTATTTTGGCTGTGCCCAAAATGAACACTATTTGAATTTACCCTGGGAGATTTGTTGTCTCCAATTCACTGTGCAGACATCAAAGAACCCTTCCCTCCCTGACTGAGCAGGTCTCAGGGGGGATGACCCGGGGTGGGAGTGGGCCCTGACAGGACCCCGCTCTGGAGCAGGGGAAGAGCATGAGGAGGAAGGAGCAGCAGAGATGAAGTGTTATGAACTGACCGCAACTCCCATTCCCCATCCATCCTGCACCGCTCAGGGGGAGGCGGTAGAAGAGTTGGGAGTGAAATTGAGCCTGGGAAGAAGGTGGGGGTGAAGGGAAAGTGGTTTTAGTTTTGTTTTATTTCTTGCTCTGGTTTTAATTAGCAATAAATTAAATTCCACAAATTAAGTATGCTTTGCCTGTGATGATAATTGCTGAATGATCTCACTGTCCTTATCTCAACCCAAGAGTGTTTCCATCATATTTTCTCCCCTTTTCCTGTAAAGAAGGGGGAACAACAGAGTGGCTTAGTGGGCACCTGATGGCCAGCCAAGGTCAACGCACTGTACCAAGACAAAACACCACTGAGAAAGTGCCTGCCTGTTTTAGTTCTCTCAAGGTTATTTGTATCCTGGACTCTTTGGCAGTAATTTGAGTTATAAGGTAGTCATAATTTTATTTGCTAGACATGAAAAACCTAAATTACAGCATTTCTTTTGTGAAATTAGGAAGATAACAAATGACTGATAGCCAATTAGCCACACTTGCTTATACCATTTTTGTATATATATAATTTTCCAATACTGTATTGTCTAAATCAGAGTAACTTTCAGAATTAAATCATATTTAACTAAAGAATCTCTACTTTCCAGTACATAAAAAAGGATTTTTTTCATTTCCCATTTCCTAGGCAAAGTTTTAATGCAAAAGCATTGATGTTTCCTCTTTCTTGTTAAGCAATAGTTCATTACAGGTACATGTTTTGGTTAGTGTAGTGTGATGAACTGTTACAGCTACATCTGAAAAATTTCTGTTGCAAAGAAAAAATAGCTTGCGTTTAGAAAAAAAGATCTTAGGAAAATAAAGCTGTCATAAAGACATTAACTTATGCATACTAACAAATTCAGAATTAGGCAAAAAAAAAAATCTACTACCAAGCTAGTCCGAAAACCTGTAAAAGATATGAATAGAAGGCATTATATTTCATAGATAGGGCAGGACTAAAATAAATAGCATGAAAATAAATTTTTTGATCTTGTTTTTTTTAAATAACAAATTAGTCAAGGAATTCAGCACAGCATAAATGCAAGTTAGAAAGGAAATAACTTCAAGATAGAGTAATGGAAAAATTAGGCAGCATAATGAATGTTTTCTCTCAATACTGTGTTCTTCCTAATAGTTGCAGTATGACTCCACTGGTAAAAAATAATGCTGAAATTTGACTCATGTCCAAGTCAAAATGCAGGTGGCAAAATCAAGAGTGTCTTCAACTGTGTGTGAGATGTTTACTTTTCAATATAAAATTTGCCAGATTAAAAATGTGAATCTCGGTAGATCTGAATAGTACAGAAAGAGAGACAGCAATGACTGCAAAAATTTAGACTGTATTATGAACCATAACTTTTGGTCTTAGACTTTTAAACTTTCGACTTTAGTACCAAGATACCATGGCAATAGTTCATAAATTGACAAGACTATTTATTTGTATATAGTTGCTAAATGTCAGACATGCCTACATTTCATCAATCTATTGACAGAGCACCAAGGAATGAGTGGAGTAATGTGCACCAAAAATGACATATTAGGCATTTACTTATTTGATTTGGTAAACCAAGAAAACAGCAGCTCTCCTGTTGGAACAAGAAAATCAGTACAGTAATGTTCTACCTAAATAGAAATAATTGTCAAATTAGCAAAGTAATGGCAGAACTGATGTTCTAACAGAAGTATGAATGTTGAATTTTTTCTTGTGTAATATTATATTTCGAAGTGTCTACACACAAAATATTTTATGTATAATTTCCTGTATTATCTTTCATTAGAATTTAAAATTGACCAAGTTTTCCCCCAAAATATTCAGAATATTTCCTTATATTTAATACAAGAACAAACTACAGTGCCTTTGGATGGACAACCTTGTACATGACAGCAAATGTTCAATCAAATACACAGGATGTTATATGGAGTCCATCATCTGTGGCTAATGACTAGACTCAATTGCTGGAAAAATAAATCCAGGGAATTTCAATCTAAGTACTCAGTTCTATTTCCAATTTCTATTAAATACATTTCTATATATATAGAAAAAAGAGTAAATTTCAAAATATTTAAACATATCTGGTGAGAGGGGAAATATTTCAATCCTGAACTCTGAACCTCCTCATTAGCTTCCCTTCTTTACCTCATTTTTCAGTGTACCAACTTGTAAAATAATGTTTCATCAGAGATTTCTTTTAGCAGTCTAACTCTGTTTGGCAAGGCACAGAAACAATATTCTTGACCTTAATGGACCTGAAGAAGTTTAATGCTAAGTACACTCTTCAGTGCTTTATTGAATAGCAAAAGAGATAAATATATGCTTAAGTGATTTTCTGGGTTGGGGGTCTAGCTGTGTAAATTAAATATATGTATTTTATACAACAGTTTATTTCAATGTAGTATAGTTCATTAAGTAGTTTTTAAGATTGAGTAACCTAGACCAATACTGAAAATTATACTCTGGGATTTGATACCTTTCAGCATGCTAAGATCCAAGCCTCCAAGCTGCATTACTGGACAAAGGCTAAAATGAAAGACAGAAACAAAATAATGTGAGAAGTATAAATAGCTTTAGGAGAATAAATCAGAGATGTAAAATTTCACATGTAAATGAGTCAAGACAGTGATAGAATAGAGGTAAATTCCGTTCTAAGATGTGCTTTTGCTTTTGTTATGCAAGGTAGCTGGTTATACAAACAATGATGTTTTGGCATTTGTCATTATGGCATCAACCAGGAGGACAACAGTAATAAAGAATCAGTCCTCATTTCCCTTAGAAAACAAAACAAAAAGTTTAAATATTCTTCTAAAATATTATGTCATACAGGAATAGGAGGAAAACTACTGCTTATTAACAAAGTAAAGAGATATCAAGAAATATTGAACAATGCAAAAAGATAAATTTAGAGATTTTTTTTCATTTTGATGTGCTAATTGAGAAGGATAACCTGATCTAACAATTTACTCTCTCTGATGTGCAGAGATATCAGCAGGAAAATATTTTTTCTGTACTGTCTTCCAGCCCCTGCTGAAAGATTAAAGAGTGCCTATGATATCAATTCCCTTTGACATAAACGGGTGATGACAATAGGCTGTAATATCTGGGGGTGATGTTTGCTGTATGGTTGACGTGGTTTGGTCTCAGCCTGGCTTGATAGATAGCTAAATGTGAGCAGTTGTGTCACAATTCCCCTTCCACCCCAGGGAAAGGGAAATGAGAGAGACTTGTGAGTTGGAAACTAAAACTAAACCAGCTTTAATTAAATAATAATAATGAGAATACTATTAATAAGAAAATAATCAAATATGTACAAATACAGGAAATTGACACCCCACCCCCAACAACTACTTCCCCACAGATGCTGCAGAGAAGGCATGGGGAAAGATTTCAGGCTGGACTCAGCAGCAGGAGGGAGCTGGACTCAGGGATTGGATTCCGGAATGGATGGATCTGGGATCAGGGGAAAAAGACAGATGAGGTCCTCACTGGATATTGGGCATTGAAGAAGAGGAGAAATTGACCCTTGTGCTCCCTCAGTTTTATCCCAAGTATGACGTCTATGGGCTGGAATCCTCTGTTGGTCAGTTTGGGGTCACCTGTCCTGTCCGCTCCTCCCTGCAGGTGCGACCCTTTTTCTCCCCTTTCACTTATGGCACTCCACCAGCTCGAGGATGGCCTTGTTTTCTATAGGAATAAGTATAAGCAATGATCTTTCTGCATCCCAGTGCCCCGCGTTATCACAGGGAAACAGTTTGAAACACATGCAGTTAACTTTGAGAAAATAAAGTTACTTAGACAAGATTTAGCTGAAAAGTTATAAAATGTATTCTGCTTTAGCTCAAACCAAAACAATGGGTTTTGATACAGTTGAAGTAGCTATTTTTGAAACTGGATTAAACAGAAGTTTTAGAATGTGACATATGGGATAGAAATGTGCTATAATTATGGTAGTATTTCTTCCTGTTGGTCTAAATGAACTGTGTACAAGGTGTTTGGAAAATACGAACTGGAAGAGCAAGTTGATATCTGTTTTGCTGGAGTTTTATGTAACTTTCATATAAAGAAAATAAAAAGAGTATATTCTCTTTTGAACATTCCTACCAGAGTCTGAGTTGGATTTTGGGCTGCCAGTTTGGTTTTCCAGAATTTGTAAATGTACCTAATAACCACTTCTGCATGGCCTTCTGACTGCTGAGTCAATATAGTCAAGATACAACAGCTCAGGACTGTTTAATTATGATATGATTGGCTCACGGTTCCGGTGGCCCATTTGAGCAACTGGATAAGCAGAGGTCACGCCTTGTTTGCTATCCTTTTTTTCCTTAGCCAGGCAGCCACCGTCTGCCTATGAACAGGGATATTTTCACAAAAGGAAAAGCGCTATACAAAGTCAGATATTACAAATGCTGTCAGGAAACCTAGTCTTTAACAGTGGCCATTGCCAGATATTTCAGGAGCAAGCATGAAGAAATCCAGAGCAGTAATTTGGGGAGAAATTCTTTCTAATCTTCGCCAGAAGTTGCCTTATACATTGACACAAACAGATATAGATATTTAAATTTTTATTTTCCCTGGAAACTGCTGATGCTTTCATTGGTCATTTAAATGGCTAGTCCTTTCTTCCCACCTAGTTAAGTATACGGAATTTGTATTGAGTTAATTCTGCCTTGTGCCAAAAACATTACCTTTTCATTTAATTGATTGTCCTATTTTATTCAAAAGGTAGACATCAGGTTTCTATTTTCTCTCTTCCATGGCCTTTCATTATTCTGCACGCATCTACTAAATTCCTTTCTATCTGACCTCTCTAAAGAACCCCAGACTTTTTAGTTTCTCGTTTCTCCAACTCTAAATATTTTATTCCTTTAAAACTGAAAACTCTTCCGTATTTTTTTTTTTAGGCAGAGTAATTGGAACTATCTTATTTCAAATGAAGATGAGTGATATTTTACTGTGGTTTTATTCCTTTTTTAACCACTGCTGCACAATGATAGGGGGGTTCATTCTGCTATTTTAGCAGCATTTAGACTTCTTTTCCTTTGGTTCATAATGACTTAAAAGTAGCATATATGTACAGTACATATAATTTCTTCCAGTGAAGTTTCATCAACATTAAATTTCCTTAGCTCTCCCAGTAGCCACTCATTCAAGTCACCCTGAACTTATCCTAAGAAAGAAGTTTGAAAATATTTCTCAGAATAAGCAGAAAAATGATTGGATTCTACCCCACATAAAATATGAGGATATGGTTATTAAAAATGCTTTGGTGCAATTATTTTCATAGGTTAATGATCAGTTCTCTGAATGGATGGAAGTGAGTCACTACCTCACCCAAAACAAACAAAAAAAGAGCACTCGACCGCACTATATAGCATTGTTCAGGAATACAATAACTTATACAGCCACTTATAGAATCAGAATCACAGAATGGTTTGAGTTGGAAGGGACTTTTGAAGATTATCTAGTCCAAGTCCCAAAACTGCCAACATATCTTAATAAGCTACAGAAAGGACCTGGAATTAATATTAGTTGTAAGGATATGTGGAAGGAGAGGGCATCTTTCCCTCCCTTAAAGGTTATCTGATCAAGCATCTTTTCAATGAAAGAGGAGATAAGTAGTGAAGGGGGAAGCAATAAACAAACAAGAACACAGAGACACAAACCTTGTATACAAACAACTGGAGATGTCTCCAGTTATTAATTAATAGGCCATTAAGAAACTGCAGGCATAGCTTTGGAGAAGACCAACCTGGACCTTGTAACAATAAGAAGAGGGAAACAGGAGAAACACGTGTTTGGGATATGTGAGGGGGAGAAAATTGGGGAGGAACACAGAGCGGATAGACAGAAAGGGGTATAAAAGGGGTCGGTCACATATAAGATGTGTAGAAAATATTTTAGAAGAATCAGGGCATCAGGAATAGTGTGGCGAGCAGGACCAGAGAAGTTATCCAGTTCTGAGCCCCTCAGTTTAAGAGAGATGTCGAGATGCTGGAGTGTGTCCAGAGGAGGGCAAGGAAGATGGTGAAGGTGCTGGAGCACAAGCCCTACAAGGAGCGACTGAGGGAGCTGGGGTTGTTCAGCCTGGAGAAGAGGAGGCTCAGGGGAGACCTTATTGCTCTCTATAACTACCTAAAAGGAGGCTGTATGCAGGCAGGGGTTGGTCTCTTCTCTCAGGTGACCAGTGACAGAACAAGAGGACACGGTCTCAAGCTTCGTCAGGGGAGGTTTAGGCTTGATATTAGGAAAAAATTTTTCACTGAAAGGCTGATTGGCCATTGGAATGCGCTGCCCAGGGAGGTGGTGGAGTCATCTGACGGAGACCAGCTCACTTGATCACCTTACAAACAGGTGGGCTACCACTCTGGTGACAAATAGCAACGTTTATTCAATGTGATGGTATTTATACACACGGTTAAGGAAGTTCTGGCTTAAGCTTATCGTGTACTATTAATAACAACATTTTTCTCATGGGAACAGTACGAACAACACAGAGTAAAAAAAGTTAAAAGAACATTATATTTACTAACTTAAAACACAGCTGGTTTCTTTTATTATGTGTATCTTTTGTTAATCACATATCCATGGAAAATTACTTATTTGCTAAGGATCATTTCGAGAACGTCCAACCCTTTCAGGAGGGACTGCTATCTTGGCCCAAATCTCTAGCTGACCCTCTCAGGCCACTAGAGTAAGAGATTTTCAAAAGTCTTCCTCAGTCATCGTCCCTGGAGGTGTTTAAAAACAGATTGGATGAGGCCCTTAGTGCCATGGTTTAAATGACGAGTGGGTGCTAGTGATGGGTCATAGGTTGGACTCGATGATCTCAGAGGTCTTTTACAACCTTGTGATACTGTGAAGCTTTTCCCCATTTCTTCCTTGGGCATTTTTCAGTACCTTTCCCTTTCTAATGCTAAACTCACAGTCCCTTTGATATTCACAGTCTCCTCCCAGGCTTCAAACTTGCCTGGGAACTCTTCTGTTCGCTGTTTCCTATCTCTTAACTCTTAACGTGCCTCCCATAGTTACAACAATACCTTATCCACAATTCTTCTTCTACCCGAATATACGTCTTACATTTAAAATATCAACGCCTACTCTATCACAAAATCTCCTCTTAAATCCTACGTTATCTAAATTTCCACTTTATAAAAAACTAAACATTATTATAAAAGTATAAATTATTATTACTATTATTATTACACTCACCACCCTTGTGTTCCCATGGGCTTACATCATGATAGCGCTAATAATGATGTTAAATATACATGGTGCCAATTTCTTAAAATACATGGAAAAATCCTTCTCATATTAATAAAAACAAACGATGCTAAACAATAACACTAAACTCCAACTCCCCCTGTCTTAGGACGGTGTAGCCCTACCTGAGGCCCTTCTTAGTTTTATTCTTCTGTTTCCAAGCAAATCTTCTTTTACACACCTGGATGGTTCGTTCCCAATCACTTTCCCAAACGTCCTCAATCTCAGGGACTAGGCTGCTTTTCCCACACTCCAATCTTATAGTTTCACTTTCCTCATGTGCCCTATCCCAGTTATAAAACCTAGGGATTTGGGGAAAACACTTAATACATTCAGCTCTCCTTCGCCTTGCTATACAATACCACTTGGACCCACAGGTCTTACATTTAATAATAACCCAGGCTGAGTGCAAATTAGTTAATCCTCCAAAGCTCTGCACAATCCCACACAAAAGACACGGTATATCCCCTATATGACCATCAGTGCTGGGATTTGAAGAAGAGTCCGGGATGGGCTGCTCCCATTCTAAGGCCACCGTCTGTCCAGCAGGAGTTTGATAAACCCCTCCGAGATAAATCCTCCTGCAGTTTTTAAAACTAACTGCTTTGCTGTTTCGGTCATGTATTCTAATAAAAGTTGTATCGGGGTTGTGCTGCTTTCCTGGTACAGGAAGATATGGGACTATCCAGGGGTGTGCAGTCACTGTCTGATCCCTCATCCTGCTCCCAGGGTCTAGGGGGAGGTTTAAGCAGGTCAGACAAATCCTGGTCCTGTGCCTGCCAAACTTTACTTAGTTTAATACACCTTTGACCAATGTTACATGCCGAACAACATCGCTTTAGTTTCCCGGTTGATTCCCTATTACGTTCTCTCTCCAAAGCGAGTACAAAGGGGTCCTGTGGTGGTACCATTCCGTAGTCCCTTTGCCACTCTGGATGATTTCAGAGAGTAAAGAACATATCTGCATATGATTCTTCATCCCATTTTCCTTTCCTTCTTAAAAAAAACATTAGCTGTAAGAGAGGGAGATTGATTACTGGAATAACTTACTATGCTCCCCATCACAGCCCCAACAGGCAGACAAGCCTTGTACAAAAGAGGACCCCCATCCCACATCCACCCAACTAAGGTAAGTAAAGTGGAAGATGGAGCAGAATGGCAACAGGTTTCTGCTCGTCGCAAGCAAAGCGGTGTCACAATCGGTGCATATCCCGTGTTACTAACGAGGCCTTGCAGGTTCCATTGCAGAACAAATATGAAGGCCTGCACGTGGAACTGACTCCAAGGGCCAACAACTCATACAGCCTGGAAACGTCCCCTGGGTTAAGCAAACCAAAGCCAGCAATTAAGACGGCTTCTGTAAAGAAGAAGAGGAGGGTTATTGTCATTGGGGACTCCCTCCTGAAAGGTACAGAGGGTCCAATTTGAAGACCAGACCCATTGCATAGGGAAGTCTGTTGCCTACCTGGGGCCTCAGTTGGTGACAACTTTGAAAACTTGTCAAGTCCACAGATTATTACCCACTACTCATTTTCCAGGTGGGTAATAATGAAAAACTAACTAGAAACCTCAAAGCAACCACAAAGGACTTTAGGACCTTAGGTCAAATGGTAAAGGGATCAGGAGCACAGGTCATATTCTCCTCTGCCATAGGAAATGGTGAGGGAAGGAATGGGAGGAGCCAGGAATTGAATGACTGGCTCCAAACGTGGTGAGAAGAACAAAACTTCGGGTTCTTCGACAATGGGTTGGCCTACACGCCACACCTGCTGGCACATGACAGGGCACACTTGTCCCATAAGAATACTCTCTAAAAAGTTGTTTGGACTAATCAAGACGGCTTTAAACTAGTTTGGAAGCGGGAGGGGGACATCACTTGGCTCAATGGGAATGGCACCTCAGGCTCTGAGGGAGAGCCCCTGGTCTGCCACCTCAGTGGAAGTGGAGAATAGCACTCCAGGTGGCAGCCGGAATTCAAAGGTTATCGGTGGGTTACAAACCACCAATAGTGGACAGTCAGGACTTGAGTCTATTCCACTTAGGAAAGGGGTGGAAATAACAGCCCAACTGAAGTGTATTTACACTAATGCACGCAGCATGTGCAACAAACAAGGGGAGCTGGAAGCCATTGTAAGGTTAGAAAACTATGATATAATTGCCATTATGGAAATGTGGTGGGATGATTCACACAACTGGAGTGCTGCCATGGGTGGCTATAAACTCTTCAGGAGGGATAGGCTAGGAAAGAGAGGTGGTGGGGTTGCCCTCTATGTTAGAGAAAGTTTTGATTGTGTAGAACTAAAATATGCTGACGATAGGGTTGAGTGCTTGTGGGTTAAAATCAGTGGAACCCACAGTAAGTCAGACATAGTGGTGGGAGTCTGTTATTGGCTGCCCAGCCAGGATGAGGAAACCAATGAGCTCTTCTACGAGCAACTGGGAGAAGACTCGCGATCGCTGGCCCTTGTTCTTGTGGGGGATTTCAACCTTCCAGATGTCTGCTGGAAATATAACACAGCAGAAAGGAAACAGTCCAGGAGGTTCATCGAGTGTATGGAAGATAACTTCCTGACACAACTGGGGAGTGAACCGACCAGGGAAGGTGCCCCACTGGATCTGCTGTTTGTGAACAGAGAGGGCCTTGTGGGAGAGGTGACTGTCGGAGGACGCCTGGGGCTCAGTGATCCCGAGATGATAGAATTCTCAGTTCTAGGAGGAGTAAGGAGAGGGGTCAGCAGAACTGTCACCTTGGACTTCTGGAGGGCAGACTTCAAACTGTTTAGAAGGCTGCTTGATAAAGTCCAGTGGGAGACAGTTCTAAAGGAGCACACAAGGGCTGGATGCTTCTCAAGAAGGAAATTCTTGTGGCGCAAGAGCAGGCCATCCCCATGTGCTGTAAAATGAGTCGGCGGGAAAGAAGGCCAGCTTGGCTTAACAGAGAGCTCTGTGTTGGTCTAAGGAAAAAGAAGAAAACATATGAGCTTTGGAAGAGGGGACAGGCATCTCAGGAGGACTACAAGGAGCAGGTGAGATCATGTAGGCAAAAAATTAGAAGGGCTAAAGCCCAACTGGAACTTCAACTGGCCAGTTCAGTGAAAGACAATAAGAAATGTTTCTTCAAGTATACTAAAAGCAACAGGAGGACCAAGGAGAATCTCCCTCCTCTACTGGATGCAAGGGAAGTGGTAGTAACAAAGGATGAGGACAAGGCAGAGGTACTTAATGTCTTCTTTGCTTCGGTCTTTAATAGTACGGTAAGATGTTCTCTGGGCTCCAAAGCCTCCTGAGCCAGAAGACTCTGAAGGCGAACTCTCAATGTTCCAAGAATACTTGGTTAAAGACCTGCTCGGCCAATTAGATGTCCACAAGTCTACGGGGTTGGATGGGATCCACCCAAGGATATTAAGGGAGCTGATGGAGGTCCTTGTCAAACCCCTTTCCCTCATCTATCAACAGTCCTGGCTGACTGGGGAAGTACCGCTCGACTGGAGACTGGCAAATGTAACTCTTATTTACAAGAAAGGTCAGAGGGAGTATCTGGGGAATTATAGACCTGTCAGCTTGACCTTGGTACCAGGGAAGGTCATGGAGCAGATCATATCGAGTGCTATCACAAAGCACATTCAGGACAGCCAGGTGATCAGACCCAGTCAACATGGGTTTCTGAAAGGCAGGTCCTGCCAGACCAATCTGATCTCCTTCTATGACAAGGTTACCCAATTAATGGACAAAGGAAAGGCTGTGGATGTGGTGTATCTGAACTTTGGTAAAGCCTTTGACACCATTTCTCACAGTATTGTGCTTGAGAAACTGGCTGCCATTGGCCTGGACAGGCACAGCCTCTGCTGGGTGAAAAACTGGCTGGATGGCCGGGCCCAGAGAGTGATGGGAAATGGAGTTAAATCCAGTTGGAGGCCGGTCATGAGTGGTGTTCCCCAGGCTTCAGTGCTGGGTCCAGTCCTGTTCAATATCTTTATCAATGATCTGGACGAAGGGATCGAGCGCACCCTTAGCAAGTGTGTGAATGACACCAAGCTGGGTGGAAGTGTTGATCTGCTTGAAGGAAGGGAGGCTCTGCAGAGGGATCTGGACAGACTGGATCGATGGGCTGAGACCAACGGGATGAGGCTTAACAAGACCAAATGCAGAGTCCTGCACTTGGGACACAACAACCCCATGCAGCGTTACAGGCTTGGGGAAGACTGGCTGGAGAGCTGCCTGGAGAATAAGGACCTGGGGGTGTTGGCTGACAGCCAGCTGAATATGAGCCAGCAGTGTGCCCAGGTGACCAAGAAGGGCAATGGCATCTTGGCCTGTATCAGAAACAGCGTGGCCAGCAGGACCAGGGCAGTGATTGTGCCCCTGTACTCAGCACTGGTGAGGCCACACCTCGAATACTGTGTGCAGTTTTGGGCCCTTCAGTAGAAGAAGGACATTGAGGTGCTGGAGAGCATCCAGAGAAGAGCAACGAGGCTGGTGAGGGGACTGGAGAACAAGCCTTACAAGGAGTGGCTGAGGGAACTGGGGTTGTTTAGCTTGGAGAAGAGGAGGCTGAGGGGAGACCTCATCACTGTCTATAACTGCCTGAAAGGAGGTTGTGGCGAGATGGGTGCTGGTCTCTTCTCGCAAGTGACAAGTGATAGGATGAGAGGAAATGGCCTCAAGTTGTGCCAGGGGAGGTTTAGACTGGACATCAGGAAAAATTTCTTCACTGAAAGGGTGGTCAGGCACTGGAAGAGGCTGCCCAGGGAGGTGGTTGAGTCACCATCCCTGGAGGTGTTTAAAAGGCTGGTAGATGAGTTTCTTAGGGATATGGTTTAAAAACGGGACAGGGACGGTTGGACACGATGATCTCAGAGGTCTTTTCCAACCATATGATTCTATGTGCAGGAGTGCTGCTGTAGCAGTTTTAGTTTTGTCTAGTCCCAGCTCAAGCTGATACTGTTACTCCTGATAAGATGTGGTCTAGATTCATTCGTTCTTGAAAAGATATGGCCTAGCACTATTTTCAAGATTTGCACAGTAAGGGTGATTTCAGTCAGGCCCACTTGTCAGTGATGCCTGAACCAAAGCACTGTTTGCTCAGTCACAGTGGGGGAATCAGTGGTATTGACTGAAATAAGTGTCTGTGCGCGACTGAGAAACACCTTGTATAAAACAAATTTACAAACACATTAAGGTTGACTCTAGAAGAGTGGAGAAATCAGTCAAATCACACAGAACAGGTAAAGAAAAAAGTAGCAGATTCAAGATTCTGAAGATGTGCCCAGTTGCTGCAGACCACACAAAACCTTTACGACTATGCTCAAACAATTAATTTTGACTTCTGCACTTGAGTATCAGGCCAATTGATTAATGTAGGAATGGAAGTGATTATGTGTTACTTGGGGAAATATACAACCACTATAGAACAAAATCCTTCAAAGCTAACCGTTTTCTAGTTCATGTATTGAATAGCACTGAGTATGAACGCTTATCTGAAAGAGACCATAAACTGCTTGTAAATATACCAGAATTACTGCAGAGAACTGAGCACCTAAGATAATGTCTCCACCCTGCCTTTCTTATTGCTTGCCCTGATACCAACCACCTTAGTGCTTATGTAAGTAATGTTATTTGCATAACTCAAACTTATCAAACAAAAGATAAGGCTAGAACATTTCCAGGTTGTACATGCCTCTAATTTAAGTTTCTTGCAAAGTCCTACCTAATTCAACACTAAAATGCTATTTGAAAGTGTGGGAGCCAGACACTGCCATCACATTTTAGAGATCAAAAAGCAAGCAGATTCAAGTGACATGGAGTAGTTGTTACTGAATCACAGGAGATGGACACTTGGTTTATCCACAATCAACATTAAAATAAGGCTTTAGCATCATTGCTGGCACATAGGTCCAATTCAGTGTAAGCTCAGCTGCCCAAGGAGTTACAAGCTAAAACAAATAACAGGACAAACATCTTCTGTAATGTGTGTCCACAGTGTGCAAAATGTATGTACTTTGCAATACTGAAGTGGAAACTCTGCTCCATTCAGGACAAATTGTCTCTTATTGGTCTCAATTATTTACCATCTGGGGACCAGTGTTGAGGTTATTCATGTTTTTTCAGACATGCTAGAAAAAGCAGAAGTGTCTTCAAAAAGTGTTCATGACATTTCTCTGCTGGCTGTTTGCAGCTACTGTAATAATACACCAAACAATACATTTAAAAAAAACATATTTCAATTCTTTGTCAACTATGTTCTTTCAAACTGTGATAATCTACTCAGTTTGATAGACAAACCCACGTGCTCTAGACTATTTTGAAAGCTCAGTGTTTCGCATGCCCAGAGTTAAGACATTTTTCTTGTGCCATACTACCATAATCTTATGAAACTACTCACTGAAGAGATACCTTTCTGCCACATCCACAAATCCTGTTTCACATTTCTGCAATTTATTTGCTTTAACAAAGTTAGAGGTAACCAATTCTGTAATTTTTGATCTACTTGTTATTGTCATATAAATGACAGAGGGAAGAAGTAAAAATACTATTATGAAGTAAAGTTTCAAACCAAATTAAAGGACAAATTAAAAAGAGTACATACATTATTCCACACTAATACTCTATCAGTCATATCTAATAAGATTTATGATGCTAAACCAGTTACTATTGGTTAGAGTACTGTATTGCTTTATATAAGAATACACAAAAGCTGTTCTGAATTAGTTTCCTCTTTTCCCATGGTGAGCTCCTCTCATTAAAGAAAAATGTTTTTAAGTCTTCCAGATAAAACAACACATGAAAATCCTCAGGCCTGCAGAGCACAAAATTGCTGAAATACAGCCAGTATGTGATGGTCCAGTTCAGCTGTAAATAGGAGGTTCTCCAGGGTCACCATGTACAGCTGAATTATCTGGTGATGCTCAAGATAAAAAAAATAAACCTTTGTTGTTTTCATTCATCTTCCTACACAAGAACAGGCAGAAGAATCAAGACATACAAGATCCAACACAAAAAAACCCTGAGACTATGCCTGTAACTCTTTTTATTTAACATATTAAGAAAATCAACTACGATCACCTTCAAAATAGTTCCCTTCTGAGTTCATACACGGCTGCATATGATGCTGCCAACGTTCAAAGCAATTCCGCAGATCATTTTCTGAAAGGCTCTTGAGGATCTCTGGTTTTGCTTTCACATCTTCTACAGAGAAAAAATGGGTTCCTTTGAGCACTGACTTGATCTTTGGGATCTCTTCACTGTAAGCCTCAGTCAATAATTGAAAAGTTTCTTCAGTGTCACAAGGAACTTGATGTTAACTCGCTGTTCACTCTTGCACACTGACATTTTCTGATTGAGGGTAAGAAAACATCTATATTTGAACGTGTCCACTTGCACCAAGTGAAGTGATTGAGTTGAGACTTGTCTCACTATGACAGGCTAGAACATGTCCTATAACCATCTCTTTGTCTCTCCCCTCCCACTCTTGGTTCCTGAGCTACAGGGTTAGTCTTGTTTTTTTGTGTTGGACCTTAAATTGCATCACAGATCAAATGTTTTCATCAGAACTATCAAGCATGTAGAAAATATTTTTGAAGAATCGTGGCATTCTGTGATCCTTGAGGCCTGTATGCACAACCCTGCCTACTTGCCAAACGGCAAAGATACAGTGACCTTGGCATGTTATGAGAAAATGGAATGTTAGCTGATAGATAAGAAAGAGAATGTGGAACAGGAGGTTTCAGCTGCAAGAGAAGGGGGGCTGCAGGGTATCAGGTAACAGCGCATGGACAGAAACTTATAACCAATTAAGACAGAGAATATACCAAATGGACAGCATGTAGTAGCCAATTATATGTACACTTGTAGCGTGTGAACACAGATTGTGAGTATAAAGTAACGTGTGGAAGCACAATAAAGGGAGCACTGACTCTACCTCCGTGAGGATACGTCTGTGACTCGAGGGGCTCTCCAATATTTGGTGCCCGAACAAGGGACAGGCAGCCTCGATGAACAAAGCTTTCTCGGAGACGGCGGTTTCCGGGGAACGAAAGGGTCGAGGGAAGAGGAACGAGCCGTCTAATGCTTTGATACAGAGCGATGGCAGAGGAGAGCCGGACAGGAGAGGCTGAGAGTCGGTGACCTCAGACCAAGGTAGGAAGACTAGCTACCTTCCCCTGTCGGTTAAAGGACTGCAGGCATGGAAGCAGAGTATGCTGTAGCGAAAAAACTGCTACTGTGTATACTCGCTGAGCGAGGACAAGCAGTTACCCAGAAGGCGTTAGAAAAATTAATGCAATGGGGCAGAGAACATAAGCATGTGAAATGTCCGTCAATGTTGTTTGATTGGGAGGAGTGGAGAAGGGTTGGAGATGAACTTTGGGACTTAAATATCACTAAAAAAGGAAAAGAGCCATTTACTGCTTGTAATACGACTTGGACAACTGTGACTAATGCCTTGCAAGAGTTAAAAGTAGAATCAAAAGTGGCCGCTGCAGCTGTGCAGGCAATAACAGCCCCTGTGTCTACAACCGCAGCTGCTCCACTGTCTCGCAGCTGTAGTCGCGTTGAAGCATTTTTTGGTCCTATTAAGGGTCAATCGAGCGATAAGACGTGTGACTCTGTTAATGAGCTATTAAGAGTTAATAATGAGTCAAATGAAGCAGAAAAAACAAGCGACATGCCATCAGCCGCGAGCGATGCTCCCGCTTCGGCGGCCGGAAGTGAACTGACAGACAATACAGAAGGAACTGCAGTGACACCCAGTGATGATGTAAGAGTGGGAGGACCCGGCTGTCACAAGAAGTTTTATCCACCCTTGCCTCCTCCTCCTCCTGAAGCGGTTTGTTTACCAGGAGACGGGTCATGTGAAGATGAAGCACAGCCACAGCATGAAACAATAATTCCACAAAGTAGCGAATTACAAGATCTCAAGAGACCAAGGGAGGAAGCTATGAATGCTCTACATCACAGAATGGAACAATCATTGTCGACATTCGCATCACATGCGAGGACCGAAAGATCTGTCCAGGGACTGGCTGAAAGTATTACAAAGCCTTCAGCACCACCTTTAGGTGGTATAGGTAAAGGGTTGTGTCCACCACCATATGCAGCCAGTTCTATGATTCCGCAAAGCTCAGGTAGGTGGTCAGGTGTAATCCGAGAAGCCATATTAGAGGGAGATTGGCATCCGGCAGGTAACCTAGCTTTTCCTGTATTGTTTAATCAACATGGTAATAGTTATGAGCAACATGATTGGAAAATTTCACAACAAGTTAAAAAGACTGGGCAGGAGAATGGGATAAAATCTGAAGCCACTAGGGCTGCGTTAGATTGGATTTTTACAGCAGATGTTAATTCGCCATATGATTGTGGAAATTTAGCTAAATTGTTGTTATCTCCTTCGCAGGAAATAATATGGGATAGAGAATGGTCTCGTCTTGCAGAATTGGAAGCCACGAGGCAAAGGGATCCACAAGATATGTTAAATGGTGTCACTCCAGAAATGTTGACGAGATCTGGGGCATTTTCTAATGTAACTTTACAATTGCAATACCCTAGAGCGTTACACCATTTAGCAGCACAATTGCCTCGACAGGCATTTTATGCAATCCCTGATGATGGTCCAACTCCCTCCTTTACAAATGTGAAACAGGGGTTAACAGAACCACGTACAGCATTTATTGATCGTTTATCAGCAGCTCTTCCAGCTCAGTCTGACATGAACGAGGATGCCAAACAAACAATGTTTAAACTGTTAGCCTTTGAAAATGCAAATGCAAAGACAAAATCTATTCTAGCTACATTGCCTAAGGGAGCCGGAGTTGGTGATATGATTGAAGTAGCAAATCGGGCGCAAAATAGTGCCCAAGGAAAATTAATTGCTCGAGCTCTATCGTCAGCAATGGCACCAACGACTAATCTGTTGGCTGCTGCAGTACAAAAGATAGGATCAAAAACTACATCTAGTGATAAGCCTGTCACGGGAATCTGTTACAAATGTGGAAAAAAGGGCCACCGCAGGAGAAATTGTTCTGCTACTGTGTGGTGTGATCATTGTCAAAAAAATAATGATGCTACTGAAATATGGGGGAGAACAAAATACATGAATCAAAGCGCGAAGGGACCCCGCGCAACGACACGAGTGGCCGGTCCCTCCTCAGTACTGTCCAGCAGCTCCCTCCACCAGCCACAAGGTGAGCCTGGGAATCGATTTGACAACAGCAGTAGATATTACTCTAACAACCACAGCTGTACATAAAATACCAACTGGTGTAACTGGGCCTATCTTTGATAAAAGAAGCTTAATAGGAGCTCTTTTGTTAGGGAGATCATCTGCTACTGTAGCAGGATTAATTGTGCTACCAGGGGTAATTGACACGGACTCTAAAAAAAAAATAAATCAGACAACATACCTTTAGGTGTTTTACAATGACACATTTTCAAAAATGATTTGGGCCATGGCACAGGCAGGAGAAAAAGCAATACATGTAATCAGACATTTGACTGTATGCTTTGCAGTAATGGCGGTGCCAAAATGTATAAAACCAGATAATGCCCCTGCGTATATTGGAGGGAGAGTAGAGAAATTTTTGCAAACGTGGGGAATTAAGCATGCAACAGGTATTCCGCATTTGTCCACAGGGCAAGCGATTGTGGAACGAGCACTTAGAACGATTAAAGAATACCTTGCAAAGCAGAAAGATGTAACAGAATTAGATCCACAGATAAGGTGAGGTAAAGTGCTTTTCATGCTTAATTATCTTAGCTTGGTAGCAGGCTTAGAGCAAGCACCTGTAGTAATTCATAATAGTGGTGTAAAAATGCAGGCCACGCCTGAAATACAATTGCGTTATAAGAACCCCAAGACAGGATTATGGGAAGGGCCGAGCCCGTTGCTATTTACTGGTCGTGGTTATAGTTGCGTTTCCACAGATCAAGGTCACTTATGGATTCCCAGTAAATGGACACGCCCAGCAGTCCAGTCGGTCAATCAAACACATGAGAGCGACAGCGAAGAGTAATAACCATTCTACTTCAACAACTTTGAACAGAAATTAACAAACCAAGCAAGAGGCTTCACCCACGATATATAGTTGTGAACATACTTGACCGGCGGGGAGGGGGGCTGAGAATTGAATTCTGTTATAGCCGTTAACCATGATCACAATTGTGTACATTGTAATTGTGCTTTGAATCTTTTATTAGAGTGTGGAACTTGTGGCAATAGGTTGATAAGAAATAGTCACGTAGCAGCAACTGAAGGCAGTCTTTGTACTGCACATTATCACCAGAATTTTGAGGATTTTTATAGAGCAGCAGGTATCATATATAATCGGCCACATTTTTATCATTTTGAATCAGGAAGTGGTTTTCATGAAGCTCAAGCAATTTGGTCCTTAAAACTTGCCATCCAGCAAGTTAAACAAGCCAAGAAGTCAAGATTGATCACTTTACAATGTGGACCCAGTTGACACAAATTAAAGGAAACAGATGATGATCTTGGAAATTGATTCTCAACTTGGCATTACAGGCTGGCTAAGAACACTCCTGATCGAAGGAATACGGATTTTAATAGTTATTTTAGTAGTCGTGATTTTAATAAGTTGTCTGCTGTCTTGTGTAAAGAAAGGTTTAGAAAGAATTGTTCATACGGCTTGGGTTGTGCAAAAAGAAAAAGGAGGAATTGTAGAAAATATTTTAGAAGAATCAGGGCATTTTGTGATCCTTGAGGCCTGTATGCACGACCCTGCCTACTTGCCAAACGGCAAAGATACAGTGACCTTGGAATGTTATGAGAAAGTGGAATGTTAGCTGATAGATAAGAGAATGTGGAACAGGAGGTTTCAGCTGCAAGAGAAGGGGGGCTGCAGGGTATCAGGTAACAGCGCATGGACAGAAACTTATAACCAATTAAGACAGAGAATATACCAAATGGACAGCATGTAGTAGCCAATTATATGTACACTTGTAGCGTGTGAACACAGATTGTGAGTATAAAGTAACGTGTGGAAGCACAATAAAGGGAGCACTGACTCTACCTCTGTGAGGATACGTCTGTGACTCGAGGGGCTCTCTGATAAAGGTGAGTTTGTCTGACTGAGCATTCTGTCCTATCTTATTAAATCCTTTCTTAACTATCTCTCTGTGCGATCTCATTATTCCATGTGTGTGCTAATGCTGGCTACTGGGGGAAGTGGTGTGAGTGGATACTGGGATAGCTACTGGAGTCAGATCAGGGATGTAGGTGCCCCGGACCTGTGGTATCAGCTACTGGAGCAGATAAGGTGTTTTGCTCCAGCCACTGGAATGGGACCAGTGTGTGTCCCAGGCACAGCTACTGGGGAAAATGAGGTGACTGAGGTGGTTGGAATGGGACCACAGGTTACAAGCCTGTGTGCCTGATGCCAGCTGCTGGGAGGAGAGGGGGTGAGTGTCTATATCTTCCCCATATCTGGTGTGCATGGATGTGTGTAATGCTCTAGCAAACTTCAAGCTGGACTAGCTAGGGTGTAGGAGGCCCCAGGTCTGGGCAGGGGAATGAGGTGGGCAGAGAGTCTATGCTGGTATTTGAAGAGACCCGCAAGTGTGCAATGCCTGTGAGATGAGTATGTGAGTGCATGCATATTTGCTAGGAGTATCAAGCTGGACCAGCCAGAGAGTATGAAATCCATAAAGCAGGTAAGAGGGCTCAGGATTCAGGTAGCAGTATGGACAGAGGGGCCATGCCAGTACTCAAAGGATCTGTGAATGCGCGTGTGCTTGTGACTCTAGAGCAGTGGTGTCAAACTCACGGGTCCTGCCGTTCTCCTGCTCCTGCAGCGTAATGCGCATCACACACGTGACCAGCATGTTGGCAGGAGCATAGGGGCAGGGAGCTCAGTGCTGCCACCGGGTAGAAACAAGGTGCCGGGCTGGATAAAACAAGGTGGAGGGTCGGATTTGGCCCGTGGGCCGTGAGTTTGACACCCCTGCTCTAGAGAGTAGTGTGTGTGTGTGTGCTTTCATTAACAAGTTTTAGTCCTTACCAGCCAAAGAGGAGGAAGAGGACTTGGCTGCCTATAGTTACGGTTTATGTGAGTCCTGGTAGTATTATACAAGGTTCGACACAAGAAAACCCGAGACTAACTCTATAGCTCGGGAACCAAGAGTGGGAGGGAGAGAGACAAAGAGATGGGTATAGAACATGTTCTAATCTGTCACAGTGAGACAAGGCTCAACTTGATCACTTCACTCAGTATGAGTGGACACGTGTTTAAATATAGATGTTTTCTTACCCTTGGTCGGAAAATGGTGTGCACCAGCCCACAACGTTTTGTGAAGCAGTTTTTAGCTAATAACATCACTGTGCTTGAGTACCCACCCTATTCGCCAGACCTGGCTCCCTCTTCCCAAAGATCAAGTTGGTGCTCAAAGGAACCCATTTTTTTGTCAGTAGAAGATGCGAAAGCAAAAATGACAGAGATCCTCAACAGCCTTCAGAAAATGATCTGTGGAATTGCTTAGAACCTCTGCAGCATCGTATGCAGCTGTGTGTGAACTCAGAAGGGAACTATTTTGAAGGTGATCATAGTTGATTTTCTTAATTTATTAAATAAAAAGAGTTACAGGAGCTTTGGGACTACACTAGGAGATGGCAGTGGCTTCCATAATTATTACAGTACAGGGATTGAATTAATTGGGCTCACCTTACCCTGGTCAGGTTAGGTTTGCATTTTTCTGCTTCATTTTCCACCTCTGCTCAAGAATCAGGTTACCCTGGTTCATCACATATGGTTATAGTTGGTCATTTGAGGACATAGAAGACTCCAGAACCAGAAATTGGCCAATTAAAATGCCTCTGTCATCAAAACCTTTCTCTGTGCTCCATTGAAGTCATCACCATTGCTGCATTCAGAATTTGGATCTAGAGTTCATGAACTTCTACAATGTCCCTAAAAAGAGTTTATAAACTCCAGGTATCCTTTTAATTAGTAATATGATGTAAGAAAAGAAAGATCTATCTGAGCAAAGAGAGATGTGATATCTTTAATTGTTTAGCCATATTAAGTAGTAGAAAGGAAGGAAAAAATCTTGCAGTGCAGAACCACATAGCACACATGAATCTCTCTGGCAATGCCTACTCAGGTTCCCACTCTTGTTAACCTGCATGTTAGAACTTCTGAAGAGTGGTAGATCTTAAATCTAACTGAATTTGACAACTTCTATAAGACTGGCATACAAGATTTAGCAAGTTATTTAACAACACAATGATTTAAGGTGTTGGAGTGCTATCTATAAGGAATACATTGATTCCACAAGAATATAATGCAAAGAAAACATAATAAAAATCAAATAAGGAGCAGGGAGACCCCAGCCCCCAAAATATCATTGGACCAGCTGTCATGTGGACAGCGTGTAAAGACTGCATGGAGGAGGATGGATTTTAGATTGTAAGGGTATAATTGCCCAGGGATTCTATCATTCAGGGCGTGCTCCTCTGGAGGCACCCAGTTCGAGCTGAAAATAAACCGGACTCTGTGGCAGAACCCAGGGGCTGAACTCTTCATTACAGTTGGGGGCTAAGCCTGGATCCAGCTGCACCTAGACTCCTCTCTGAGAGGAAGTTTAGACAGCAAATGGATCCAGTCTGAACCTTGCAACTTGGCGAGAGGGTCTTTTGGGACTCTCCTATAACAATGTCTGATGATGAATGGTATATCTGATAATGGTAAGCCATTGAGCCAACTGTTTCTGATGTTTTCTCAAGTGTAGTGTATGTGCATATAAATATGTATTATGCATGTATAAATAAAAATTAATCAATTTTCTTAATTTCTTAAACTATCAAAACCTAATTTGTATTTTTCAGTAGTTCTTTTTAATCTTTGATAGGACACTGAAACCCTCCACAAATTCTGAGTTCCATTTCGTAATGAAAAAAATTGTTATACTGTGTGGTAAAATAATCTTTCCATGTACTAGAACAACTCATTAATTTATTGTGTTATGTTATTATGTTTTGTTCAGACTCTATTATGTTAAAGTAGCACTATATTAGGAAATATTTAATTAAGAGCTTAAAGTTAATATTCTTCATAACTTTTTCTTTTGAAGTGTAATTTTGCTATGAATCACATTGTATTTGTCAGTCCCATCAGGAAGTGCCTTCTATTCTATTTTACTGTTACAGATCCTCACTCTTCTCAAAGGTTATGTGCAGTCCCAGGACCTTTATGAAGATTTGGTCCATTTTCCTCTTACTTTTTTCTGTTTCCCATTGAGCGTGATTTCTTAATTCCATTGATGCTTTGAGTTCTGAGCAGGCTGTATTTTCATCATCCATCTTTTTCCTATTCTCGAGTCTTCTGTTCTCCTTGTCGTTGGTTTTAACTTTCTTCAATGTCAGGATTTATCATTACCTCACATTGCAATAGATGGGTGCACATCACAAACTCTGCCTAAGAACTCTACACCTTGTCCTTTTCTTTCATTTCTGTAAGGATCTGTCTCATGGATTCATGTGCCACCTCCCTGGAAGTGTTCAAGACCAAGTTGGATGAGGCTTTGAGCAACCTGATCTAGTGGAAGGTGTCTCTGCTCATGGCAGGGGAGTTGGAACTAGATGATCTTTAAGGTTTCTTCTAACCCAAACCATTCTATGATTCTATGATTCCTTCTTCTGTGTACCAGGAAACTCTTCTTGAAGTTTAAAGTGCAAGGGCTCTATTTGCCTGTTTTGTTTGTACCGGTGTTTTGACTTTCCTCAGTATGACTGAGGCCTACCTGATCAGTGATTCTAAAAATGTAGAATTGTGGCACAGTTTAAATGCTTGAGTATTGTATTGCATGCATAAAGAAAGACAAAAGACATTAAGCAGACTGTAGGCCTTGCAAATGTAGCCAATACATACGCAGCTGTATATAGAATGTTGTTTGATTTATAATAGCTAAATACATTAAAGAATTCAGTCATCACCGAGTGTATTGTAAGTATGGGATTTCACAAGTTGCTTCTCTCCTCTTTCATGCTTTTACATAGTTACATACATTATACATGTTATATATTTATAATATATATTTATATATTTTATATTTTATATATTTATACAGGAAATTGACAGAAATTACTAATAACCATTTCCAAACCATGATTGCTTCCAAACACCTTAACATATTGTAGAGTTAAAGCCTGGGAAGTAACACAGAGAATAACACAGAGGCCTTGACTGAGTTTGATAATGAGCTGAGAACTGGCTGACCTTGAAGTAGTGGAAAGTCCCGAGCAGTTTATCAGCAGGGATTAGGAAAAGAGAAACAGAATTTATGCTTCCAATTAAGAAACAGCTCAAGGCGGGTGTACAAGTGCGTTAACCCAATCACCGATGTTAAATTGGCGCGTGGACAATGACTTTGCAAAAAGATTGTTATAAAAGAGCAATTTGTGTTACAAATAAACAATTCCGATTCGGACTTCATTTTGAACCTGCATCGGGGTCCATGCCTTATCCACCGCAACATATGACAAATTCTATGCAGGTATTGATCATGCAATGTTTATGCCTACTTATACAAAATGTAAAGTGGAGGGTTTCCTTTCCATGTGATCTGTTATTCTAGTTCCATTTGCTTTTAATACTGAACCAAAATCTTTTATTCAGACTTTCTCTTTATCATTTGTTATAAGTGAATGAAGGCAACAGAATGCCCATCAAGTTTTCTAAGTATTTATTTAGGTAGGAAAGCAAAAGCAGCGCTGGGCGTCCGGGGGGTGGTGTGTGCTAGCAGCTCCACCACGACTCGCAACCACAGATGATTCAAACAGTCCTTTTATCCCCAGTACTATCGCTGGAAAGGTTTTCGGGGGGGGTCTGTGGCCCCCCCTTCGGCCTGGATTTCTGGCACAGGAGGGGGTTATGTCATCTCTTGCAAAAGGCAGATGGCCCCTCCAGTCTCCTTGGGAACCTCGTACCAGATACCAGCAAGGCCATAAAACTCCAGCCTGGTGACTCCTTCTTCCTTTATCGTATCTTTTTGCACACTGCTGCTGGCTTCAGGCAACTCCTGAAAACTTTGCTGCAGAGTCAGCTAAAACAGATTTTCCTTGTAAAAGACAAAGACCACCACAGTAATATAATATTTACAGTTTAACATTTGCTTAAAACAATACATTTTAATAATATGATGGCTAAACACATTCTGCTAAGCAGGTTGTTCTCATCTTTGGGGCAGCTACACTATTCCCTTTGCTCAGTAGGCTTGCTCAGCAAATTACTCCTAGCTGCTTATTACAATGAAGCAAGACAGTTCCCAGTTTTCATGCTTGATTAAAAAAAATATACAAAGATTCAAATTACCAAGGTAGCATAACATTAGAATTAAACATACTTGAGTGAACAAGACATTATTCTCTAGGTTTGATTAACAAATACTTCAAGGTTACTTATTACATCATTCACTGTTTTTCAAGTTCTTAGTTCTTATCCGTTGATCAAAGAGAAAATTTCACCTTGGTTTAACCTTTTATTTTCTAGCTCACTCATGAATATTCACGTTCATATTTTGAAATTTTCCTGCATCCCAATTTTTCTAATCTGTTACTTTCAGGGGTTTTGGGATCCATCAAGGAATTTCTCACGCTGAGTATACGGGTTTTGTTCTTTTGTAGAATAGTGTTTGAATGGGAAACACTCATGAAAGGATCAGTGTCCCTATCTTTTGAATCTACTTAAGCATTCTCATTTCTTTTATACACACATACATCCCTAAAATTTAAATACTTCCTCTAAGTGACTGTTAAAAAAAACCCAAACAACCCCAAGCAAACAAAAATATTTGTTTTAAAACTCCAATCATATTCTGTTGGATTATGTCACCAAATTTGTTGTGAATTTAAACAAAACATACAGAGATGAGGTGAGCTAGAAAAGAGACACTGGCACTCAGACTTTGCTAGATAAAGGCGAAGAAACTTTAAAAAAAATCACATAATTAGGAAAAACAATTTAATGGAACCAAAAAACAGAAACACTAACCCGCACGTGCTAGTCTGATGTGCTAGCAACCACAGTTTCAGCCGTGAGGAGTTGCCGCTGGGCTCGGGAGTCACTTTTGCCGCTGTAGTAAGAAGCGGGCGGTCTCGGGAGCAGGCAATGCTGGCGGCCTCGCCAGCCCCCAGCACCTCACCTCCTCTCGAACAGGGAAGAGAGCGAGGTGAGGCGATACTGGCCGGATTTGCATCCAAGTTCCTGCCTCTACGGACCAGGGATCAGGTGGAACAGCCGGATGGAGGGAGTGAGACATTAGAAACCTCTTCCTTCCCGGCCCGGGGGAACCCTGATTTTTAAAGCTCTGCAGCGGACGCTGGGTGAGTTGCGGGGACGTGTCTTCGCGTAACGGGAGGACTCAGGAGGCCGAGGCAGCGCGAGAGAAAGCTAATGAAACAAGACTTTGATAAGGGGAAAGCTAGAGTGAGTGAAGAGTAGCTGCAGAGAGGGAGGAAGAGGGAGTGTGTGCTAGCGCCTCTCTCCAGAGCGGTGGTGGCTGTACCGGTAGCATCACCACTTGGTGCTGCGGCGGGGGCGGGGCGTGCGCGGGGCCTTGCGTTGTCTCTGATGGAGTTCTGTCCTGAGCGCTGGTTGGCGGTTTAAAGCACCGGAGCTGTCGTCGCGAAGGGAGTTCAGAGCACCAAGGATTGTTGTTGCGTCTTGTCCTCAGTCTCTCGAGGAGGGGAAGCAGCCCGGTTCTGCGGAGCAGAAGAGGGTTACTGAATTTAGGACTGTGAGTGAAGAGCCGTACTTGGACTACAAGGATGCGGCAACAGGAGGTGCAGAACCGGCCATGGCAGTCGACAATGTGCTGAGCAGACCGCTGAGTCCCACGCCGAGCCAGAGCCGCTTCCAGGTGGACCTGGTCACTGAGGGCTCTGGCCATCTAGCAGAAGCAGACCAAAAGGTGAGCAGGGAAGGTAGCATGCTGGGGAAGAGCACTGAGGAAGCCAAAGGCAGGTTTCGAGTGAACTTCGTGGACTCATCAACACCGTGGACGCTTGTGCCCCGGATAGACCACTACCACCACATGGTTGCAGACCTGGGAAAGAAGCTCACCCGGCCTAGTTTGGCTGAGCTGCATGATGAGCTAGACAAGGTGAGCGGCCGTAGCATCCCTGCAGCTGGCCGTTACTCGGCTGTTCCCTGTCCCCTCCTCTGCTTCTCTGTTCTTGTCGGAGGGAATAGTGGCACCCCCAGAACCTCCCTTGCCTAGTGCAAGGTCTGCCCTTAGCCAGTGTAGGGACATCTTGATGGCATGCTTACTTCTCTGGGCTTGTTTTCACTCTGTCTGCCTTGTACACTTGACTGAAATGCATGTAGGTTTTCATAGGAGGAAAAAGCTCATTGTGTTCTTAAAAAGACATAAACAGTGCAATTGAATTGAAACATTTTTACGTATATATATAAAAAAAAAATTTGTGGCACAGTGGGTCTTTTTTTCATATATCTCTTGAAGATGGACCCCATCATAAGAACTAGTGTATGTAGGGCAAGTGTTTTCTCTGGAACTGAGAGAGGTATTGCCAATCAAGTGTTTTTCCATTGGTAATTTATATTGCCTTCAGCAAATAGGAAACTAAATGGTTGCAAAGGGTACTAGGTTGGGGAGGGGAATGAAAATGTTTGGAAGAGATGCTTAAAAAACCAGAATGATGTGTCAGGTTTAGTAGTGACAAGAGGTTTATCTGCTAACCAGCTGAAAATACATACTATCTCTCCTCTTCCTCCGTACATAATCCTCAACCAAACTGTCACCTGGTATGATGTTGAAGGCTGCACAGATATATTCAAGGCCCCTTTCTTGGTAAGTAATATCTTCAACTGTGCTAAATAGCCCAGTGTGTCAAGGCATTGTGATGAAAGCTTCATAAGTTTTGAGGCTGTGCATGTCAAGCTTTTTCAGTTTTAGAGTAGCAAGTATGTTACTGGAGGGAAGTTACAGTGAAAGCTTATTTATGTGATAGGTTCTTTAATAAAAGGCAAACTTTAGCTGAACCTGAAATTAATTTACTGTAATTTTTAGATCATATTGTAAGGGAAGCCAGATCAAAATATTACAGTGCTATTTTCTTACAGTCTTTCACTCCTTATAGGTGGAATTCCACAAGAAAACATATGTCCTTTTAAGACTCTCCTGTTTCTTTTAATACCTCGCTGTTAAACATTAGTTTATGTAATATGTAATGGATAAGACTGCTTCTTAATTTTTTTATATATAATATATGCTATAGTTACATAATTCCTAAGAAAGGAGTAGCTCACATACACTGTACAAACAGGCATTTTGTTAATTCTAGAACTGTAACTTCTGTTAAGAGAATTGGTTGACAAAATGCTTAGGTTTTTAGCCTACTGGAAAGGGGCAAGAAAATGGATGTACATCATCTACATCTCTTAACAGTGAGAACCTTGTCCATTAAAGTCAGTGGGATAAACTTTCATCATCTTGGATAGAACTATCCTGAGCATGTTTCTTACCCCAGCCCCCCTCCTCCCAAAGTGTCTGTGTGTGTGGTGCCTGTTTGTTTTTTGTGTAGAAACCGTGACCCTTCATCTGTCCAGGCTGAAGTAATTTTTTGAGGTTGAAAGGGAGTGTCATCTCAGCAGCACATCTAAGATTATATATAAAAATAATTGCTAACTATAACAAATTACTGTTTCTTTTCATGTTCCCTTCTAATGGAGTTAACCGATATTTTTTTCTTTAATCTATTTACAAGTTACTATTGAGAAGGAGTGGCCAGTTACTGTTAGATTGTAAATAAATCAATAATATAAGTGAAAACATTGGATGGGTGTGTGTCTGTGTTGTGTTCTCCCCCCTCCTCAGTTTCTGATTTCTGATTTTCTGATTTGTGCTAAGATTAGAGGATGGAGAAAGGGGCAAGTCCTTAGATACTCTGTCCTGTAAGCAGAATGTTACTTGAATTTCTGAGTTTGGCAGCCAGGACTTCAGTGTGTTTTTATTGTAGCAGTCAAAGAAGCTCTTTATGACACTAGTAAAGACACTTCAGCACAGAATTTAACTTATTCCAAAAGCATAGTTTCTTTGTATCTTATTAGAAAACATAGTTAGGGATTTTCTTGATAGATTATTGCATGCAGGAGCTGTGAATGACCTAATTATTGTATCACTATCAAACAGTTGCACTGCAAGCATTATTTAACTCAAATTACTAATTTCTAAAATGTCAATAATTTGTTTTGTGGTGTGGATAGGTATCTACATAAAGACGTTTTTCTTTAAGAAACGATGTTGTGTTCCTTCTTCCCTCTCCTCCCCCAAAAAAGGGGAAGAGAATGAAATCTGCAACTTTTGTTACACTTGATAATGTACTTTAATATTGATTCTGAGAACAGTCATATATATAAACTTTGAGTTCTGCACAGTGAATAACTCAGATGTTCTGCTGTAAGATGTTTCATTTCCAAAGCAATTAATGTATTAGCAAGCAATGAGACTTATATGAAGAAGGGAAGCACTTTTTTCACTTCAGCCTTGTAGAAATGATTTGTGTGAGATAGAATTGAGAACGCAGAAGCTTTAATAAGGGTGTGTCATGCATAATAATGGTATTGGATACCTACTTTTTCCCTATCTCCAGAATATAAAATATACTGTATCTGTGATTATAAACTTGCTTTCTGGCCACAGAGTGCTGTTAACTCTTAGTTCAGGATGGTGCCATACTTTCATATGAAAGATGTTCATGATACTCTATTGTGGGTTTTGTTGGGGTTTTTTTGTAGTGTTTCATGACCCCTCTTGTCTCCTCTCCAAAAGTGGCTTCAGTTCCTGCTGATTAATAGATTAACAGTCAGTGTTGAATAATGCCATGCATTAAAGAGGATATTTCATGGACTTTTACAAACTTGAAAAATTAAACTCTCCTTTCAGCTGTGATTTTGCCTTAACTTGTACAATATGTATGCAGCTGGTATAAATGTCCTAGTACCACTGAATAAAACTTTCACTAATTGAAAGTCTGTTGTTATAACTACAAAATGCTTGATTTGCTATAGGAACTATAATTCATTTTTTGGTTTGATTTAGCTTCTTGACCCAGTACATCAAAGTTGGCAGTTATTTTGTTGTCAAGATTAATCTAAAAAAATCTTGACCAGTAACGTGATTCACTGCTTTGCATTTAGCTATTTCATTTTACAGTTAAAATTTGCATTATTCTTGTTTTCCTATTAAAAGGTAAATATAAGTTGAGACTTATTACAGTAAAATTAATGTTAGTGCCAGTTAACAGATTTTCTTGTTTTGTTTACAATATTCATATGTCTGTTTACAATATTCATATAACTGTTTTTCTGATTTATTTTTTTACAGAAAAGCACTATTTGAGGAAGATGCATATACATACACAAGGGGTACTTTTTATCTTGTGTTGTTTAACCACTTAGAGTGTTATTTGGTCATTCCAACAGTAATTTTTATAGTAAAAAGGAAAGAGATTGTTCTTGAAACTTGTTGTGGAAACACAACTGGGAGATGCTCTGCTCTAATGTGGATAAATTGCATACTACTGAACATAGTCTTCCATGTTCAATTTCAAGAAAGGAGGCTTGTCTTCAGTTACCTCTGGCTGTAGATAGCCAAGGTGACCAGTGCTTACCCAATTAGAATAAACTTTATTTCATAGAATCATAGAATTTTTCGGTTGGAAAAGACCTCTGAGATCATCAAGTCCAACTGCACCCCTCATCCGCTAAACTATGTCCCTCAAAAACTCATCTATCCTTTTTTTTAAATACCTCCAAAGATGGTGACTCAACCACCTCCCTGGGCAGTCTGTTCCAGTGCCTGATCACCCTTTCAGTAAAGAAATTCTTCCAAATATCCAGTCTGAACCTCCCCTGGTGCAACTTGTGGCCATTTCCCCTTGTCCTATCACCTGTCACTTGAGAGAAGAGACCAACACTTGCTCCCCCACAGCCTCTTTCAGGCAGCTGTAGACAGCAATGAGGTCTCCCCTCAGTCTCCTCTTCTCCAAACTAAACAACCCCAGTTCCCTCAGCCATTCCTCATAGGACTTGTTTTCCAGCCCCTTCACCAGCCTCATTGACCTTCTCTGGACACGTTCCAACACCTCAATGTCCTTCTTATACTGAGGAGCCCAGAAATGAACACAGTACTCAAGGTGTGACCTCACCAGTGCCAAGTACAGGGGTACAATCATCTCCCTTGTCCTGATGGCCACACTGTTTCTGATACAGGGCAAGATGCCATTGGCCTTCTTGACCATCTGGGCCACTTCTGGCTCATATTCAGCTGGCTGTCAACCAACACCCCCAGGTCCTTATTCTCCAGGCAGCTCTCCAGCCAGTCTTCCCCAAGCCTGTAACGCTGCATGGAGTTGTTGTGTCCCAAGTGCAGGACTCGGCATTTGGTCTTGTTAAGCCTCATCCTGTTGGTCTCAGCCCATCGATCCAGCCTGTCCAGATCCCTCTGCAGAGCCTCCCTTCCTTCAAGCAGATCAACACTGTCACCCAGTTTGGTGTCATCTGCAAACTTGCTGAGGGTGCACTTGATCCCTTCATCCAGGTCATTAATAAAGATATTGAACAGGACTGGACCCAGCACTGAACCCGGGGGAACACCACTCATGACCGGCCTCCAACTGGATTTGACTCCGTTTCCCACCACCCTCTGGGCCCGGCCACCCAGCCAGTTTTCCACCCAGCAGAGGGTGCACCTGTCCAGGCCAATGGCAGCCAGTTTCTCAAGCAGAATACTGTGAGAAACGGTATCAAAGGCTTTACCAAAGTCCAGGTACACCACATCCACAGCCTTCCCCTCGTCCATTTACTGGGTAACCTTGTCATAGAAGGAGATCAGGTTGGTCTGGCAGGACCTGCCTTTCCTAAACCCATGTTGACTGGGTCTGATCATCTGGCTGTCCTGCATGTGCTGTGTGATAGCACTCAAAATGATCTGCTCCATGACCTTCCCCGGTACCGAGGTCAAGCTGACAGGTCTGTAGTTCCCCGGATCCTCCTGACCCTTCTTGTAAATGGGAGTCACGTTTGCCAGTCTCCAGGCAAGTGGCACTTCCCCAGTCAGCCAGGACTGTTGATAAATGAGGGAAAGGGGTTTGGCAAGGACCTCTGCCAGCTCCCTTAATATCCTTGGGTGTATCCCATCGGGCCCCATAGACTTGTGGATGTTTAACTGGCCAAGCAGGTCTCTAACCAAGTCTTCTTGGAACATTGAGGGTTGGTCTTCACAGCCTTCTGGCTCAGGAGGCTTGGAGCCCAGAGAACATCTTACCTTCCTATTAAAGACCGAAGCAAAGAAGACGTTAAGTACCTCTGCCTTGTCCTCATCCTTTGTTACTACCATTCCCCTTGCATCCAGTAGAGGAGGGAGATTCTCCTTGGTTCTCCTGTTGCTTTTAGTATACTTGAAGAAACATTTCTTATTGTCTTTCACTGAACTGGCCAGTTGAAGTTCCAGTTGGGCTTTAGCCCTTCTAATTTTTTGCCTACATGATCTCACCTGCTCCTTGTAGTCCTCCTGGGAAGCCTGTCCCCTCTTCCAAAGCTCATATATTTTCCTCTTTTTCCTTAGATTAACACAGAGCTCTCTGTTAAGCCAAGCTGGCCTTCTTTCCCGCCAACTCGTTTTATGGCACACAGGGATGTCCTGCTCTTGCGCCACCAGAACTTCCTTCTTGAGGAGCATCCAGTCCTCATGATCTCCTTTGTCATTTAGAACCGTCTCCCACTGGACTTTATCAAGCAGCCTTCTAAACAGTTTGAAGTCTGCCCTCCAGAAGTCCAAGGTGACAGTTCTGCTGACCCCTCTCCTTACTCCTCCTAGAACTGAGAATTCTATCATCTCGGGATCACTGAGCCCCAGGCGTCCTCCGACAGTCACCTCTCCCACAAGGCCCTCTCTGTTCACAAACAGCAGGTCCAGTGGGACACCTTCCCTAGTCAGTTCACTCACCAGTTGTGTCAGGAAGTTATCTTCCATACACTCGATGAACCTCCTGGACTGTTTCCTTTCTGCTGTGTTATATTTCCAGCAGACATCTGGAAGGTTGAAATCCCCCACAAGAACAAGGGCCAGCAATCGCAAGTCTTCTCCCAGTTGCTCGTAGAAGAGCTCATTGGTTTCCTCATCCTGGCTGGGCAGCCAATAACAGACTCCCACCACTATGTCTGACTTACTGTGGGTTCCACTGATTTTAACCCACAAGCACTCAACCCTATCGTCAGCATATTTTAGTTCTACACAATCAAAACTTTCTCTACCATAGAGGGCAACCCCACCACCTCTCTTTCCTAGCCTATCCCTCCTGAAGAGTTTATAGCCACCCATGGCAGCACTCCAGTTGTGTGAATCATCCCACCACATTTCCATAATGGCAATTATATCATAGTTTTCTAACCTTACAATGGCTTCCAGCTCCCCTTGTTTGTTGCACATGCTGCGTGCATTAGTGTAAATACACTTCAGTTGGGCTGTTATTTCCACCCCTTTCCTAAGTGGAATAGACTCAAGTCCTGACTGTCCACTATTGGTGGTTTGTAACCCACCGATAACCTTTGAATTCCGGCTGCCACCTGGAGTGCTATTCTCCACTTCCACTGAGGTGGCAGACCAGGGGCTCTCCCTCAGAGCCTGAGGTGCCATTCCCATTGAGCCAAGTGATGTCCCCCTCCCGCTTCCAAACTAGTTTAAAGCCGTCTTGATTAGTCCAAACAACTTTTTAGAGAGTATTCTTATGGGACAAGTGTGCCCTGTCATGTGCCAGCAGGTGTGGCGTGTAGGCCAACCCATTGTCGAAGAACCCGAAGTTTTGTTCTTCTCACCACGTTTGGAGCCAGTCATTCAATTCCTGGCTCCTCCCATTCCTTCCCTCACCATTTCCTATGGCAGAGGAGAATATGACCTGTGCTCCTGATCCCTTTACCATTTGACCTAAGGTCCTAAAGTCCTTTGTGGTTGCTTTGAGGTTTCTAGTTAGTTTTTCATTATTACCCACCTGGAAAATGAGTAGTGGGTAATAATCTGTGGACTTGACAAGTTTTCAGAGTTGTCACCAGCTGAGGCCCCAGGTAGGCAACAGACTTCCCTATGCAATGGATCCGGTCTGCATATTGGACCCTCTGTACCTTTTAGGAGGGAGTCCCCAATGACAATAACCCTCCTCTTCGTCTTTACAGAAGCCATTTTAATTGGTGGCTTTGGTTTGCTTAACCCGGGGGACGTTTCCAGGCTGTATGAGTTGTTGGCCCTTGGAGTCAGTTCCACGTGCAGGCCTTCATATTTGTTCTGCAATGGAACCTGCAAGGCCTCGTTAGTAACACGGGATATGCACCGATTGTGACACCGCTTTGCTTGCGACGAGCAGAAACCTGTTGCCATTCTGCTCCATCTTCCACTTTACTTACCTTAGTTGGGTGGATGTGGGATGGGGGTCCTCTTTTGTACAAGGCTTGTCTGCCTGTTGGGGCTGTGATGGGGAGCATAGTAAATTATTCTAGTAGTCAATCTCCCTCTCACATTCCCTAATAGACCTCAGCCTTGCTACTTCCTCCCTGAGTTCAGTGACCAATCGGAGGAGTTCCTCTGCCCGAGCACAGCCCCAACACATGACTTCGTCACTGGCAACCGATACCAGCACAGGAGGGGGGCATCTTGGTACCTGGGTGGCAGCGCGTACCCACTGGGGTTCAGTCTGGCAGGCTGCTGCAGTCATGGCTGGAGCAGAGCTGCAAGATTTCTTATTTTTCTGGCGGGTGGTCACCATGGTGTTCCACTTTTTCTGTTCGAGGTTCAGTGCCCTCTCCTTTCTCGCCCTGCCTTAGCTAACTGTCGAGCCACGCCCCCGTTTGCGCGCTCCTGTTCGCGGCGCTCCGGGTCGCGGTGCTCCCTTTCAAATCTGCCTTAATATCTTCCTAAATAGAAAAAAACACTTTACCCTTATATTATAGACCTTATGGTTCTAGAAGGTGAAGGCTTTTTAAAATGTTCAAAAATGGACTGTGTTTTAGTTATCCATTACCATGCATTAAAAGATTTTTTTGTTTTGTACAGCATTGCTTTAATTTGTAAGTTTATTCCTTTGAAACGATGGGAAACTTTGCACTATGTAAATGATTCTGATTTAGTGTCTTTAGTTCAGTTACTTAAGGTTGTGATCAGTAGACAGTATGTGAACTGAGCCCTCTATTGGTAGCTTTGCTCTGTTAAATACCTACCAAACGTATTACTTGTTTTACTTGACAGGGTAGAAGGCAGTGATCTCAGAGAAAGATTTTCATTTTCCTCTCTTCTGCTCCCCCACCCTCCCTGACAAACAAAAGGCATTTGAAAACAAACCTGCACTCAGAAATCTGTGCACCTTTCCTCTGAATTTGGAGACAGGAGTAAGAAAAAAAGGTAACATTATCGGTAGCTTTGAGGCTGGATGGATTCTGAGTTTTTTAAAAAAATAAAACTAATAAACTAAAAAAAAAACCCCAAAACTTACAAACCCCACAAGTTGTGTCTAACAATCTGTAAAGAAAGCAGAGTTCAAGTAAAGATGCACAAAAAACCTAAAAGATGATCCTAGGCTATCAAGTTTTCTGGTCATCTCATGTAAGGTCTGTCTTTTTAAAACTGGTTCTCCTCTTTCTCTCCATTGGAAGACTGAGACCCTTTTGCGGATAGAAATCTTCACGAAGTATTTTGCTGAATCTTACTCATGATTGGTAGGTCTCTTGGTTCTTTAGTCAATGTAATTTAACTTATATAGCTTCTTTCCCTTCCTATTATATATGTTTGTAACAGTACTTGAATTTTCTTTCTCAACTTCATCTTACTAAAAATAGAAAAACACAAACTCTTTTAGTCTTGTTCTCTGTGCATTTGGACATCCTAGAATCACAAATCCATTGAAGTTCATAGAATCATAGAATGGTTTAGGTTGGAAGGGACCTTAAAGATCATCCAGTTTCAACCTCCCTGCCATGGGCAGGGACGCCTTCCACTGGATCAGGGGGCTCAAAGGCTCATCCAGCCTGGCCTTGAACACCTCCAGGGATGGAGCAGCCACCACTGCTCTGGGCAACCTGAGCCAGGGCCTCACCACCCTCACAGGAAAAATTCTCTTCCTAATATCTAATCTAAATCTCCCCTCTTTCTGCTTAAAACCATTACCCTTCACCCTATCCCTGCACTCCCTGATAAAGAGTCCCTCCTCACCTTTCCTGCAAGCCCCCTTTAAGTACTGAAAGGCTGCTCTAAGGTCTCCCCAAAGCCTTCTCTTCTCTAGGCTGAACAAGCCCAACTCTCTCAGACAGTTCTCTTTATGGGAGGTGCTCCAGCCCTCTGATCATCTTTGTGGCCCTCCTCTGGACTCCCTCTAACAGATCCATGTCCTTCCTGTGCTGAGGACTCCAGAACTGAACACAATACTCCAGGTGAAGTCTCATGAGAGCAGAGTAGAGGGGCAAAATTTCCTCCTTCAACCTGCTGGTCATGCTTCTTTTGATGCAGCCCAGGATACGATTGGTCTGGAGAGAAATGGAGGAAGACCAAAATAATCAACCAACCATCTCAACAAACTGATAATTAAAATCATACTTGTTTGCCATTCTAAAGTAGTGTACTAGGTCTGGCTGGGCTGGAGTTAATTTTCTTCATAGCACCCTGTATGGTGTTGTGTTTTGCATTTCTAATCAAAACATTGTTGATAAAAAAACCCAATGTTTTGGCTATTGCTGAGGGATTCTATAATTTTGCTTTCATTACTATATCACCTGAGGCGATCTTCAATAGCTGCGACGAGGCTGGCTCCTAAAACGGCACAGACTATAGCTTTGCCCTTATCTGATCCAACCTAAGCCTCAGTCTGCAGAGAGGTCACTTGGTCCACTACACTCTGTAAATTAGCCCAATTATCACGAGCCCAATCTTCCCCGGGTACAGAGGGTTGAGCCCCATGCTTTGCCAAAAGTGTGTAGAATGAGTCTCGATCTTTCACTAACAAAGAGTCTTGATTATTCATTCTTATTGCAAAGGGACCAAACCCACTTTGGGGAGGTTACACTTAGTTCCACACACACAGAGCCACTGCTGCATCGCCCTTCTCTTCCCTGAGTGGCTGAAGGGACCAGAATCTGCTTTGGGAAGGCTCGAGTTATTTACTACAAGGTTGTCCCTTCACTTTCCCTAGCAGACAATTCTCATCAACGTGAGAGCAGCTCCCCCTTTTGCACTTCGAGGTCTTTTGGTTTGATTCCAAGAGACAGAGCCCTCAATTCGAGTTTAAAATGCTCTATATCAAGGTGTGTGTGGTGTGCGGGAAATTTGAGTCACCCCCCCCTTGCTTTCTGGACACCTCTCACCCTGTCGGGTGTAGGGTCAGGTGCAGCTAGAGTGAAACATCCTTCCCCTGTTACAGACCACACACTACCTGCACTCCTCTGTCTCTCAGAATACTGTCCATGATGCCAATTTAATGTCACGGTCCACTCGGTGGACACATGATAGTTCATTTATCGTGATTGCGAAGCACAAAAATCAAGGCGACCACACCAGGGATTATGCTTCAATCAAACAGTGAAACTTTATTGTTTTGCCCATAGAGCAGCGTGTGATAGATAGGAAGAGTGATGGGAAGGGAAAGGAAAGGTGAAGTAAAGGGAGGAAAGAGGATTATAGCTACCACCACGGATACAAGGCGTCCCTATGGTCCCATGTCCAGGCAGCGTCCTGACGGTCCTTCAAATCGTCGTGATCCTTGCTGGGGATGATCTTCATTGAAGCTCGGTTAGGAGCCATCTTTTATGCTAAGCAACACACCTTGCATCACCTCTGTCCCATGGATTGTTGCAAATCTCCGCCTTTGCTTTGCTACCCAAAACTTAACTGCGCAGGCCCAGTAGGTGTGGTTTTGAGAGGAGTTTGCCTCAGAGGCAAAAGAAATGTGGCATACCCCACATTTTTCTGTAACTGAACGAACAATTTCTGTCATGGCTCTCCCTATAACTACTTTCTTCTAGTGTTTTAAAAGATTTTCAGTTCCCCAATGTACTTTATCATGTTCCCTTTTGCCAATTCCCTTAAAAGAAAAGGAGGTATTGCCACCTTCCCAGTGGATGTGACAAGCCACCCACACTTTTACTCTTTTGCCTGTAATGTCTTCATTAATCTAAAATCCTTATTATCATATCTGGGAGCTGTTTCTGGCAATTTTATCTCTTTTTCTGGCACTAAAGCCATGATGCCTGTTTCTGCAGCCTCTTTAGCAGCCAATTGATTTCCCAATCAAATATCAGATGTCTCCAATTGAAGCGCCTTATAATGTATAATAACCACTTTTGTAGGTTTCTGAACACTGGCTCGTAATTTTTTAATTTGTTCTGTGTGCTTGATTCCAGTCCCTTGTTCTGTTAAAAGCCCTCTCTTTCCATATGGCTCCATGGGTATGCACAACTCCAAAGGTATATTTAGAATCTGTCCATATATTGACTCTCTTGTCAAATCCAAGGCCCTGGTTAGGGCCACAATTCAGCTCTCTGAGCAGAGGTTGTTGATGGCAAAGCACAAGCTTCCACTGTGGGGGTTATTGTGGTAACCGTGTACCCTGACAAACTCTTTCCTCCTCACACAAAACTGCCCCCATCTGTAAATAATTCCCAATCTGGACTCTCCGGGCGGATGGAATAGACTCCTTCAATTGTCTGCAAATAATCATGCCCAGGAGTCCCTTCTACATGGTCAGTAGAAAGAAACACTGCCAGGTTAACAACCGAGGTGGTCCTGAGGAGGACATCATCTTGCTCCAATAATACCACCTGGTACTTTAACATTCAACTACGAGAGAGCCATTGTCCTCTTTTTTGTTCCAGGACAGTGTTAACCATATGTGGTAGAGAGAGGCCACTGTGTGTTGCTGCTCTCCCAGAAATTGTGATAACACTCCCAGGGTTATGCTTTCATTAAAGACAATTTAAAATATTTGTAGGCTGCTCTGCTATTATCAGTCCAATCTAAATGCTCAGGAGTAGATGTCTTTAGTACTTCATACAAAGTCTTTACTAATAGTCCATCATTTGAAATCCAGAGCCAACACCATCCCACCATCCCAAGACAAGTTTTTAACTCACAAATTGTCTGTGGTTCTGGGAGTTGGCAAAGAGCTTCTTTTCTGTCTGTTCTCAGTTGTCGCTGTTTTTGTTGTATCTCAAATCCAAGGTAAGTCACAGTTCTCTGCACCACTTGAGCCTTCTCTCTGGAAACTCTGTATCCACTCAGCCCCAAAAAGTTTAAAAGACTTATAGTTAGTCACAAGCAATCTTCTCCAGCAGTTGTAGCAATGAGGATATCATCCACACACTGTAATATTGTTCCCCCATTATTTTCTTTTTCCGTATTTCCAGTTCTTTGGCTAATTGATTCCCAAAAATGGTTGGGCTGTTTTTAAATCCTTGGGGTAGAACAGTCCATGTATACAGAGTTTTTCTGCCAGTTTCAGGACTTTCCCATTCAAAAGCAAAAAAGCTCGACTTCCCTTTTTTTTACCATTCAGTGAGACCTGGACACGCTGGAGAGCTGGGTGGAGAGGAACCTAATGAAGTTCAACAAAGGCAAGCACAGGATCCTGCACCTCAGGAGGAATAGTCCCCTGCACCAGTACAGGTTAGGGGTTGACCTGATGGAGAAGGACCTGAGAGTCCTGGTGGAAAACAAGTTGACCATGAGCCAGTATCATGCCCTCATGGCCAAGAAGGCCAATGGCATCCTGGGGTGCATTAAAAAGAGTGTGTCCAGCAGGTCAAGGGAGGTTCTCCTCCCCCTCTACTCTGCCCTAGTGAGGCCACATCTGGAGTCCTGTGTCCAGTTCTGGGCTCCCCACTACAAGAAAGACAAGGAAGACAAGGAACTACTGGAGAGAGTCCAGCAGAGGGCCACAGAAATGATTAGGGGACTGGAGCATCTTGCTTATGAGGAAAGGCTGAGAGACCTGGGTCTGTTTAGCCTGGAGAAGACTGAGAGGGGATCTTATCAATGCCTATAAATATCTAAAGGGCAGATGTCCAGAGGATGGGGCCAGACTCTTTTCAGTGGTGCCCAGAGACAGGACAAAGGGCAATGGGCACAAAATGGAGCACAGGAAGTTCCACCTGAACATGAGGAAAAACTTCTTTACTGTGAGGGTGGTAGAGCACTGGAACCGGCTGCCCAGAGTGGTTGTGGAGTCTCCTTTTCTGGAGATATTCAAAACCCGCCTGGACACGTTCCTGTGCAATCTGCTCCAGGTAAACCTGCTTTAGCAGGGAGAGTGGACTGGATGATCTCTAGAGGTAACTTCCAACCCCATCCATTCTGTGATTCTGTGTTTTTCCAAGAGCAATGAATGAGAACAGGTACAAATTAAAGACTTCCACATCATAGACAAGCTGACAAAGTATGGGTTAGAGAAGTGGACAGTGAGATAGATAGAAAACTGGTTGAATGGCCAGACCCAGAGAACTGTGATCAGTGGTAAAAAGTCTAGCTGGAGGACAGTAACCAGCAGTCTACCACAGGGGTCAGTACTGGGAACAATCCTGTTCAACATCCTAATTAATGATCTGGACAATTGAACAAAGCGTACACTCAGCAAACTTGCAGATGATACAAACCTGAGAGGAGTGGGTTGTGCTGCCATCCAGAGGAACCTCGACAGCCTGGATAAATGGGCTGACAGAGACATTATGCAGTTCAACAAGAGGAAGTACAAAGTCATCCCCCTGGAGAGGAACGACCCCAGGCACTAGTACATGCTGAAAAGCAGCTTGGCAGAAAAGGACCTGGGGGGCTCCTGATAGACACCATGTTGAACATGAGCCAGGAACATGCCCTTGTGGCCAAGAAGGCTAACGGCATTGTGGGCTGCATTAGGAGGAGTGTTGTCAGCAGGTAGACGGAGGTGAATCTTCCCCTCTCCTCAGCACTGGTGAGGCCATACCTGGAGTACAGTGTCCAGTTCTGGCCTTCCCAGTAGATGATTAAGGGACTGAAGTATCTCTCCTATGAGGAAAGGCTGAGAAAGGAATCTTATCAATGCATATGAATACCTGAAGAAAGGGGATGAAAAAGAGGGAGCCAGAAGTTATCGGTTGCTGGCTGGAGCATCCTCGACCCCCACAGATCTGAAATCTCAAAAGCAATTCTCACCTGGGTCGCCAAATGATACCAAAAATACCGGCAAAAAAAAGCTCTGAAACTTGTTTTGGAGTTTTAGAAAGCAGAATCCTTTATTTCAGCCGGGGAGGCATGAGTGAATGACTTCAATCTGTCACGTGTAATGAGACTAGAGCTGGGCACGGAAAATATATCCCACTTATATGCATCTGTATAAATTCTCCCAGCAATATTCTACTACATTCCAAGGACTAACCTTAATTTTATTATCAAATTAACAACAGCCAACTCTCATCTCATTAGAGATGACAGCACTGAAGATGGGGACTACTGTGCCTATAAGGGTTTATTCCATTGAAAACGTTACTTACGTAGGCTAAACAACTAGTCCCCGCTAAAGAGGAGAGTTGCCTGGCGTGCAGTCCAGCTGCCGTTCAGGGAAGATTCAAATGGGGCTCACCAGCGACCTGTCCTTGGTAAAAGATCTCACTGCTTCGAGGGGCACCCTTGAAGAGGCGTCCCGGCGCGAGGGGAGTTCATCGCCACGCAGGCGCTCCGCCCAGCAGGGAGGGCTCAAAGGCAGCTCGCTACGGCTGTCGTATTTCTGGGCTAAAAGGGGTCTGGCTTTTACCCCAAAAAGCGCACGTAAGGCGTTAGTAATTGGAGATTCCCCTACTGAGAGGCACCGAAGCACCCGTTTGCCGTCCAGACGATGCCTCTAGAGACGCCTGCTGCCTGCCGGGAGCTCGCGTTCGTGGCGACGCTGAAAGGCTGCCGAGCCTGGGGAACCCCACAGATTATCACCCGCTCCCGCTCTTCCGTGTAGGGTCTGACGAGGCAACTTGGAAGCCTCCGAGGAGACTACGTGTCCCTCGGAGCAATGTGACAAGGAGCGGGGGCACCGGTGGTGGTCTCCTCTCTCCTCCCGGTCAGAGGAAGGGGTCCGGGAAGGAGGAGCCGCATTGAACAGGTGAAGGCCTGGCTGCGTAGCTGGCGCCCTCAGCGAGTTTGCTGACGATCCAAACCTGGGAGGAGTGGCTGATACACCAGAGGGTTGTGCCGCCATCCGGAGCTCTGGACCTGGACAGGCTGGAGAAATGGGCAGGCAGGCAGGAGCCTCGTGCAGTTCAACAAGGGGAAGTGCAAAGTTCCGCCCCTGGGGAGGAACAACCCCGTGCACCAGTATATGCTGGAGGCCGACTGGCCAGAAAGCAGCTTGGCACAAAGGGGCGTGGGGGGCTCCGGCTGGACATCAAGTTGAACGTGAGCCGACAACGTGCCCTTGCCGCCAAGGCGGCCAAGGATATCCTTCGCCCGATATAGAGGAAAGCGGGCTTTAGATACGCTACAGCACAGTTGCGTCGTGCAATCAAATTGCTCGCTCTCCCCGGGGCTGCAGGGCACCACAGAGCGCCCTCGGGCAGCTTTGGGGGCACCGCGTATTTTTCCAAAGGCCTCGTGCCCAGCGCAGCGCAAAGCCTCTCGCGATGTGCCCTCCAGCCCTCAAGCCACCAGTGCTGTGCACGGGCTTTGTGTTTTGTTTACTGCCAGGAGGCGTGCAGCTTAGAAACGTCTGCAATTGAAGCGGGGCTTTCGGGGAACGCTTTAGCGCAGCTTCCGTTGGTTCTGCAAAATGTTCTGCAAAGTTAAGGCCTGGCCTGCCCTGGCAAAAGCAGTCGTTCGACTGGAGGGAGCAGCACCAAAAAGGCCCAAGCGCGTTTGGGGGGGACTTGACGCGGTAAGAAATAGCAAGGAAAGGCACTTGTAGCCACGACAGCCTCTTCTGAGACCTCGCTGCCCGGCCGCAGTTTCGCAGCGCTGCCCGGCCGCACAGATCCCTGCGCGGACTCGCCCAACGACTTGTCCCTCCGCCCCCAGGTCGGATCCCTCCGCGCCGCGAGGGCACGCAAACTCCCTGAGCCCCGGGAAGCGCCAGGCCGCCGAGGGCGGACCCGCCGAGGGGGTGGGGACAAGCGGAAAGGACAGGCGAGAGCGCCAATCGAGACGCGGGATCGGCCGGCGGCGATCCGGCGGCCCAATGGGCGCCGCGGAGGGCCTGGCCGAGGGCAGGAAGCGCGGGGGCGGCAACGAGCGTTGTCGCGGCTGACGAGATTACTGGGGCGCGGGCCGCCCGGTCCGGTGGCGCCACTACTGTCTTCGGAAAGATCAGCGGCAAGGCGCTTCCCCGCCAACGTCGTCGACGAGGACGAGGAGGTAGCCGCGCCTTTGCTCTGTGTGCGGTTCCTCTTCCCTTCCCCCCCTCCCCCCGCCCCCGCGCTCGCAGGCACCCTGAGCCGAGGACCCGTTGCGCGGTGCCCGGGAGCGCGGCGGGGCGGGTGGCGGCGCTGCTGCGGGTGGGAGGGAGGGACGGGGGACGGACGGGGCCTCCCTGGGCCGTGGCGCTCTCTACTGCGCCATCCCTAAAACATCGCGCTTCTTCGGTGCCCCCCCCCCCCTGGCTGCCGCGGCGCGTGCTGGGTTGCCGCTGCTGTCCGGCTCGCCTCGGTTCGCAGCCCCACCGTGTCGTGCGCGCGCGCGCGCGTAGAGGAGCGCCCCTGACGGTAACGCACTTGGTGGCAGCCGCAGACGTTTGCCGCGTGACACCCCTTTGGCGCTGCCAGTCGTGCAAAGTTTGCTGCCCGAGGGATGGGAGTGGCCCTACCTCGCATAGGGTGATAGTCTTGAAACCTTAGATTAAGCACACGCAGTCAGTCTCCTCGGGGATTCCAGGTCTACGGGTGGGTGGATGGATGGAAATGGCGAACGTCTGAGTAGCGACCGTAAGACCGTAATGAGTTAGCTCTGCGGAGGAGAAGCGCAGGCCTCGACGTGCCTCGTCGTAGCAGCATTAGAGAGACTTCACAGCTCTGCTGTGCCAGGCTTTGGTTCTGAACCCCCAGACCGGATTATTAAAGCAAAGAGTTACAGCTTTTCTTGTTTTTCTTAAAACCAACCCGCCCCAACCCGGAAACCGGTCATCCTGCAGGCTGCAAGTGCTTCCCAGACCTTGTTTCTGGGGTGAAGTGGGACCGTGATAGAAGCGTGCTTGCGAGGTTCACGGATGCTGGAGCGCCACGACGTGCTGGGAACTAGAGTGAGCTGCTTAGCCTGTGGGGAAAAAATGCAGCCGTTGCCTACACGATGCTAACTTTAAGTTAGTGCCCCGTACAGTTTCTTTATTAAAATGCCGAAGGCTAACAGTTAGGGATGCCTTCTGCTTTCGAAGGTAGGGTTTCCGTGCGGTCCAGAAGGCAGACTCGTACTCTGCGCTTGCAGGCTTCCCGTGGTTCTGCTTTTGTTTGGTACTTGAGCTGCCTCTACCGTGGAAAACGAGTGGCCACCCATCTTCCACCTCGCTACATTCTTTGCTGATTCAGTTAAGCCGTTTCTCTCCTGCCTCTGCGTGGACCACATCGAACAGAAAAGCTGCTTAGGAAGTGATCAGCCCGAATGAAAGCGTACCGGGGGTCGCTGGTCTGAAGTACTGGCCCGGCTCCTTGCCCCCGTCGTCGTCTTGCGTGCTGAACCCCGCTTCTGGAGGGGGCTCTGCAGATATGTTGGCGTTTGTGCACAGAATCAACGTTTTGGCTTGTGTTTGGGGTACCTGGTCATCTGCTTCTGTAGGAGTTCAGTGGGGCGTATTGATTTGCCAAAGCTGTTGCCTTTCTCGGAATCCAGTTACCGTTTTAACCGTTTACTCTTCCTCCAGGGCCTTGCGTCCCATGATCTTTCACCCCAAGCTCCGCCGCTTTTCCTAGTCGTGCCTAAGGAGCCAATTATCAGCTTCTCCGAAGCAGAAGATTCTGGTGGATCTGTGAGTACTGTGGAAGCTTTCTGTACGCTAAACTGTACCTGTAATTAGTTCCTAATTTGCTGAGGCTCTTTCCCATCCCCCCCATCTCCCCCATCCCCCCCCCCGTTTCCCTCTTGATAGGGCACAGTAGGCTCTTTGGGGGTTTCTGGCGCTATAATCTTTTGCCTCTAGCTTGCAACGGAACTGCGCTTTTTGACTAAGAGTAGGGATGTAAAGCAGCGCTCGTCCCTGGGTACGTACTTGTGGTGCAAAAGGCAGTGTTGTTTTGGAGCGTGGTCTGATGCCTATTGTTGTGATGTAGAGTAAGAGTAGCAGTACTTCTTCTAATACGGAGAAGAGGGAGGGCTTGGGGCTTTGGGCAGGCCAGCGGTGAGGAAGGGCAAAGCGGGTTGAGAGGTGCTGGATGCTTCGCTTTTAGCTATAAAAGTCAAGTTGAGAGACTTTGTGAGCCCACGCAAAAGGCAGCCTAAAGTTTGTTTTCCGCCAGAATCGCTCATGTGACCTGAAGGTATAACGGGGGCTTTAACCCGGAGACAAACTGAGCTACAGGCAGTAATCGGAAGCGCACCCGTGGAATTGCTAGGAATTGGCGAACTGGTTTCTCCGGGTGGTTCTGTGCTCCCTTCCCTTCCCTTCCCTTCCCTTCCCTTCCCTTCCCTTCCCTTCCCTTCCCTTCCCTTCCCTTCCCTTCCCTTCCCTTCCCTTCCCTTCCCTTCCCTTCCCTTCCCTTCCCTTCCCTTCCCTTCCCTTCCCTTCCCTTCCCTTCCCGCGCTCTCCGCCCCTCTGCGTGCGCGTGGCTTTTTGGTTTAGTTATTTGTGGGTTTGTTCTTCCTTCTCCAGCTTCTCGGGCATTCAATGACTGTTGGCAAGAAGCTTGCTGCTCGCCCGGGCCTGGCCGATGGATGCCAGACAGCTGCGGATGAAGGGCCCGAGGGCGGGCAGTCCGCCTGTCGCGTACATCTACGCATTCTGGGTTGCTGTCAGTTGGGCTGGCCGCCTGGCTAAGATTCTCGCACCACAAGAGTTGCTGCACGTGTACAAATCGCCACTGAATGGATTTCGTCTGCTGCCCGTCAGTCTAGCCGCTGTCGACGTCTAATTTTTTGTGAGGTGTGTCTGTGGAAGGCAATAAAAGCGTTGAGCGGCACTTGCACAATAAAGATTTAGCATGGGGATATCACCTCTGTCTTGTGCATCTTACTGAGGGAAGTAGTTCTGCAAGCTGAAACGGTGTCTGCCCGGAGTGGACGTACGTGGAACGTTTCAGTCTGTTAGCAGTGTTCTACAGATAGACAGCGACTTGCCCGGTCATTTGAGGCGTGGCGCTGGCACCGCTTAGCGGCCTCCTGCGTCTTGTAGGAAGCAAACTCTTAGCTTTTTGGAAGCGGTACGCAAAGTTACGTAAAGCCAGTGTAGGCTTGTCGCGAATGAGCTTTTAGATAAGATCCGTATTTAGATAAAAGTGCGACTTAGCAGCGTTCGATGGCAAGGTCACGCTATTCCTTACTACGTGGAGGAGGAAACACGGAGAGGGAAAATCGGGTTATAATCGATGCGTGGAGCGATTTGCACGGGGACTGGGGATGCAAAAAGGTAAGGGAGACCCTCCCGTCGACTCACAAGGTTCAGAAGGGCCCCCCCCCTTTCTTTCTAAACTCCTTCTCGGAGAGGAGTCTCCGGTGCGGCTGGATCCCAGCCCGGTCCCAGCCTTGCTCTCGACGGTTTATGGCTAAGAGATTCAGAGGGTAAGGGTTATACGCGCACACCCGCTTCTCTGTGGCACTTAGCTGAGATTTCAACGGTCCATCGTGCTTCCCCGCTTCGCTTACCTTCCGGCGTCAATTCGCTCCGGAGTTCAAATGCGAGGCTTCGCGAAGCAGACTCTCGGGCATGGGATTTTGTAAAATTAGATCGCTTGACAGAGTGGTACAGCAGCACGGTCGACTCTCCGGAGAGAGGGCCGACGCCAGCGAAGAAATCCCTGGGTAGTTGTACCCTTACAGACTATTTGCCCGCCCCTCACGCGATGGCTCCGTCCAGTAGTAATATTTGGGTCCGGGTTCTTCTCGTTCCTCCCTGGATTCGTTCGCCGTCTTTCAGACGGGTCGTTATCTTGCCTTCGTTGCAGCCGTTGTTGATGGTCTGTATCCTTGGAGCCTCCGTATCTTCCCGGGTTTTGTTGACCCTGGAGGCCCCGTTTTGGCTAAATAGGTTGTACGCGTCGGGAAAGCTTTCAGTGGACGTTCCCAGCTTGCGGCCTAGTGCTTCAGAGCAAGTGTAGCTCCCGATGCTGAGAAAGCGAAGCAAACGGCATACTAAATCGCCCGGTATTATAACTCTGAATGGTTTATTCCATTGAAAACGTTACTTACGTAGGCTAAACAACTAGTCCCCGCTAAAGAGGAGAGTTGCCTGGCGTGCAGTCCAGCTGCCGTTCAGGGAAGATTCAAATGGGGCTCACCAGCGACCTGTCCTTGGTAAAAGATCTCACTGCTTCGAGGGGCACCCTTGAAGAGGCGTCCCGGCGCGAGGGGAGTTCATCGCCACGCAGGCGCTCCGCCCAGCAGGGAGGGCTCAAAGGCAGCTCGCTACGGCTGTCGTATTTCTGGGCTAAAAGGGGTCTGGCTTTTACCCCAAAAAGCGCACGTAAGGCGTTAGTAATTGGAGATTCCCCTACTGAGAGGCACCGAAGCACCCGTTTGCCGTCCAGACGATGCCTCTAGAGACGCCTGCTGCCTGCCGGGAGCTCGCGTTCGTGGCGACGCTGAAAGGCTGCCGAGCCTGGGGAACCCCACAGATTATCACCCGCTCCCGCTCTTCCGTGTAGGGTCTGACGAGGCAACTTGGAAGCCTCCGAGGAGACTACGTGTCCCTCGGAGCAATGTGACAAGGAGCGGGGGCACCGGTGGTGGTCTCCTCTCTCCTCCCGGTCAGAGGAAGGGGTCCGGGAAGGAGGAGCCGCATTGAACAGGTGAAGGCCTGGCTGCGTAGCTGGCGCCCTCAGCGAGTTTGCTGACGATCCAAACCTGGGAGGAGTGGCTGATACACCAGAGGGTTGTGCCGCCATCCGGAGCTCTGGACCTGGACAGGCTGGAGAAATGGGCAGGCAGGCAGGAGCCTCGTGCAGTTCAACAAGGGGAAGTGCAAAGTTCCGCCCCTGGGGAGGAACAACCCCGTGCACCAGTATATGCTGGAGGCCGACTGGCCAGAAAGCAGCTTGGCACAAAGGGGCGTGGGGGGCTCCGGCTGGACATCAAGTTGAACGTGAGCCGACAACGTGCCCTTGCCGCCAAGGCGGCCAAGGATATCCTTCGCCCGATATAGAGGAAAGCGGGCTTTAGATACGCTACAGCACAGTTGCGTCGTGCAATCAAATTGCTCGCTCTCCCCGGGGCTGCAGGGCACCACAGAGCGCCCTCGGGCAGCTTTGGGGGCACCGCGTATTTTTCCAAAGGCCTCGTGCCCAGCGCAGCGCAAAGCCTCTCGCGATGTGCCCTCCAGCCCTCAAGCCACCAGTGCTGTGCACGGGCTTTGTGTTTTGTTTACTGCCAGGAGGCGTGCAGCTTAGAAACGTCTGCAATTGAAGCGGGGCTTTCGGGGAACGCTTTAGCGCAGCTTCCGTTGGTTCTGCAAAATGTTCTGCAAAGTTAAGGCCTGGCCTGCCCTGGCAAAAGCAGTCGTTCGACTGGAGGGAGCAGCACCAAAAAGGCCCAAGCGCGTTTGGGGGGGACTTGACGCGGTAAGAAATAGCAAGGAAAGGCACTTGTAGCCACGACAGCCTCTTCTGAGACCTCGCTGCCCGGCCGCAGTTTCGCAGCGCTTCCCGGCCGCACAGATCCCTGCGCGGACTCGCCCAACGACTTGTCCCTCTGCCCCCAGGTCGGAGGAGAAGGAGGCAAGGGTGGATATAACTTCTTGTGACAGCCGGGTCCTCCCACTCTTACATCATCACTGGGTGTCACTGCAGTTCCTTCTGTATTGTCTGTCAGTTCACTTCCGGCCGCCGAAGCGGGAGCATCGCTCGCGGCTGATGGCATGTCGCTTGTTTTTTCTGCTTCATTTGACTCATTATTAACTCTTAATAGCTCATTAACAGAGTCACACGTCTTATCGCTCGATTGACCGTTAATAGGACCAAAAAATGCTTCAACGCGACTACAGCTGCGAGACAGTGGAGCAGCTGCGGTTGTAGACACAGGGGCTGTTATTGCCTGCACAGCTGCAGCGGCCACTTTTGATTCTACTTTTAACTCTTGCAAGGCATTAGTCACAGTTGTCCAAGTCGTATTACAAGCAGTAAATGGCTCTTTTCCTTTTTTAGTGATATTTAAGTCCCAAAGTTCATCTCCAACCCTTCTCCACTCCTCCCAATCAAACAACATTGACGGACATTTCACATGCTTATGTTCTCTGCCCCATTGCATTAATTTTTCTAACGCCTTCTGGGTAACTGCTTGCCCTCGCTCAGTGAGTATACACAGTAGCAGTTTTTTCGCTGCAGCACACTCTGCTTCCATGCCTGCAGTCCTTTAACCAACAGGGGAAGGTAGCTAGTCTTCCTACCTTGGTCTGAGGTCACCGACTCTCAGCCTCTCCTGTCCGGCTCTCCTCTGCCGTCGCTCTGTATCAAAGCATTAGACGGCTCGTTCCTCTTCCCTCGACCCTTTCGTTCCCCGGGAACCGCCGTCTCCGAGAAAGCTTTGTTCGTCGAGGCTGCCTGTCCCTTGTTCGGGCGCCAAATATTGGAGAGCCCCTCGAGTCACAGACGTATCCTCACGGAGGTAGAGTCAGTGCTCCCTTTATTGTGCTTCCACACGTTACTTTATACTCACAATCTGTGTTCACACGCTACAAGTGTACATATAATTGGCTACTACATGCTGTCCATTTGGTATATTCTCTGTCTTAATTGGTTATAAGTTTCTGTCCATGCGCTGTTACCTGATACCCTGCAGCCCCCCTTCTCTTGCAGCTGAAACCTCCTGTTCCACATTCTCTTTCTTATCTATCAGCTAACATTCCATTTTCTCATAACATGCCAAGGTCACTGTATCTTTGCCGTTTGGCAAGTAGGCAGGGTTGTGCATACAGGCCTCAAGGATCACAAAATGCCCTGATTCTTCTAAAATATTTTCTACAAACCAGCAACAGAACAAGAGGGCACGAGCTTAGACTCTGCCAGGGAAGGTTTAGGCTGGATATCAGAAAAAAGTTCTTCACAGAGCGAGTGATCAGGCATTGGAATGGACCAGAGAGGGGGTGGATTCACCATCCCTGGAGGTTTTTAAAATAAGACTGGATGTGGCACTTAGTGCCATGATCTAGTAATCATGATAGTGTTGGATTAAGGGTTGGACTTGATGATCTTGGAGGTCTCTTCCAACCCAGATAATTCTATGATTCTATGATTCTACGATTTGATATCTTTAGGAAAGACTCTCCAGGAACTGCAGAAATTCATGACAGTTAACAAATCCCTAGAGCTTGATACGCCAGCACATGTGTTCCAGCCTGGAGATTGGGTGTATATCAAGTCCTGGGAATCAGAACCATTAACTCCTAGGTGGAAAGGACTGTACCACGTACTTTTAACTACATACACAGCTGTGAAGCTGGCTGGAAAAGGACCCTGGATTCATTATGCACGGATTAAGAAGGTTCCTGCTTCATGGACCGCAGAACAACGATCCCCAACTGCTCACCATATGGGAAGCGAGCTGGTACCAAAGCCTGAGTGGAGAATCCGACGGGACTCAGGGAACCCACTAAAGATAAGAATTCCAAGAATTAGATTACGATGAATTTGGGGGTTATGTTTCAAATGACTGTCATTACGATAACTGTGGGAAAAGGGGTGGATTGGAACAACGACAGCATATTGGAATTGATAAAAGCTTTTGGTAAATTGAATAGACTCTCTAGCATGACAGCCTGCCTCCTCATGCCACTTTCCACCTCAGACCACATACCTTGGGGAATTATTCCATTAAATTTTATGGATTTTCAAAACTGGATAATGTCACCAAAGTGCTAAACCAGACTAACACGGACTATTATTTAGACAGCAAAAACCAGTGCAGACAAAGAGGAAGTGACGTACCGCAGGATGCAACACTTTGGAGGCCGGGAAGTAACAGGACTGGGGTTGGGCATCGTGCTAACACTCCTTGCCCAAAGGGGTCCACCCTGTTAGACCATCATTTCTTAGATTGAGTTGCAGGGTACAGTGAGGCACGAGTCGCTGTGCGATTAATGACCCTGTGTGTTACCAACCACAGCAGTGACGTGACTGGATTACCAGAATGTAATATCTTGAGAAAAGGCTCTGGGACTTGGGATAAAAAGTTACAAGAGGAGGCTGGAGATATATTTCTGCCCTGAATTGGTGCTTTAAATGGGGAAAGAAAGATAAATTTGATTACCCCAAATTGGCCTGGAACTGTACACAGAAAATCACGTGACTTTATTGGGGCAGATATAATAATAACAGCCTTCCCTTGATGGTAAAAAGAACATTAGAATTGAGAGAAACCTGTATCAACACCTCCAGCTGTTCACAGGCCAAAGTGCCAGGCCCTGGATACAGTGTGTGGGGATTGGGAAGTGGGTCTTGGACTACCAGATTATCTTTTATTGAAGGAAATACACTTGTAACCTTAGGCCTCCTGACACTGTGCCCTATCTGGAAGCAAAGCCCTAGAAACCCTCGGCATTGAGGAAAGACCAAAAGAGCCAGTGATGAGGATAACTGGCAAGGGCCCAGCATATCCACTGGGCAATCCTACGATGGGGATTGCAGAGTTTTTACTCCCAGGATTGACTGCACTGGAGAATTGGATTCTAATTGAAAAATCTTACCTGGCAAGTGGAACCACTGTTTGGTTCTGTTGACAAAGGATTCAAATTGATCAGTCAGCAGGTACCAGCCAATGCTAAGGCAGTGTTACAGCACCACCTCGGTTTAGATTTACTGCTGGCCAAAGAGCATGGAGTCTGTGGGGATCTGCGATTGGACACTGATCATTGTTGCATCCATATCCCAGATGTAACAGAAGATCTTAATAAGCAGACAGAACAAATTCAGGCTGTTGCCCGATAAGCTTGGGATCTTAGAAAGAATGCAGAGAACAATTGGCTGAATAAGTTTTTAAGCCATACAGGTGGAATATCACTGACTGGGTGGCTTGCTTCCTTGTTACAAACTTTAGTGTTAATCGCTGTCAGAATAGGGATTTTCTTTTTAGTATTAAGTTGTGTAAAATGCATAATTTTGAAAACAATCATATTTCTAGAATAGTTAGGTAAACAATATTGGTGTTCTTCTGCTTTACTTGTGGTGATGTGGACCTTTAGAAGAGAATCATAATAAAATTAGTCCTTGGAAAGTAGTAGAAGATGCAGGGAGAACTTATACATATGCATGTCAGTTGGATATATATTCTGTCCCCAGCTCTTGTCTCGTTACACATGATTAATGCAAATCATTCCCTCATGTGCCCAGTGCTGAAATAATGGATGCTGCTTTCTAAAACTCCAAAACGAGTCTTAGAGAGTTTATTTGCCGGCATTTTCGGTACCACTAATTCTCTGGTTTTGAGCCCCCAAAATTTATCTGATCCAGTGGGATTATGGTCACAAAATTCAACCTAAACTTTTGGGAGAACTCAAAAGCCAGGAAATGGCACCCTTTTGAGTGCTCCAGAATTGTAGCATGTGTTCTATGGATTCTGATTGGAGTCGTGTGTTTACCAAGGCTACTCATTCAAGGGACTGAAAAAAACGCAACAAGGATAAGAACTGTAGTATCAGTCTTCTGAGTTATTATTTGTGAAAATATTTTGATATTTTTACTGGTTGACTTAGCTATTGTTTTTATTTGTACTGCTTGAGTTAGTTATTAATCCTTGTATGTTCACCTGTGTTATCTCTTCTTTCCCTTCCCTTCTCTCTCCCTCAATCCATTATTTTCTCTTCCTTCACAGTATCACAGTATCACAAGGTTGGAAAGGACCTCTGAGATCATCAAGTCCAACCTATAACCCAACACTAACACCAACCATCATCTAAACCATGGCACTCAGTGCCACATCCAATCTCCCCTTAAACACCTCCAGGGTCGGCGACTCCACCCCCTCCCTGGACAGCGCATTCCAATGTCCGATCACCCTTTCAGTAAAGAACTTCTTCCTCACATCAAGCCTAAACTTTCCCTGACGAAGCTTGAGTCCATGCTCTCTGGTTCTGTCACTGGTCACCCGAGAGAAGAGACCAACCCCTGCCTGACTACAACCTCCTTTTAGGTAGTTGTAGAGAGCAATGAGGTCTCCCCTGAGCCTCCTCTTCTCCAGGCTAAACAACCCCAGCTCCCTCAGTCGCTCTTCATAGGGCTTGTGCTCCAGCCCCTTCACCATCTTCGTTGCCCTCCTCTGAACACACTCCAGTATCCTGACATCTTTCCCAAACTGGGGGGCCCAGAACTGTACACAATATTCCAGATGAGGCCTGACCAGTGCCGAGTACAGGGGATCGATAACTTCTCTGGTTCTGCTGACTACACTATTCCTGATACAGACCAGGATGCCATTGGCCTTCTTGGCCACCTGGGCACACTGCTGGCTCATGTTGAGCTTCCTGTCAACCAGCACTCCCAGGTCCCTTTCTGCCTGACTACTCTCCAGCCACTCTGTCCCCAGTCTGTAGCTCTGCATGGGATTGTCGTGTCCAAAATGAAGTACCCGACATTTGGACTTATTAAACATCATCCCATTGGAATCGGCCCATCTCTCCCATCTGTCCAGGTCCCTCTGCAGGGCCATCCTACCCTGTAACAGATCAACCCTTCTTCCCAGCTTGGTATCATCTGCAAACTTGCTGATGATGGACTCAATCCCCTCATCCAGATCATCAATAAAGATATTAAACAGGACCAGGCCCAACACCGATCCCTGGGGGACACCACTGGTGACCGGCCGTCAACTGGATGAGACAACATTCACCACCACTCTCTGGGCTCGGCCATCCAACCAATTCCTAATCCAGCACAGAGTGCTCCTGTCTAAGCCACGGGCTGACAGCTTCTCTAGGAGTCTACTGTGGGGGACAGTGTCAAAGGCTTTGCTGAAGTCCAGGTATACCACATCCACAGCCTTCCTCTCATCCACCAGCCGAGTCACATGGTCATAAAAGGAGATCAGGTTGGTCAGGCAGGACCTGCCCCTCCTAAAACCCATGCTGGCTGGGCCTGATCTCTCGGTCATTCTGCAGGTGCCGCATGATTGCACCCAGGATTATCTGCTCCATGATTTTACCTGGGACCGAGGTCAGGCTGACAGGTCTGTAATTACCTGGATCATTCTTACGGCCCTTCTTGTGGATGGGTGTCACATTGGCCAACTTCCAGTCTTCCGGGACCTCTCCAGTGAGCCAGGACTGCTGAAAGATGATGGAGAGCGGCTTAGCAAGCTCATCCACCAGCTCTCTCATCACCCTAGGATGGATCCCATCCGGCCCCATAGACTTATGAGGATCCAAGTGGCTCAGTAGGTCTCTAACTTCCTCCTCATGGATTGCAGGAGGGCCATATTTCACCCTGCCCCCATCAACCACTTCAGAGGGCCAACTGCCTTCTCTCTCTCAACATTAATCTCCTTATCCTCTCTCTTTATTCTGTATAAGAATCACCACCATAGCACCAGTAGAGACAAAGAGGATTTGAGTTCTGCTAAGAATGTTTAAACCATGGGGTGGAATGTAAAGACTGACTCTACTTGTATTTTTGTCTTAAACATCATCTGACTCCACTTCTATTGTTGCCTTTAACATCTTGAGTGCTGTGGCTCCTGCTGGGCTGACTGTGCTGCTGCAGAGGAGGGGGAGGAGGTGCAGCAGCAGGTGCTACCCCACCACACCTGACTGTGCATGTGGACCCAAAGGGTTCAGGCACAGGTGATTCTGACAAGGGTGTGTTGAACTGTCAGTGACCCTGGAGCCCCCAGCCCCAATTCCAGACACTTCCCAAAGAAGCTTCTGTGCATGCACCAGTTCGAGAACTTTTGCAGCAAGACCACCCCTCATGCTAATGGAGGGGACATGGACTTGCCCTATAAATAGAAGTCTGCCATGAAAGCAGACATGTGCGCCCACCACCCCATGGAACCCACCTGAAGACGTGCTGCAGAACTGCAGGACCACGCGCTCCTGAAGACCATGTTCTCCAGAGGACCATGGAGTGGTGACAATTTTTCTCTTCCCCCCTGCTACACTTTTATTTTTCACTCTCTCTCTCATTTCTCACTATGTCTCTTTTCCATGGCGCTATGGTGCATCAGATCAAATCCGAGTTGTGTTGTAGTTTTGTCAAGATGCCTTGAGGGTATCAGACTGTAATAGATAAATAAGAGTTTTGCTTCAGCCAGATTGTGATAGTTAAAATCAGTAGGCAGTCGGGAAGAATGTAGGTTTCCAAATACCCAATTAAGGGAACAGGAGACAGGGATTTACAGGGCCATGTGGAAGATGGGATTTAGCAAGGTGTAAATCAAGAAGGAGATAGGGAGGTGCTGTGTGGAGGATGGAATTTAGCAAAGCTGTAAATTAGAACTAACTGTCTAGATAATGGTCTCCTTTCCTTTTGGGGAGGGGTAACAAAAGTAAATGAATTACAGGAACTAAATGAATATGTATAAGTACCCTAAATAAATGTACATGAGCGGGAACAAACAGCGTGCACAATGTGCATAGAGGAGGGTCCATCCCCTTATACACCCAGTGCTGTAAATAAATTTCTTTGCTTCTAAGACTTTATCCTCTCTAAAATTATATCTGTGAGCCAGCTTTTCTCACAAGACTGTGATCTGAACAGATCGGGATCTGGTTTTGCAACTTTGAGAAGTTGCCACTTGGAGTGCACCCAAGTACCTGATTTGTTATTTTGAGCCCAAAATAAACACTGATTTGAATTTACCCTGGGAGATTTGTCCATCTCCAATTTGCTGCGCAGACACCAAAAGACCCTCCTTCTCTGACTGTGCAGGTCGGGGGGGCCAAATGCATTGTATTGTTGTGCAAAATGCATATTTTTGAAAAGGATGCAACAAGAAAAGATTTGATACAAGAAGTGGTTGTTATTGCAGAGTGTGGAATACTTTGACTTAAGTAGAGTTGGTTTTCTGTAGAATTGGTTTTCTAACTCACTTCAGTTAAGCGATATTTAAGTGGCAGTATTTAAGTTAGACAGACACAGGCTGTTCTTCTGATATAGTATATATTTTTAAATAGTGCTGTACCCAGACAATATTTCTGTCCTTATCTAAGAATGCAAGGTCATACAGAGAACTGGCTCCAAAGCTCTAATGAGCAGAGACTTGGCTGTTGTGAAGTTCAGAATAAAATTGAGATTTGTCCTTGGAAAGTAGTAGAATCTGCATGAGATTGCTGGAAGAACTTATACACATGCATGTCAGTTGGATATATATTCTGTCCCCAGCTCTTGTCTCGTTACGCATGATTGATGCAAATCATTCCCTCATGTGCCCAGTGCTGAAATAAAGGATGCTGCTTTCTAAAACTCCAAAACGAGTCTCAGTGCGTTTATTTTATCAGAGCCACATGCTACCACTCCAGAATAGACACAGGAAAGAAAAACTAAAATAACCCAGCTGACAGCACAGACACTGCCAGGAAAGGAAACAGCAGGTTGAGACAAGGACACAACTTATTATGCCACCCCCACAGATGCAGAGCACCAATCAGAACAGCCAGCTCAGCTGCTGCCAGCAGCACACTAGCAGGGGGAGGCAGCAGTCACCATCCTCTGCCCCAATGGGAGGGAAAAAAAAAAAAAATCAGCTTAAAATACTGGAAAAGGCAGGCTGCATCTCCAAGGATGGGAACAGGCAGGAAGGAGAGACAACACTAAATGCATGGGTGCTGCTTTCGTTGTGGAGGACAGTACAAACCTCACTGCTGCCAAGCCCGGTGTCCTCAGATGCAGCTCCTGAGCTCACGGCAGTTTTGCCAGAGACTTCCCTGTGTCACATTGAGCAGGATGGAGGAGCACCTCAGCAAGGAGCCAGCACTCTCCTGCACACAGGGAGATCCAGCTTGCAGGTGGTGGCAGCAGCAACTGGGTAAAGGTCTCCTTTGCAGCAGTATGGCACCCACTAAGAACATGTTTTGCAGATGGCACTTGGATAGGAAGTTGCAGAGCTCAGTGCCCTTGTCCACTGCTTCAACCTTCAAGCACCAAGTAATGATGTTTTAACAGAAAAGCAGCCCCACCACTCTGGGTTGCAATCCCCAACCTCCTCATCATCTCTGGGACAAGCCCATGGTGGCCAAGGCCTCTTGAAGAGCTGAAGCTCCAGGGGAACACATTGTGCCCACAACATGCTCCTCACTCCTGTAGCCCGTGGATTTCCCACAAGAGAAGCACAGTATCACAGTATCACAGTATCACAAGGTTGGAAAGGACCTCTGAGATCATCAAGTCCAACCTATAACCCAACACTAACACCAACCATCATCTAAACCATGGCACGAAATGCCTCATCCAATCTCCCCTTAAACACCTCCAGGGTCGGTGACTCCACCCCCTCCCTGGGCAGCTCATTCCAATGGCCAATCACCCTTTTGGTGAAGAACTTTCTCCTAACATCAAGTCTAAACTTTCCCTGACGAAGCTTGAGTCCATGCCCTCTGGTTCTGTCACTGGTCACCTGAGAGAAGAGACCAACCCCTGCCTGACTACAACCTCCTTTTAGGTAGTTGTAGAGAGCAATTAGGTCTCCCCTGAGCCTCCTCTTCTTCAGACTAAACAGCCCCAGCTCCCTCAGTTGCTCCTTGTAGGGCTTGTGCTCCAGCCCCTTCACCATCTTCGTTGCCCTCCTCTGAACACACTCCAGCATCCTGACATCTTTCCCAAACTGGGGGGCCCAGAACTGCACACAGTATTCAAGGTGAGGCCTGACCAGTGCCGAGTACAGGGGGACGATAACTTCTCTGGTCCTGCTCGCCACACTATTCCTGATGCAGGCCAGGATACCATTGGCCTTCTTGGCCACCTGGGCACACTGCTGGCTCATGTTGAGCTTCCTGTCAACCAGGACTCCCAGGTCCCTTTCTGCCTGACTACTCTCCAGCCACTCTGTCCCCAGTCTATAGCTCTGCATGGGATTGTTGTGTCCAAAATGAAGTACCCGACATTTGGACTTATTAAACATCATCCCATTGGAATCGGACCATCTCTCCAGATTGTCCAGGTCCCTCTGCAGGGCCATCCTACCCTGTAACAGATCAACCCTTCCTCCCAGCTTGGTATCATCTGCAAACTTGCTGATGATGGACTCAATCCCCTCATCCAGATCATCTATAAAGATATTAAACAGGACCGGACCCAACACCGATCCCTGGGGGACACCACTGGTGACCGGCCGCCAACTGGATGAGACACCATTCACCACCACTCTCTGGGCTCGGCCATCCAACCAATTCCTAATCCAGCACAGAGTGCTCCCATCTAAGCCACAGGCTGTCAGCTTCTCTAGGAGTCTACTGTGGGGGACAGTGTCAAAGGCCTTGCTAAAGTCCAGGTATACCACATCCACAGCCTTCCTCTCATCCACCAGGCGAGTCACATGGTCATAAAAGGAGATCAGGTTGGTCAGGCAGGACCTGCCCCTCCTAAACCCATGCTGGCTGGGCCTGATCTCTTGGCCGTTCTGCGGGTGCCGCATGATTGCACCCAGGATTATCTGCTCCATGATTTTACCTGGGACCGAGGTCAGGCTGACAGGTCTGTAATTACCTGGATCATCCCTACGGCCCTTCTTGTGGATGGGTGTCACATTGGCCAACTTCCAGTCTTCCGGGACCTCTCCAGTGAGCCAGGACTGCTGAAAGATGATGGAGAGCGGCTTAGCAAGCTCATCCGCCAGCTCTCTCACCACCCTAGGATGGATCCCATCTGGCCCCATAGACTTATGAGGGTCCAAGTGGCTCAGCAGGTCTCTAACTTCCTCCTCATGGATTGCAGGAGGGCCATATTTCACCCTGCCCCCATCAACCACTTCAGGGGACCAACTGTCAAGCGAACAGACATCCTTACTGTTGAAAACTGAGGCAAAGAAGGCATTAAGTACCTCAGCCTTCTCTGCACCTTTGGTTCCTGTATTTCCCTCCACATCCAACAAGGAGTGGAGGTCGCTGCCGCCCTTCTTTCTACCATTGATATATTTATAAAAACTCTTCTTATTATCCTTAACAGAAGTGGCCAATTTGAGCTCCAGCTGGGCTTTTGCTTCCCTGATTTTCCTCCTACACGACTTAACAACATCTTTGAACATGACCTGGCTTACGTCCCCTTCTTTCCAACGACGATACATCCTCTTTTTCTTACTTAGTTCCTTCAGAAGCTCCTTACTCATCCAGGCTGGCCGTCTGCCCCTACAACTCTTCTTACAACACATGGGGACAGCCCGCTCCTGCGCCTTCAAGATTTCATTCTTGAAGTGCATCCAGCCTTCCTGGACCCCCTTGCCACTAAGAACTATTTCCCAGGGTACTTTCCTGACCAGTTCCTTAAATAATCCAAAATCTGCCCGCTGAAAGTCCAGCATCAATGTTCTGTTCCTGGCTTTTCTTGTTACATTGTTTAGAGAGAACCTGATTATCTCATGATCACTACACCCCAGACAGCCTCCAACAACAACATCACCCACCAGCCCTTCTTTGTTTGTAAACAGCAGGTCAAGGAGAGCCTCACCCCTGGTGGGCTCACTCACCAGCTGTGACAGAAAGCAGTCCTCAATACACTCTAAGAACCTCCTGGACTGCCTCCTCTCAGCAGTGTTAAGTTCCCAGCAGATATCCGGAAGGTTAAAGTCTCCTAAAAGAACAAGGGCAGCCGATCTAGAGGCAGCCTCCAGCTGCTTAAACAATAGAAGATCCAAATCCTCCTCCTGGTCAGGCGGTCTGTAACATACTCCAACCAGGAGGTCAGACCTGACTGCCCCTCTGACCCTTACCCATAGGCACTCAATCTGGTCATCACCGATCTCGACTTCGACAGCATCCAGGGTTTCCCTAGTGTAGAGGGCCACCCCTCCACCCCTCCTCTCACGCCTGTCTCTCCTGAAGAGCCTGTAGCCTTCCATGGCAGCACTCCAGTTACGAGAGTCGTTCCACCACGTTTCCGTGATAGCAACTATGTCATAGCTCTCCCGCTGGACCAGGACTTCCAGCTCCTCCTGTTTGTTCCCCATACTGCGTGCGTTTGTGTACATGCACTTCAGTTGGGTTACTGACGACACCCTTTGAGATGGCTCATCCTGCACAGCAACATCTTTGGTGAGCCTAGTAACTCCCCCCTCCCCCCTCATGCCTAGTTTAAAGCCCTCTCAACAAGTCCTGCCAGCTCCTGAGCTAGAATCCTCTCACCCTTTGGAGTTAGATGAGACCCATCTGAGTCAAGCAGGCCAGGTGCCATAAAGGTTTCCCCATGATCAAAGAACCCAAAATTCCTCTGCCGGCACCAGCCCCTAAGCCATTTATTAAGTGCATATATTCTCTTGTTCCTATCTGTATACATCCCTGCCACCGGAGAAACCGAGCAGAACACCACCTGTGCTCCTGCCCTATCCAGTGACCGTCCCAGCTCCTGGAATTCCTTTTTAACTACCCTTGACCCTCTTTTCGCTAGCTCATCACCACCAGCCTGTACCACCACAAGCAGGTAATAATCTGAGGGTTTAACTAGGTCTGGGAGTCTCTTGGCAATGTCGTGTACTCGGGCTTGGGGAAGGCAGCAGACTTCCCTATGAGTTGGGTCCATCCTACAAATAGGGCCCTCCGTCCCTTTCAGAAGGGAGTCTCCCACTGCAATGACCCTCCTTTTCTTTTTCTTACTTGAAGTCCTGACCTGTCTGATGGGCAATGTGAGGTTAAGAGCCTCCTCGGGTGAGTTCTCTGTCACACTATCCTCCATCTGAGCATCAAATTCCAACACCCCAAACCTGTTTTGTAGGGGTAGTTGGAAAGGTGGCATTTGAAAGGGAGGTCTATAACCCCCACGAGAGCAGACCTGCTCCCAGTCCTCCTCACCAACCAGGTCACTCCCCTTATCCTGTTGATGAGGAATATGGCATTCCTCAGCCTCCTGGGGAGGATTAGTGGGAGGAGAGAGGGTTCTACTCCACCAGTCTACCTCCCTTTCACTTTCACGAATACTCCTCAACCTCTCCACCCGATCCTTAAGATCTGCAACCATAAGGAGCAGATCTTGAATCTGTTCGCACCTCAGACAAGCATTTTTGGTATGGTCCTCAGGAACCACAAGTAGGCTGAGACACTCCCTGCAGTCTCGAGTCTGGGCAGCTGCATCCCGTAATAGCGGTTCCGTTTGGATGCCGACACTCCTGGTGGCAGAGGCTTTACCACGCCTGATCACCATTGCTGCAGGGGAGTGGGAAGTCAACCACCTGTCAGAGAGTGCCTGCTTGCCCTGCCTGCGCGAACTGCCTATTCCGTGACCCTGTATACCGTGACCCTGTTTGCCCGCCCCTGTTCGCCGCGCTCCCAGGGAGATGTTTAAATGCCCCACGGCTTCTTCCGGGACCGCCCCCCTACCACGCGGTCGGCCCACGTGACAGTTGCCGCTTCTGGGGTTTAGAGAGAGTCGCCCTCCAGGGGTCCTCTCCTGAGCTTTTGCCTTGTCCCAGGAACTCTCCACCCGCCCAGATTGAGCACCCAGCTGCAGTACTCACCGTTCCTGCCGCCGGTCACGCCGAAGCACCATCACTGGGCTTCACTAACCCTCAGAGGATTTTTTTTTTCTTTTCACGAATTTGCCTTTTGATCCCAGGCAACTTTTTCAAATCTTCCCATGATGTATAGTTGTTCCTTGTATGGAAACTGCTTTGTATCTTTATTCCTGCCACCCCTTCCTGCACTTTCCTAGCAGATGGGCTGTGAAAGAAGAGCAGTTTTAGTTAAAATCCTAGCCCAGGAATGCTGTGACCAAACTACAGGGGAAGGACAATCTGTGAACCCAGAAATCACTCCAAAATGCCCCATTCAAACACCTCCTCTGTAAGGGGAAGCGTACAATGGCTTTTTCCTGATGAAAAAAGGATACTCTTGAGGCAAGTCCTCACACCATTCCAGGGATGCCTCAGCCAGCACCAAGACAGGGAAGCCTCAGGGTGGAGCAGGGACCAGACACCTCATTAGACACCCTCAGACAGTCCCAGGCAGTGGCTCCACTGGGCTCATTCTTCCTCCCAGCCAGCCCCACATGAAGCAGGATGCTGCCTTAGCACAGGCAGAGCTTTCATGAAGTCCATGCTGTCCTCCAATCTCACTAGCACACCCAGGCTGTAGGAGCACACCTTGAACCAAGGGAGGAAACAGCCTGAATGCATCCCTACTTCCCTGGAGAGCTTCACCCTCTAGTACAGCTCCTCCCAACAAGCTTCTCTTACAATTTTTCCACCCTGGGACAGGCCAGAAGCCTGCCAAGCACTTCCCATCCCCAAAACTGCAAGAAACATGCTTCAACATCAATCAAGCCCTGTCTGCAGCCAAGTGCTTCCCAGAATAACCAGCGCCACACCAAGGAATAGAACCAGGCTGCCAGGCCCTACACAGAACTTCCCCAGCAGGTCCCATGGCCTGCACATCCTATCCTCAGAGCTGCCCCAGGTCTGGGGGGGTCTGGCCCTCACACAGCCTCAGGCCCCATATGAGCTCCACAGAGATACTTCCACAGGCCTCATGCCCTGCCCCACACAAGAGAGGGATGCACTCACAGTACACCCTGACCCTCTGGAGTTTATGAGGCCTCCACGTGCCCACCTGTGGTCCCAGTCCTAGCCCCACTCTCATGCCCAAGAGGGAAGGGTTTGACGCACAGCACCCCAATAACATCATAGTCTTCTAGAAGATTCCCTAGGCAATCCCGCCGCTATAAACAACATCTCGGCGGGGTGGGTGCCTGACCAACGAGGGCACTCTGAGGGGGCGGTACAGGCTTGAACTTCCCAATGGGCGGTGGCGGTAGAGAAGCAGAGTGAGCTAATGAGCGCGGCGTGGTGCGGCACAACGACAGGTACCGTTCTGGCCCAATGGGGTGGAGCTCGCGCGAGCGGGACTCCTATGACGTGGTGGCCGAGGGGCAGAGGTGGGGGTTGATTCAGCCCAGCTCATCGAGCACGTGGCGCCCTAGGATAGCGCGAGCGGTGAGTGCCGGGGGAAGGGCGGTGCCTGCTCCTCTGCCCCACTGCGCTGCCCCACACAGCCGCCGCATAGCCTGTCGCCAGCACTGGCGGTGGGGACGGAGGCTCGGTCCCTTCGTCCCCTGCAGTGACAACGTGTCCCAGTGGGGCTGGGAGCTGTGTGTGTGTCAGTCTCTCTGTCCTGCAGGGTGACAGGTTGCCCCATGGGGCTGAGAAGGAAGGTTAGCCCTTCTGCACCCATGGGGTGACAGGGTGTCCCGATGGGGGTATTAAACCTATGCCTTATGGAGCGACTGATTGTCCCTATGGGGTTGGGGGTGGTCTGGCTATGGGGCGACAGGGTTTTGCAGTGAGACTGGGAAGGGGAGGTTAGCCCCTCTGCCCCTTTGTGAGTGGGGAATGGAGACTAGCCCAGTTGCACCATGGGATGACAAGACAGCCCTATGGGGCTGAAGGCGAGGGAGGAAGGGGCTGGCACCTCTGCCCTGTGGGGTGACAGGGTTTCCTGGTGGGGCTGGGGGGGCAGGGTTAACTGCTTTGCCCTACCTAGTGATGAGGTGTTCCCATAACAGTAACAGTGCATCCAAGTGGGGCTGGGAGGAAGGGGTTAAATCCTCCCTCCATGGGGCTGTAGTACAGCCCTACAGGCTGGAGAAGGTGAGGATTAACCCCTCTCTCCCATTCCACTTTGGAGGGAGTAATGTGCCCTGTTGGAGCTGTGTGGTGTGGCCAGGAAGGGGTTGAACACACGTACACACAAACACATTGGTGGTACTAGTGTATCCCAGTGGGGCCGAATCGAGTGCTGAGGAAATAACAGTCATGGGGTCGGAGATGCCAGCAAGGAAGGAGCTAACCCCTGTCCCCAATTGAGGTGCTAGTGTCCCCCAGGAGGGCTGTTGTCTGAGGAGGAAAGGACTCACCTGGTTTCCCCTTGAGGCTGAGAGTGCAGTCCCAGTGAGGCCGGAGGGGTGGCCCCAGGCAGGGGCCAGCACCCCAGTGAGGCTGGAGCTGGAATGCAGTGGGTGGGGGTGGGGGTGAACCCCTCCCCCACACAGGTGACAGCTTCTCACTGAGCCTCTAAATGGGGCACCGGGGGGGTGATACGGGGGGGCTTGACCCCATCCCTGCACCAGTGTGAGCACCCCAGTGGGGCTAGAAGTGGGGGACCCTATAATGGGGAGACATTGAGTGGGAATTGACCTTATCCCCACACAGAATGGCAGCAGGGGCATGCCGGCAGAGGTAGTGAGGGGAGGGTTAAACTCGGTCTCCACGCAGGCGTCGGCATCCCAGTGGGGCTGTCGGTGGGGTAAGGGGAGGCGGGCAGGGTAGTCATGACGTTGCTGCCTGGTTTCCTGCAGCTGCCAGCCGGTATGGGCAGGAGTGGCTCTGCCTGCTCCGGCTCACAGAAATCCCCTTCGGCTCTCTAACCAAACCCGGGATACGCTGCCATGCCAGCCATCCTGCTCTTCCGGAGCCACACTGAGAGGCACACACCCACCCCAGCTTGCCAACCCCGAGGCTCGGCATTCATCGAGCCACCGGACCCTAACCCCTGGGGACACAGTGGGTTAGGGGCTGTCACCTGCCTGACCTGCCTGATGATGTCCTGGCCACGGCTGTCCTGTTTCAGCGGTGGGCATCCGGAGAGGATGCTCTCTGTGGAACGGGGACCGGGTACGGGGGAAGGATGGAATGGGACACAGGACGCACCAACAGGGACCGGGATGGGACGCAGTGGCATTGGATTTCCTTGGTGTGCCTGAAGGTGACTTCTCAGAAGTAAGTTGCTAGGTGAGAGCATAGTGGTCAGACCCCTTCTTCTGTGGGATTGGTGCTGGCACCTGGAGAGTGGGACACAGAGACCTCTGCACATCTGAAGGGGAAAGCTGGGGAGGTGCAAACATGACCTTTTCTGCCTGGCGCATCACTGCTGCCCTACTTTTTTCCTACCTGATTGGCCTTGTGGGTGCACAACCCTGGGCACGAGCAAGTCATTTCTGGGAACCCCAGGGGCTCCTCATTCTTGCTACTTGGCAGTATGGGGGGGCTGCACAGGGGGACGTGATGGTAATGGGGCAGCCGGTGGCCAGGCACCTTGTTGCAGCTGAGAGGATGCTGGAGCTGACAGCAGAAATGTCTTAATCTGGTGGTTTAGCAAGCCTGCCATACTTCACCACCCCAGAAAGTGATGAGAAGCCAATTAGAAGGAAAATTACAGCTCAGCTAGCGATTCCACTGAAGGGTCCCCCCATGTGTGATGGGAGGGGAGGGCTGGGCCAGGTGCCACTGGGAAGTACAGAAAGGACAACAGCTCTCCACACTGCATTGATGCCTGCTTGCCCACAGCTAAAGCTGTTTTGGAGCTGTTCTGGGAGTGGAGGTTGGAGCCAGCTGCAGCCACCGGGCTGGTGAGGAGTTGTCTTTTCAGTGTGTTGGAGGAGCCAGAAGGAGAGGCTTGCCATGAGAGCATTGCTTGGCAGCAATGGCATCCATGGGCGTGAGCCGGCACCTTCCTCTCCTCCATCCCCCTGCTACCTTCCAGTGTCTCCTGGCCAGGCATGCCACACCTGCTAGTGCCTCCAGACAACCATGATGTTTAAAATAAAACTAGAGCCTTTAAAAACAATGGCTTGGACTCTGAATGTGTTCATAAAGTTTCAATAAGTGGGTTTCAGCTTCTCAACCTTGCACTCTCATTACTGAGGAACATCACACAATGGCCTGAGATGCTGGTTGGTGCCCATCTCTAGCACGTGGCATCCCGCAGTGATCTTACACCCCACGATGGAAAAAATCTCCCCAGTGCTGCAGCCTGTGTGGGTGTGTTCCCTTACATGACTGCAGAGTGGAGGGATTATGTCAAGTGATTGCTATTCAGCTGGCATGCTCATCCAGAGGTTGCACAGACTGATTTAATGTGTGAGGCCAGAACAAAGATTAATTTTTTTTATGTAATTCTTGTGATTGCAAGAGGAGGCTGGAGGATGGGCTGTCTCAGCAGGGCCAGCCCCTACTGGGGGATGCTTGTGGTTTTCTCCACAGCTGGGCAGCTGCAGCTTGTCCTAAGGCATCCTAGTTGGGAGGGTGAATGCAGAAATTGCATGCCCACCTGAAACCTGCCCTGGGGCACTTTCCCCACCACTCCCAAGAGGGTTAAATGTAAAGGCAGGAGAAGATGACTGAGCAAAAGGGGGAGAGGAGTGTAGTGGTAAGGGGAAGCTGATTCCTGAGAGGTGAGAGGGATGAAAGGAGGCTCTTCTGGGACACAGTTGTGTTTTACCATTGCATATGTGAGCATTGCCTCTGGAGCGTGCCTTAACCTACTTGATCACCTGCTAGCATCTGGTCCTCACAAGCATGGTCAACTGTGGCATGGGGCTGCATTTCAGCAGAGAAATTCCCCCTTCCCTGAGCCCAGCTAGATAAAGGGTTCCCCAGCCAGGAGAGCATCCCCAAGCAGGCATCCCTGCCCCAGCCCAAGACCCTTCAACAGTCAAGACCAGAGATCTTGAGGGGGCGACAGTGTGGTCCTGGTGGTGCCATCAGATTGGGCTGTGCAGGGTCAGAGCCAGGCACTGCGATCCCTGGGATGGGGGGAGGGGGGGACTGAAGTTGTTTTACCTCTGCATTTCTTGAGCTGGGGTGCAACAGGGCTGTCTTCAGTGCCAAAACCTGATCTTGGTTGCAGGGAGCCCCCGCCCCACACTGAAGGCTGCTGCAGCCTCTCTGACACGTCCCATCTATCGCTCGCCCCAGGGTTTCCTGCAGTCCCCCAGTCCCATGGGTAGGGCAGATGGGGAGGGTAGAGGTGGGCAGGGGGTAGATTATCCCCAGTACCTGTATGGGCTGGGTGGCAATGGCGGCTCTGCACAGGAGCTAGCAAGCGCCTGCAGGGAAGCTGATACGGAAATGTACTGGCATTCAGGAGCTGCCACAGGAGCTGCTGTCAGATGCTCTGATGCTCTTACACCACCAGGGGCCTTTCTCCTGTCTCTTATGTGCCCTCTCTTCCCCCCCCCCCCCGGCTCCCCTTTCTGTGTCCTTCAGAGGTCCCCTAGCCTGTCAGCATTGGGTGCCTTAGCACTCCTCTCCACCTACAGCAAAGTACCCACTCCACAGCTGGGGCAAAAAAGAGCAGAAGGTGGTGGTTGGGATTGAAGGGGCCAATTTCCAAGCCCCTATAGCAGCTACCCAGAGGGGTTATTGCCAGAGGCATGGCCCAAGGCAAGCCTTGGATGCTTGGGATGGATGCCAGGAGCTCAGTGCAGCACTGCAGACATGCACCCCCAAGGTTGCCCAACCACCCTCATTTGAGCTGCTGTGGTTAGGGGGGAATTCCTCCATGACCTCCACTGGGAGCTTATGGATAGAGTAAGGATGAGGGAGAGAACATCGGGTAACTTGTATGATGGTGAAGGAAAGAGCCAAGGCTCACACCTGATGCAGAAATCTGCTGGAGAAGCTTGACTGGCTGGGGCTGCCCAGGGGTGTTTGGAGCACAGATAGGGTGAGTGGATGAAACCTGGACTGTAGCGGGGAATGCAATGTGAGCATGAAGACTTAGCAGGGAGCAGTGGGTCTGCTGGGGATCACAGCTGGAGAAGAGCAGGGCCAGGAGCAAGCACCGAGCGTCACTGTGTGAGGCAGGGCGTGGCAGGCCAGGTTTGGGAGGGATGAGAGTTCAGAAAACCAAAGGGTAAGAAGCAGCAGGAAGTGTCACTGGAGGAGTGTGGGTCTTGCTCAGCCTGTGCTTGGAGGAGCTGCTTTCCAGGTTTCCATGACCCCACTAGTGTTTGCTGTTCCAGCAGCGTGCCTTGGGGATGAATTAATCATCCATCCTTTTCCTTCCTTGGGTTACAGCCATCAGATTTTTCCATGCCTTTAGGCATGACCCTGGCCTCAGCCCCTGTGCGATGGACAGAGTGAGCCCTGGGAGTCAGTCACTTGTGCCAACCTCCAAGCCTCATGCCAGACTACAATGCTTCACTGCCTTTTCTCTCACTTCATATTTCTGGCTTACTGCAAGATGTACTTGAAGGCTCTCAGGGAGTGGAAGTCAGGCTAGAAAGTTTTTTTAAAATGAACAAACAAACAAAGCCTCCCACCATCACGACATATTTCTGTCTAACAGCTTAGTTTTGCTTCACTAAATACAAATTACGTGTCTGACGCTGGAGGCACTTATCTCCAGCTGAATGCCAGTTGTTTTCAAGAACAAAATGTTTGAAGTTTCTTTAAGGTGAAGGTAGCAGCAGGGTCCCTGCTGCTGCTGCTTTCAACCTCCAAAAACCTGCTATCATCACCTGGCCTTATGTCCCAGGTCCCAGGCTGAGAGAGACCCAGGGAGGTGGGCTGGCAGCTACATTTAGACAGGCTCCTGACTCAGTGGGGTGGGGACGGGCCAGGGATGCAGTCCTCACCTGGCATTAGCAGTGGCATGGTCCGTATGATAATGACATGCCCCAGCTCAGGCTCTCCCTTTCCCCATCAGTCTCAGAGATGAGTCGCCTTGTCCCCACTGTGGGGCTTGGGGAGGTAAAACTGGCGCCAAGGCACGTCCTGACACCAGGGCACTGACCTCTGGCAGAAAGTGTGGACTTGAGTGGGTTCTGGTGCTGTTGGCTGGTAGGGCACAGGGAGAAGCGGTTCTGTGATAAATGCACACCAGTCATAGAATCATAAAATTATCTGGGTTGGATGAGACCTCCAAGATCATCAAGTCCAACCCTTAATCCAACACTATCATGATTACTAGATCATGGCACTAAGTGCCACATCCAGTCTTATTTTAAAAACCTCCAGGGATGGTGAATCCACCCCCTCTCTGGTCCATTCCAATGCCTGACCACTCGCTCTGTGAAGAACTTTTTTCTGATATCCAGCCTAAACCTTCCCTGGCAGAGTCTAAGCTCGTGCCCTCTTGTTCTGTTGCTGGTTGCCTGGGAGAAGAGTCCGACCCCCACCTGTCTACAACCTCCTTTCAGATAGTTGTAGAGAGCGATGAGGTCACCCCTGAGCCTCCTCTTCTCCAGGCTAAACAACCCCAGCTCCCTCAGCCTCTCTTCATAGGACTTGTGCTCCAGCCCCTTCACCAGTTTTGTTGCTCTTCTCTGGACCCGCTCCAGCCCCTCAATATCTTTCTTGAACTGAGGGGCCCAGAACTGAACACAATACTCAGGGTGTGGCCTCACCAACGCCAAGTACAGGGGAAGGATCACTTCTCTTGTCCTGCTGGCCACGCTATTCTTGATACAGGCCAGGATGCCATTGGCCTTCTTGGCCACCTGGGCACACTGCTGGCTCATGTTTAGCCTCCTGTCAATCAACACCCCCAGGTCCCTTTCCACCTGACTGCTCTCCAGCCACTCTGTCCCCAGCCTGTAGAGCTGCATGGGGTTGTTGTGGCCAATGTGCAGGACCCGACACTTGGCCTTGTTGACCTTCATCCCATTGGACTCAGCCCATCTCTCCAGCCTATCAAGGTCCCTCTGCAGAGCCCTCCTGCCTTCCGGCAGGTCGACACTCCCTCCCAACTTGGTGTCATCCGCAAATTTACTTATGATGGACTCAATCCCCTCATCTAAATCATCGATGAAGATGTTAAACAGAACTGGACCCAACACTGATCCCTGAGGGGCACCACTGGTGACCGGCCGCCAGCTGGACACAGCCCCATTCACCAGCACACTCTGGGCCCAGCCATCCAGCCAGTTCTTAATCCAGCTGAGAGTGCACCTGTCCAAGCCGTGGGCTACCAGTTTATCCAGGAGTATGCCTTGGGAGACAGTGTCAAAGGCTTTGCTCAAGCCCAGATAGACTACATCCACAGGCTTCCCTTCATCCACCAGGCGGGTTACCAATCCTCACCGAGTTTACCGTTGGAGCTGGCTTGGTCGCGTTTAAATATCCTGCGGCTGCTGCCGGGACCGCTCCCTGCTCCGTCAGCCACCCACGTGACCGCTGCCACTTCCAGGGGTGCGGAGAGTCGCGTACCCGCGGTTCTCTTTTGAGCCTTCCCCCTCTCGGGAGATTTGCTGCCCACCTCAAACAAGCACCCAGCTGCAGAACTTACCGTTCCTGCCACCGATCCTTGTCAAGTTTGTCCAATCCCTGGCTGCCCGAGTGCAATATTCACTTTACAAAGCACTGTCTTTCTGCTTTCAGGAATAAATATTCAACTCCCAGCAGTGTCACTGTCATGGGGAAGGACTATTACAATATTTTGGGCATCCAGTCCAGTGCCAATGAGAATGAAATCAAGAAAGCCTACGGGGAAATGGCCCTGAAGTATCACCCCGATAAGAATAAAGACCCCAATCCAGAGAATTTCAAGGAGATCGTGGAGGCTTATGACGTCCTGAGTGACCCCAAGAAACGAGCCATTTATGACCAGTATGGGGAGGAAGGTAAGGGAATGAGCGCTGCCACTCAAAGGCAGGGGTGCTTGGTCCAAAGAGGCTTTTATAGTTAAGGGTGTGTTTCAACACCCTCAGCACAGCCAAAGTCGTCCTTGTGATTCGAGCCTTCCTCCAAAATGGGGCAAAGGAGGAGAGCTGCTCCACCACTGACAGCCTTATTAGTCAAAGATGGAATAGTGCAACCCCATTTGAGGAGAGCACCAAATAGCATTTGCATTAAATCAGCCCAGGGCCTGAGTAATTAAAAGAGCAGGAGTTTTGGCAGGAACAAGCTGCTGGGTGGAAGATGCAGCCCTTCTAGTGGGACCAGCATGCAGGTGCATCCCCTAATGAGCCACCAGCAGAATTAAATATGGACCCATTAGTTATGTCAGACCTATGATGGATGCACCTGAGCCAGCTGATTTGCTGCCTAGTCAAATGAGAAGAAGTTGTCTCAAGTGGGTGTAGTGGATTGACTTTTGATCCATGGAAGTATTCCATATCTTCCTTTAACGTAACCCAACATATAAATAAGGCGTAGATAAGAGAGCACGTTCTCTTCTTCTTCTAGCAAGGCTGGGGAGCAGAAGGTCCCTGCGTTGGTCCTGTCTGCTGCTGAGCCTGTGGAAAATTTTTTAACAGGTCGGATTTGGCTGTCCGGCTCTCCACGGGGGAGGTGGTGTGGTAAGATTTCATTGATTACTTTGTTAGTTACTGGGTGTTATAGTTGTATGCCAGGTGTTATACAGATCCTTTTTGTCCTTTTCCCCATTTCCCTTCCCCTCTTCCCTTGCTCCTTTGCATATCCTTGCGGTGTATTTCTTTGTATTTAGAAAAATGCAGAAATACATAAATTTAGTGTGATTTTGGTTTCTTCCATATTTTTTTTTCCTTTGAAAGGGGGGAAGGTTTGGGGAAGAGGCAGACTGAGCGGTTGGAGAGCTTGGGAAAGCTACCTCAAACCAGCTCAGTGGGAAACCAGCTTTTCCTTGGAAGTGCTGCTGAACTTAGACCCTGCTTGGCCTGGTGTCACAGGATTAAAGGTCAAACCTCCTGGCTGTATAGTCTGTTAGAGATGGGGGATCACTGTGGATTTGGTGAAATCCCCATTGCCAGTTTTCAGGAACTGGTGCTGGTCACACGAAGTCGGGGCAGAAATAAGATAAAAGATATAAAAAGGTTTTGTGGCTGTAGAGAGGGGTGCAGAGATGCTGCTGAGCTGGCTGGACCTGTCATGGGACAGGGACTGACATCCACCTCCCAGGTGGTGACTTCCAAATCAGTTCATGGCCCCACACACCTTTCATTTCCCATCAGATGCCTTTTTTTTTTTGAGCAAGATGGCCTGGGGATCGGCATTTTGAGGGGCTTCTGGGTCCCACATGCTTAGGTGAGTGAGGTGAAGTAAAAGGTCCCCTACCCCATGATAGAAACTTCATTGATCAGAACAGATCCCCAAATTCACCTGCTCTGTGCTTGTGTTCCTCCTATCTCCTACTGCTGGGGACTGGCACAAGAGACAGCCTGTCAGAAATAGTCCTTCACTGTTACTGGCATGCCCTGAAAATAGTCCTTGAGTTAGGCTTGGCTTAACCCTTCCTGGGCCCTCCTGGTAAAAAGCCTTGTAGAGGCATGTGTGACCTCTTTGGAGGCCACTTGTTGTGCGCCTTAGCTGTTTGGGACTTTGGGAGGAGGGGGGTTGCAGTGATGTAAGGCCCTGCCCAAGGTCTGACAGGGGAGATTCCCAAGGGAATGGTTGCCAAAAGATCCAAACCTTGAACTTACCTGACATTTTATACAGTCTGTAAACAGAGCGCTGTATCCCTCCCACTGTGTGCCTACCTGGAGGTCTGCTGACCTCTACCTGCTCTGCCACCAAGAGTCATGGTTGCTCAAGGAGCTCAAAGTCTTTTCTCACATACTGGACATAATGTTCCTGGACCACAGCCATCGGTGCAGCCCGAAAGGCAGAGATATTTGAGCAGAAGGGAACTTGCCCATGGGGACAAATGGAGATGGGCTGGTCAGGAAATGTTTTAAATGAAAAGGCCATGAATTGGGTGGAGAGAACCAAGCAAGTGCTCAGTTGGGGTAGTGGGGACAAATCCTGAACAGCTTTTGAGTTTGCTGGGTGTAGGTCTAGGATTGTGTGTTGTGGATTGGGGTGGTGCCTTCCTGGCCCACAGACTCTGCAGGTGTCTGGGCTGGAAATATACATATTCAATACACATTTCATTAAAAATATAAGCATCTATATACATACACAGACATTCACACACCTTTTAACACTGTACCACTAAAGTTATATTTTGCAAGTGGGTAGGTCTGCAATTGGCTATTTCTTCTGGATTGATGAGGTGAATTTGGAGTATTTACCCTCCTTTCAATCTTTGGCTCCAAAAGCTGAGGGGGAAAAAAAAGTGCTTTCTTTTTCACAGTATAGATTTCTGTCTTAGGTTTCATAACTTTTCATCCATGTAGTTTCTTGTCGTTCTAATTTAAACATCCTATCCTGTTTCTTGTGATTTCAGCCTTGCGTGCATCTGCTCATAAGCTCCTGTTTGGCAGCCTGATTCAGCTACTATTTCAGCAGAAGTTTCAGATTACTTTTCCAGTTGAATTTTGCATATCTAATCTTCAGTGCATACATCACTTTAAAAAGATTACAACATATTTTACGAGAAGTCACATTATTTGTGAAAAAAAAAAAGTAAGATTTCTCATTTTCTTGGAACATATCACACCTCCCCAGTCATATTATGCAAGTCTTACCCTCAGCAGTTTCCTAACAAGAACCTGATGCTTCCTGGTGACTTTGTGAACCATTACATAATATCTATATATGTTACTACTAGCTTGCAGGTTCAGACTCATAGTCTAAAAAACATTAGATTCGTAGTCTTAAAAATATTAGTGGCTTATAAAATAATATTTTATCTCTGTAAAATGTGTATCAGATGTGCTTCAAAATGGAAGCATAATAAATTAATATCCTTTAGGGCATTTTGAACTTTACCTATTTCTGTATCCATAACTGGAAGAAAAATAAATGGAGTGATAAAGTAGAAATCATGTGGCAGAGAAAGAAAGGCAGAAAAGCTTTAGAGAAATGTTCAAAAGATATTTTTTTAAATAGGAAAAAAACTTCTCCATCTCAGTTCCTATTAAGATTACAGGAGAATAGCCAAGAATTTGCAGAATGAAAACATACATTGGAATGCAAAACTTTAATTTGGGATTAAATTGTACAGCTACTCTTTTTGTCCAAAGTTCAATGTATCTAAAAATTACCACAGACAGAAGCAGCAAGCTAGCATTCAGAGAAACAAATCTTTGATCTTCATTTCATCTATATGAAAGTAGATCTCCAAAATATGGTGAGAGGAAGAAAGCACCAAATAACATGCATTGCCATCAATCCTAATAGTTTACTTTAATGCCCAAGATGGACGTCTCAGCCACTACCACAGGACTGAAAGACAGTAGTTGAAACATGAGGAAAATTCTAATTATAAAAACTTAGAAAAAAATGAAATCACACTAAACATACATATGCATTTTCTACATATACTACACACAGCAAGGATATCATGCAAAACTCCAAAGAAAGAGAAGAGGGGAAGGGAAAATGGGGAAAAAAAATGGACAAAAATGAACTAAACCAAGACAGGTATGCACAATTGTAACACCTGGTAACTAACAAAAAAAAAAAGAACTAGCACAATCTCACCACTTCCCTTGAGGAAAGCAAAAGAGCTAAATCTGACCCAGGACTCTCCCCCACACATGGGCAGACAACAGCAGCCGCTGCAGGCCTCAGCTCCAGAGAGACCAACGCAAGGGACCCACTGTTCCCAAGCTTCACCGGAAGAGAAGAGAGTGAACTCTCTTATCTACACCTTATTTATATGTTGTGTTACATTAAAGGAAGATATGGAATACTTCTGTGGATCCTGACCTCTGTTGTTAAGGAAGACCTAAAAAATCCAAAAGCCAACCCACTACAATTCTGAAACTTCTCTATAAACCACTAAAACTGAGCAAACAGACTTTTTTTTTGGTAGTAGATGTTAAGATTTCTTAGAGGCAACCTTCCAGTTTATTTAAAAAACAGACTCTCAGTTGGCCTTTATGTGACCACCAGAGGACGGGGTAGATGTAGTAGAAGATTAAGCTTTCCTACAGAGCAAGTACAGAACACGTTCACAAAAGCTGTAATTTTATTTCATGAAAAGTTAATTTAATACTTAGTGCTCTCTTTGTAAAAAACCTAGATGGGAGGAGTTTTAAAAATCAGTATAAGGAGTCCAATGCTGTCTTCTCACCTGGAAATTATTTCACATATCTGTACAGAGACAAGACATTCATCAGCTTATCAACCTTCTTATTTTAAAGTGAAATTATGTTTTTTTTTAATCAGTGAAGACAAAGACCAGGAGTTTTCACCAAGGTTTTAAGTGATTAAAGCAAAAAATGTTACCTTTTAACAATAGGGTTTAGATGTTGAGCAGTGATCACATTGTTGGTGAAAGCCCATGATTTTTTTTGAGTATCTTAAAGTATCTTAGGATCATCAGGCAGGCAGGAGACTCACAAGATGGGTCCCAGTTAATGATTATGTTCTGCGTTTTTTGTGGTATGGGATTAAAGTTTGTTCATCTGTATGGTTTTCTATAGATAAGAGAGACTAGGCTTTGGGAAATAATAGCACAATTCATTAGCATGACTTTTGCATGGGGATCTGGGAACTTAAGCAAATTAAAAAGTTCCAAGCCTGCAGTTTGGACATACTGAGCCAATGATTGGGAGGAGATTGGGAGGAGTTGACCGATAGGTGAACTAGGCAGGTAATTTTGGGGGTGATGACCACCAGGCACCTCTAAGGACCCCCTTGGAGTATGCACAGATGGTGCAAGGAATGACTTGGCATTTATTATAATGTAATGTAAATGTGATTACATGCATGATGAATAATGTATGGCTTTGTGGAACTTTTGTGTATAAATGAAGGTGACAAACCCCTTGAGTTGGGCTTGATTTGAGGGAAACCTCCAAGCACCCTGGATTTGCGCAAACCTGAATAAAACAGTGTCTCTCTCAGTGATGTAGTTCTTGGCTTATTGCACACCAGGTAACAGATTTGACAGACAACAGTATCAACAGAAGTGTTAATAATTTATTAAATAATACATGGAATCTGTCAGTGTTTAGAATACCAAATTGCAACAGAAAAAGCAACCCCAAAACCCAGTGTCCCAACACTAACATAATACAAAATTATGCAATTAGTTTTTACAACCATGGTGCAGTCTATTCAGCGCCAGGTCTTCGGGCATCTGATGGCTTGCACCTCTCACAAAGGGGCACGAGGATATTAGCCCAAGAGTTAGAGGGGCTGATTGATAGGGCTTTAAACTAGATTTGAAGGGGGAGGGGGATAGCAGCAGGCTAGTCTGGGACAAGAAATGGGAAGACACACCAAAGCCTGAAGAGCTGCATCCTTGTGTGGTTCAGACTGCTCCATGAGGAGATGGGCGAAATGAACCACACCTGAAGTGTTTCTACACTAATGCACACAGCATGAGGAATAAGCAGGAGGAGCTAGAAACCTTGGCCCTGTCCTAAAGATATGATATTATTTGCGTTAGTGATACCTGGTGGGATGAGTCCTGTGACTGGTGTGCCATGATGGATGGTTACAGGCTATTCAGGAGGGATAGACAGGGCAGGTGAGGTAGGGGAGTGGCATTGTATGTAGTGGAAGGGCTGGAATGCACGGAACTGGCAGTTGGCGATGGCACAGTTGAGAGCCTCTGGGGAAGGATTAAGGGGCAGACAATTAAAATGGATGTCATTGTGGCAGTCTGCTATAGGCCACCCAACCAGGATAATACCACTGATGAGTTATTCTTTAATGAACTAAGGGAAACCTCGAAGTCTTCTGCCCTTGTCCTCATGGGGGACTTCAATCTGCCAAATATCGACTGGAAGTACCATACAGCTGGAACAAGCAGGTCAAGAAGATTCCTGAGCTCCCTGGATGATAACTTTCTAGCACAGTGTGCCCTGGCAGCCAAGAGGGCAACTGTGTCCTGGGGTGCATCAAGCACAGCATTGCCAGCCAGTCAAAGGAGGTGATTGTCCTGCACTACTCTGCACTGGTGTGGCCCCACCTCGAGTACTGGGTGCAGTTTTGGGTGCACGGCATAAAAAGGACATCAAACTACTGGGGAGTGTCCAGAGGAGGCCACAAGGCTGGTGAAGGGTCTGGAGGGGAAGTCGTATGAGGAGTGGCTGAAGTCACTTGGTCTGTTCAGCCTGGAGGAGACTGAGAAGGGAATCTCAGAGCAGTTCACTGCCTTCTCACAAGGGAAGGAGATGAAACAGGTGCTGAGCTCTTCTCTCTTGCAACCTATGATAGGACCAGAGGGACTGGCAGGAAGATGTGCCAGGGGATGGTTAGATTGGATATTAGGAAGAGGTTCTTCACCCAGCAGGTGGTGGAGCACTGGAACAGCTCCCCAGGGAAGCAGTCATGGCACCCGAGTCTGCCAGCATTCAAGAAGCATTTGGACACTGCCCTCAGTCACATGGTGTGAATGTTGGGAGTGTCCTGTGTAGGGATAGGAGTTGGACTCAATGATCCTTTTGGGTCCCTTCCAACTCAGGTAATTCTATGATTCTGTAAGTGTTAATGCAAACTCAAATTACACATAGTGTTGGATTAAGGGTTGGACTTGATGATCTTGGAGGTCTCTTCCAACCCAGATAATTCTATGATTCTATGATCATATGCACACGGTAAATGATACAGTTACAGTATACAAGCAAAAATAATGCCTAGCAAAATCCCTTACACTTTCTTTCCTGATACTTTAATAAAATTAGTGTCTGTATTATAGGATAACCTTCCCTTGCTCAGCAGATTTCTTCACTCACATTTTAAACTAGTAAGCACTGAATACTAAAACTTTAAGAGCTGTCCCTCATTCCGCCTGCCCCAAAGTGTGTTTCCTACCAGTTCTACTATTTGTAACAAGAAGTGTCAACAACTGCAGTTAATTGCTATGTGATCAGAAGCATGAGCTTGTATTTTGCAGCATTCCTGTTCAAATCTGCATGCTAAAATGTCTCAGTGAAGCAAAAGCTAATACTTCAACATTCTTCTCAGCCAAAGGTGTGTGAGATTAAATGAGGCAATCTGGCTGTAACTAGAAGAATTTAAGTCCTTTTAATGCAGCTGCAGAAGGAAAGTGTCTGATGAGGGAACAAACCCATTACAAAAATCTATTTTAAGAGCTCAAAGTGAACTATAACCCTTGGGTGGATAGATGACTCAGAAGGTAACAGAAGAAATTTACCTTAGAAAATTAAGGCTCCTTCCTCACTTTTCTAAAGACAGCATCTTTTCTTAGTATCTTCTTTCTTTTTAAACAGAATAAAATATAATAACAGTAATTTACCAAAAAGTTCAAACAACCACTAAACTCAACTACCAGACTAATTCTTAAAAGAAATCCATCATTACAGAAAAACATAACATGAAATCCCCAGTCCTAGCAAACACTCCCTTCCTTCACTAACTGAATTCAGCTGTAAAAATAAACTTGGTGCTTGCTTTGGAGAAAGCACTGTAGGTAGGAGGGGTTATCTCATTAAGGTACAGCAGAAAAATTTCTTTCTTTTAGAAATTTTAATTTATTTCAAGGCTGAAAGACTTGATTAAAAATACATAAAGAATTGTTGATTTGACTGTGATGCTACTAAAACCTTAGCATTCTTTCTGTACCAGGTATTGACCTATAAGAAACCAAAGGAGATAGGGATTACAAAGACCTGAACTGCCATTACTATTTTAATATGAAAAGTTAGTAAAAGTCTTGAAAAGAATAGCTATGTTTTTTCAAATTAATATTCCATATGTGGAGACTATCTTGTGCAGAATATGTTTGTAATAAGTAACCTTGAAGTATTTGTTAATCAAACCTAGAGAATAATGTCTTGTTCACTCAAGTATGTTTAATTCTAATGTTATGCTGCCTTGGTAATTTGAATCTTTGTATATTTTTTTTAATCAAGCATGAAAACTGGGAACTGTCTTGCTTCATTGTAATAAGCAGCTAGGAGTAATTTGCTGAGCAAGCCTACTGAGCAAAGGGAATAGTGTAGCTGCCCCAAAGATGAGAACAACCTGCTTAGCAGAATGTGTTTAGCCATCATATTATTAAAATGTATTGTTTTAAGCAAATGTTAAACTGTAAATATTATATTACTGTGGTGGTCTTTGTCTTTTACAAGGAAAATCTGTTTTAGCTGACTCTGCAGCAAAGTTTTCAGGAGTTGCCTGAAGCCAGCAGCAGTGTGCAAAAAGATACGATAAAGGAAGAAGGAGTCACCAGGCTGGAGTTTTATGGCCTTGCTGGTATCTGGTACGAGGTTCCCAAGGAGACTGGAGGGGCCATCTGCCTTTTGCAAGAGATGACATAACCCCCTCCTGTGCCAGAAATCCAGGCCGAAGGGGGGGCCACAGACCCCCCCCGAAAACCTTTCCAGCGATAGTACTGGGGATAAAAGGACTGTTTGAATCATCTGTGGTTGCGAGTCGTGGTGGAGCTGCTAGCACACACCACCCCCCGGACGCCCAGCGCTGCTTTTGCTTTCCTACCTAAATAAATACTTAGAAAACTTGATGGGCATTCTGTTGCCTTCATTTGCTTATAACATGTTTGTTTGAGTTTTTGGTGGGTTTTGGAGTTAAGCATTACATATTAAAAGATCATCTATTCATCTTCCACAATTATGTGGCTTGACAAGCTTGATATTTATACAGTGGTGATAATTACTATATTTACATACATATGATTGAGCTGGTTTGAGCTAGCTTCCCAGTACGCTCTCCAACGCTCAGTTTAAGCCCCTTCCCCAACTTCCTCCGCCCCCCCTTTTCAAAGAAAAAACAACTATGGAAAAACCGAAATCACACTAAATATATATGTATTTTCTACACACAACTACGTATAGCAAGGATATCATGCAAAACTCCCAATAAGGGGAAGAGGGGAAGGGAAAATGGGGAAAAAAAGGACAAAAAAGAACTAAAACAAGACAGGTATGCACAATTGTAACACCCAGTAACTAACAAAGTAAAGAACTAGCAAAATCTCACCACTTCCCTTGAGGAAAGCAGAACAGCTAAATCCGACCCAGGACTCTCCCCCAACGCATGGGCAGACAACAGCAGCCAACGCAGGCCTCAGCTCCAGACAGGACCAACACAAGGGAGCTCCTGCTCCCAAGCCTCGCCGGAAGAGAAGAGAGTGAACTCTCTTATCTACACCTTATTTATATGTTGTGTTACATTAAAGGAAGATATGGAATACTTCCGTGGATCCTGACCTCTGTTGTTAAGGAAGACCGGAAAAAAAAAAGCCAACCCACTACAATGATTTACTGTGCTTCGATTCTGTAGCTTTATTTTCCAAAGGCCAGGCATGTAGTAAGAACTGTATATTTTTCTATTTTTCTTTTTTTTTTAGAAGATATATAACAACATTACAAAACAGCTTCTTTCCAAGAATTAGTTAAAAGAGTGCACTTTTAATTTCTGGTATTGATGGCAAGAGCCCAGGATATTTTTAATATCTTAAAAAATATCTTAGGATTATCAGAAAGGCAGGAGACTCACAGAAGATGGGTCCTAGTTGGTGATTATCTCTTGTAATTGTAGTGGTAGGGGATTAAAGTTGATTCAGCTGTATGGTTAGAGAATAGTGAGATTATCCCCACTTCAAACATGATGTTTATCTTCCTGGCCCATGTTAATGAACAGGGATCTTTGGAATTTAGAAAGTCCAAGACTTTTGATTTTAATTACTTTATTAAGAGGTGTTTGTTCTTGGAACTACAGAGGTCCAAACACCTAACGCCCCACTTCCATCTGTACCAACAATAGTTTTATCTTGAAGCTAGGATTGAGTCCACTTCCTATTTCTGATAGTTTGTTTACACTTTGTACAAAAAGCTTGAATTATAATGGTAGCAAAAGCACAGGTCTTGAGGTAATAACAATGAGAAAAGGACTATACTAAACTGATAATGAGTATCTGAAGCTATACAAGAAGTGGTTGTTTTTGCAGAGAATGGAATATTTTGACTTAAGTAGAGTTGGTTTTCTGTAGAATTGGTTTTCTAACTCACTTCAGTTAAGTGATATCTAAGTGGCAGTATTTTTTAAATTAGACAGACAGGCACAGACTGTTCTTCTGATATACTATATATTTTTTTAAATAGTGCTGTACCCAATCTTTGGTTTTTTTACTTATCTAAACAATGCAAGGCCAAACAGAGAGCTATAGCTCTGAAGCTCTAATTAGCAGAGACAGACTTGGCTCTGTTGAAGTTCATAATAAAATTAGTCCTTGGAAAGTAGTAGAAGATGCAGGGAGAACTTATACATATGCATGTCAGTTGGATATATATTCTGTCCCCAGCTCTTGTCTCGTTACGCATGATTAATGCAAATCATTCCCTCATGTGCCCAGTGCTGAAATAATGGATGCTGCTTTCTAAAACTCCAAAACGAGTCTTAGAGAGTTTATTTGCCAGAAGCGCTTGCATGCTGCCAGGCTTACAGCACAACTACATGACCTATTGGAGCAGTGATAAGCAAACAATGACAGACCCTGTTAGTTTTGTGTGAAGTTGTATTGACTATGATAATATTTTAATGTAAATAAATCTCATCATAAACTGAAATAAAGTACAGGCTCAATTATGTAACACGGGAAGACAGAACGTGAAACCACTAATGCTCCAACAGTATGCTTAGCCTATTGCAGTTTGTAAAGGCTGCTAAAAGTCCTTTCACAAAGATGGGGGCAGGGGACCCTTTCCCCACCTCCCCTTCAAAGGGGCATCATTTTGGTTTATCTTAGAAGCTGTTGCATATTTGTTTAGATAAGGTAAACTTACTGCCCTTCTTCAAATTCTGACACAGGAAACTGCATCAGTAAGGTACTTATGATGCAATGTTCTGGTGTAAACATGCTACAGAAATAGGCAAGATTGTCAGATTATATTTTCAAGGTTTTTTTGCTTGGAGGGCTTCTCAAAAGTAAGTGTTTAGAATAGAAACTGAGATTTTTTTTTAACCTTCTGTCCCCAGCACTTCAGACCTGCATTTGACCCAAGGTGACTGCCAAGATGGGAGTCATAATGTTGTTCCAAATCTGGGTTCTTCACTCGGTGTGTAAAGAGCTGAGCCACACACAGAGTCGAGATATTTGCATATCTGCGCAGAGATGGGTGCTAGGTGACAATTCCACAAAGCTAGCACACCTCGGTTAGTACAGCAGCCAACATTATATGCATTTTGAGTGACTATTATCAGTACATTTCACAAGTTCCATCATCCTTGTTACTATTGGTCCTTGCGAGGTCTCATCTCTGGTTTAAGTCACAGTGTCCTCTTTTTCTGCTGCACGTGCTTAGTGGGAAAGGGGCTTCGATTGGTAGGGGGCTCTCCCTATTAGTGGGTGGGGGTTTTACTATGATAATTGGGATAGTTCATCCTTAGTTCAAATAGTTCTCTTCGGTTTACCAGCAGGTTTTGTTCTCTTATCTAGTTTCTTGCTTCAAGGCCCCAGCTCCTTCTCTCCCTGACAGCCCTCGGTACAACATCCTTCTAACAAATAAGGCTCACCTGCCCCCAACCGCAAAGCCTGTCAGGAAGAAAACAGCGCAAGTCACCCGGTGAAAGAAAGGGGAACCGCACATTCCTGAACAGCGTCTCAGGTGCTGCAGTTTCAGTATGCAAAGTCAACGCAGCTACAATACCTCACAGTGTTTCCTCCCCTTTCCTCAGGCACTGCTGCTGGCAGGGCGGCTTTAAATAAGATCGAGGAACCGCTGCAGCGTGCAAAAGAAAATAACAGTTTACAGCTTTTTTTTTTTTAAGGGTTCCTTTTAGGTATTAAGGGCTCTCTCCTTGTGGCCTTCTCTTGCAGGCTCCCCCGGCGGAGGGCAGGCAGCTGAAGGCCCGTTCTCAGCGGCTCCTCCCCTCAGTGGGGCCACAGACCCAGGCTGAGCTGCGGAGGTCGGTAGGACCCTGCGGTCAGCCCCACAGGCCTCCCTGAGTTGGCGTGAAGCAGCGGATGTGGAGCCCGGCGGAAGATGTTTTTTGCTGCTGTCACAACTGGAGCGGAAGAGGTAGAAACGATTAACAAGGGAACGTGTCCCCTTTAAAAACCTTCCCCCGCCTCTCCCACGTGGTGCAGGGCAAGGGTGGGGATTATGCGGTGTGTCACTTCTGGTTCTCTCCTAGTATAGAGGATCCGCGCGCGGAGTAGGACGTGAGTGTTGGGGCCGCCGCCATTTTCTCTATACTCCGCCCCCGACTGGCGCAGGAAAAGTGCGCTGGGCAACCGCGTGGCAAGGCTTCCCTTATTCTTCGAATGCTCCTCGTGCCTTGCAGGAGGAATGCCTGGTGTAGAGTGGACCTGGGGCGGGAGGAGGGGCCATTGCCATGTTGGGGGGGGCAAAGAAGACTTAAATGACTGAGAAAATGGTGGTAGGGAACCTCTCCGTTCCCCTCAGGCCGGGATCTGACCCTACTCGCTGACAACTCCTGACTTTTTTTTTTTTTTGTGTTGCCTTTTCTCTCCTTCGCTGCCGGTAACCTGCACCCATCTTTCTGCCACCCTGCCCCGGGAGGACCTGGGTGTCCTTGCCCGCGCCTCCCTATCGGGCCCTCGCTCCTTTCTCCTGGGGAGAGGCCAACGCGAGTTGTATAAAAGAGGAAGAAGGGAGGAAAATGGCGGCTGGGATCCGCCTACATGGTTTTACTAGCTCGCACTCTCATCTTACTCATTTTCCTTTCTCTCGTCCTTGTTTGGCCCGTCTCATTCTGCTCTTGCTCTCCTCGGTACTTCGGTGTTTCCTCGCGCTCTATCTGTCAACTTCTTCCGAGGGGCACCCACCATCCCCTATTTCTTTTTCCTCTAGTTTCTGCCCCCGCCTTCCCTCATATTGTTACTCCTTCATCCTGATGCGGTCTCTGGGGTTCTCTCTCTCACTCTGCTGGTACCCCGTCCGTCCCCGTCACCCCCCAAAAATCATACTTTTCTTGTTTGGCTTTCCGGTCATCACTGTGCTTATTTTTACATTGTCCCATTTCAGGTCTCTCTGTCTCCAGCCTGCAGCATGGAGTGCTACAGCTTCCATTGTTGTGCTACACACTTTTAAAACAAGATTTACCCTAATTTAGAACCACATTGATCCTATAGTATTATTCAGACTCTTTTTTTTCCTTTGTACATGATTTATTTCATTGCTAGTTTAAAAACAATGCTATTCCTTTTTATTTCCTAAGATATGCTGCTTTAATCTTTTATTAGTCTGTCCTAGCTGTAGTTTATTTTATACAGCTTTTACTCATGCTGCTTATTTTTATTTTGAAAGAACCAAAAAGCTATTTATTTTTTACAAAGAATTTCTAGTAGCAGGCAAAATTTTAAACTGCTGTATCTAACCACATGTTTGCATACTAGAGAGATGTAGAAGTGCACCTGGCAGCGCACATTCAAGGAAAGTTGAATGTCTGCTTGTCTGGCAAATCAATAGACTCTAGTGACTGATGTGGTAAAGCTGCAGTGGAAATATTAATTACAATACTGTAGTTCACTGTGACTAAGTTTTTTTCAGACTTTTGTATTATTGATGGGAATTTTAGCTTCATGTATGACAATTATGCAGCTGTTGCTTGCAAATTCAACTAGATGAAATACCTGTGTAAGAATATAGATAATGCTGGGGCCTTAATTATTTATGTTTATGAATGTAATATTGAGAATTTGACTGGAGGACAGTATTGTATTGTAATTTTTATATTATGGTTTCTACCATACCTGACGGGATACAAAAGTGGTAAAAAATTCTCCCTTTGTAAACAGTTCAGAATCGAAAACACTGCATTTAAAGGCAGTTGCAGCAAAAAGGGGAAGAGGTATAAGAGGGAAGGGTGTCTGAAATCACATCTACAATGTGTATTAAAGCTAATATGAAAAGGAAGGAAAGCCTTTGGGTGGGTTTTGAATACGATGAGCCTTTGCAAACTGGTTTGAAGATGGCTTTCTAGCCCTAACGGGGCATGTATTCATTGTATCATGTTCTCATGTTATCTTTCTCTTCTAGAATGCCTAAGTCAAAGGAACTTGTGTCTTCAAGCTCATCTGCCAGTGATTCAGATAGTGAAATTGACAAAAAGGTGAACGTTATATGCAGTTTATGACTACTGTATTAACTGTTATATTTCAGGCTGGGGTTAAGGTATTAGGTGAGGGTTCTTTCACAAAATGCATGTCATTCCATATGCTTTATCAGATACTTGGAAAAAAACAACCTCAAACACCTCTCCCCAACCCCAAAACAACAACAAAACAAAACCCCTTCACCCCCTTCACCACCACCACCCCACCCCACCCCTGAAGATTAGGGTTTGAGTGAATGGTTTTTACTTTGCAGTAAACTTTTTTCTTAAGTTGCATTTTTCTTTCTTCAGGATTTTCCATATAGTATATCTAGCCACAAGCTTCCTGGAATTCTTTGTTGCTTTGTGGCAAGTGATAGAAGGCTTCTGTGTAAGCTGGCCCTGATGGCAAGAATTTGCAAGTCCAAAACAAAAAACCTCCACTTGCCATGTTATCCATGTGCCACTTGCTTACCTTGTTTGCATGTTCTCTTTCTCTGTTTCAGATTCTTACACTTACTGTAATACCATATGCTAGTTTCTCACTTAAAAGCTGAACCAACCTCAAGTCTTTGAGTTGATCATTTAAAACAGTTCACATTAAAATTTATAAATTTTGTGTTCTCATTTATTTTTAATAGTTATTTCATCTATAAGTTTGTATAAATGTATCAGCCATTACAAACAAAAACTGAATACAACAGTAAACTTATATTTTTAAGAAATGCTAGGTGGTAATGCAGACATCGGGTCTTTTAGTGCAGCATGTAAAAAGACTCGGTCTGCTTTACTGAATTGGTTCAATGTGACTTGGTTGCACTTAGCAAATAAGGTGTTTTGTCAAATCTTAATATGAGAAAATGGTCAGATGATTTTTTTGTTGTTGTTAGGGAAATATATTCCTGAAAATATAGTGTCTAACAGTCTGCTTCAGTAGACAGTAAGGGGTGGGGTTTTTCCTATTACAACCTCCCATATTTGTTGCAACTGTTTGTGTTTAAAAGAGGCTATCTACAATATGACTCTAGCAGGTGAGACTAATTTTTGGTATCTTTGTATTGCTCTTTACTTTGCTAGCAGATGTCTGCCCAAAGGAATCTTATTTATAGGTGATATCATGTTTAACTTCTCAGGTTATGGACAGAGATTGGTCTCCAATAAAAAAGTTGGATTTGATTTCCAGCTTCTTTCTTGATTATCTCATCTATTATTTTTTCTTTTTTTTTTTAGAAGAATAGTTAGTTGCCCTGCATTTTTCATTGCACTAAGTGGAAAGAAAGGTGAAACTTCCATTAGACTTCAAAATTTTAATTAAAACTACTGAACTGACAATATTACTGTGCAAAAAGAGTATTTTTTTAAATGTATTTTGATCTAATTCAGTTCTCTTTAAAGCCAAAGTATTATGGTAAACTTCACCAGGAACAGAATAACAGAATTTGGCTTATTGAAGATTTTTTCTTTTTTTTTAAATTCCAGTTTAAATGTACTGTATTGGATTCCTGCATTCACAGAAGGAATGTGATAATGTGTATTGCATAGTAGTAGTTTGTGACCTCTTAAACGTAAACTTTTTTGTAACTTATAAAATGAGTTCATGCTTTTTTTTTTTAATTCTTGCTCCAAGGCAAAGCGGAAAAAGCAAGTGGCTCCAGAAAAGCCTGTAAAGAAACAAAAGACTGGTGAAAGTTCAAAAGGTGCAGCTTCTTCTAAGCAAAGCAGTAACAGAGATGAGAATATGTTTCAGGTAAAATTGATGACTCTCTTAGAGCCTGGTTAAGGTAACCATTTATGTCATTCAGTATAAATTTTATGAAGCGATCTGAATATCTTGAATGCATAGTGCTTGGTCTCTTGAAGCCTTGACCAAAGGGGATTATGATGCAAGTATGCAGGTAAGATGCTCAGAAAAAGTGTTGTCAGGTTTTGTCAGGGTAAAAGAATCTGAGTTGTGGCAACTGATTCTAACCCTCATGTTTTTGCCCATAGTAACTCTGGGTAGTAGTTTTGTTTGTAAATACAGCACTTACCATGAGCATACTGTAAATATTAGATCAGGACAGTCTCCATGTGGAAATGTTTTTTTAAATCAGAGCTCTTGAAAGAAAGGTTCTTGGAAACCAAAGTCTGGACTCTTCATTCCTATTTAACTAGGTCAACGGCTACTTGGCTTCTGTCTTATAAGACAGTGTCTTAGAATGAGTTTTGCTTGTTCCTTTATGATGCAGGTTTTTCTCACTGAACATGTGAAAAGATTGTAATTTTTGACATTGTCCTTATTTTTAAGATGGGATGAATGTACATTTATCAGCGAGAAGCATTTGTGAATTCAGGGTATTGTAGTTCCTGGGGTTAGCTGAAGCAGTAGCAATGGTGTGCTAAAAGCTATGCAAGAATATACATAGCTCAGAATTACCTGTTTTTAGGGGTGTGGTTCAAGACTTTTAAAAAGTCTGTGACTAGCTGGCTTGAAAGGGGCAAGGGATAGGAAAGGAACTTAAATTCTGGAGACTTTGATTCCTAAGTTTGTGAAAGGATATGGGAGAGATGCCTAATAAGGTGACCACAATGCTGAGTAAAGCAAATGGTTTTGGGCTGTAGCTGTGCAAAGTAATATGGGGAGGAAAAAAAAAATCTTTTCTAGAGAGAAGACCTGCTTAATTGATACTGTAATACAGGGAAGTTGTTTTTAATGTATCAATTCTTATTTTCTTCTTCATGTATAATTGGAAGGAGAGCTTCAATTTAAGACATTGGGCATCAATACCTGGCCTTCCCTATTTTTAATTCTCTTGGGGCATGATTTGATCCATGTAGGAAAAATGAGATACTATCTTCTATACCTAATGAGGTGAAATGCAGTTAGAACTTAACTACATATAGGGGTTTATGCTATGTTTGTAATAGGTTCAGAAATTCTAGCCTTAGGGAAAGCGGTTAAAATTCTTAAAGCTCTCCTGATTGGAGAAAAGAAAATAAAATCCCCAAACCCAACCCTTTCAAATAAAAGCAAAAGCATTTGTGTGCTCTGATTTCTTTCAACCTTTTTGACTAAGATAATAAGTTAGAAGTCCTCTACTGTCTGTTTTTAGTCTTAGTCTGATAAGAGGAGGATTCTTCTAGTGTTGAGTAAAATAGAGAAAAAATATTTTGATTTGAAATTTGACCTAAACAATCAGCCTTCCTTAGTCTCTGTCTTTTAGTTACTCAACAAAAGTTTTTTAGATTGCTTATTGTGTTATGTGAAGCACTGTGGATTTTCTCATGCTACATCAGCTTATATGTGTTAACTAAGATGCAACTTTTTCAGTGTAGAAATAGCACTGAGGATACTTCCCCTCTCTGCCCTACCCAGGAGAGCATGCTAGAAGATCTAGTTGCGTGTTAGCTTTTAGGTATAGTTTTGTTTGTTCTAGGACCTGGAAATAGTGTTTTTAATGTCTTCTGATTTACTTAATTCAATAGAATAGTATATTTAAGGAGATATTTAATACAATAATAAAAAGTATATGAACTTGTCTGTGAGGGTTGAACTGTAGCAACTACCATGCTATAAATCAGTAACCTAACTTGATGTTAGCATTTTCATATGGAACTGTTTACATTTAAGGTAGGCTTACTGACTGAGTAAACGATGTGTACTTTGTATTATTGCCCCTCATCTTACTGTAGTTGAATTGAGACATGTAGTCTTATCTTTAATAGTCAAATCCTAAGCCCTTTTACTGTATTTGCATCTATAATCTGCTATATTGTATCAGATTTTATTTCTTAGAGAAAATCTGGAATTACTTAGCAATGCACTAATATTCTTTAATAGACCTGGAAAAAAATTGTTATGGAGTGCTACTTAAAACTGGTTTTAGAGGTGATCTTTAAAGTCACTGAAGTCTTCTAGGGTAAATTTAATAAATGTTGGTTGTATAGGCTATTTAGGATATCCTTTGCCAGCAGTGCTGATGGACTTGGGCATGGTACCAAGTTCGACCTGAAAGAACTCTGCTACTGTAACATCATACCTTTATTTTTGAATGTAAAATCTGTAATACTGTGAAAGTATTTAATAAATCAGTCACAAAATACTATTCAGTTAAGCCACTGTGGTGTGAAATTATGACATTCCAAAGTCACTTCACACTGTGCTACATGATGGTAAACTTAACATTTGGGTGTTCTTTTGGAACATCTGGTACAGTGCAATAGACTTTTAACCACTATTCCATCTGTATTTACTGTGTTTAAAACAAAAAAGAAAAAAGGGAGGAGGGGGAAGGGGGAAAAAAACCCCTCTAGACATTGTGCTTATCTCACATGAATATCTAATTTGATTTCTGTACATATGGAATGGACTAAAATTTAGATTTCTGGGTAGAGCTTCCTCTTCCCTGTTTGTTTACAACTATTGCTAACAAAGATGGCTATAGTAGAGGTTACTTTTTATTTTGGAAAACAGTAAATTAGTGGGTTTTGTAAGAGATAAGCTTGTTAAGAATATAGGTATTTTCTAGGAGAGCAACTTTTGCATCAAGCATTGAATGCACATCATTGAATGATGTCATTCATCCATTTATATTGTCGTTACTTATTTGCCTACTGACTACTCTGTATGAAGCTCTCGATCTAGTTGTTTCTCTGGTGTCCAAAATAAGCTGCAGTGTGCCATGTCATGTGGCCAAGTTGGATACTGCTGGGAAAAGTGAATCCTGTAATATGTAAAATACCTAAAAGATATCATTCCATGTGTTTTGACAGATTGGCAAAATGAGGTATGTCAGTGTTCGTGACTTTAAAGGGAAAATCTTAATTGATATTAGAGAATATTGGATGGATCAAGAAGGTGAAATGAAGCCTGGCAGGAAAGGTATTGTACTGCTTCATGGTATTTTGTATTAAAACATTGTCTGCAATTTGCTGGAGAACTTTGGATCAGATTTTTTTACTTTGTTATTACATGGTATTTTTAGAGTAATACTTTTACTTTTATATAATTTATACTTCAACAAATTATTAGTTTTATCTGTAGATTATAAACAAAAGCAAAGTGGTTTCATTGGCCTGAGTCTGTTTTCCTAAATGGATCCTCCGTGATTTATTGAAAACAAGACATCAAATACAAGCAAATTTGATATGGGAGTTACATAGCCATACATTTTCCCTTTGATTAACTTAATCAACTCCATTTTTAGCTTTTATTACAATTTGATCTCTTATTTCAGAAGTCACTGAAGACATTTAAGTTATTAATTTCTAATCAGATATTAATTTCTTTAATACAATTATGATCTTTGATTTTTATTAAATTTTTGATTAAAATTAATTAAAATATTTAATGTGACTAATTTTGTAAAGAATATTTAAAGATTTTTAGTTCAGGTTAAAATACCTCAAGTGTTCAAATTTTGGTACTGTGCTTCTGATCTGCAACACAGCATAAGCTATTGTACCTTTAATTGCTACCATACCTACTTTTTATGGCATGCCTTCACTGAACAATTTTCAGAACTTTGCCACCTGCAACATGCAGATGTGAGGATAGTTGCAGTGCTTTCCTTGCTTCTGTTAGAAAATGCAGTGGATGAAGGCAGGGACCCCAACAACAACAAAGCACTAAATCTGCTTCCCAAAGGTCCAAAAAGCCCGTAGGGAGCCAATATACATTAGTGTCAGTTATGTTGACGAGGGTGGAAGTGGCCAGGTCCACCCCAGTGCTTCCACTGGTCCTGAAGCAGAGTTGTCTGTTGCCTGGAGTGCAAATGCCTGTTGCTGGCTGGGTTGAAACTGTCGAGGGGACCTTAGAGTCATTGCACGGCCTCTCGGTGTGCTCTTTTGTCTGTTTCCCTGTTGTGGATTGGGATTTGGAGTAGTTATTTCTCCCCTTAGAGCTAATGGATTTCCATCCTTATATTTTGATCGGCACTGATTAACATAGTGTCAACCCTTGTGGCATTGTAGCATAGTTTTAACCCCTGGGGGCACTCATTTAAAAAATGTCCTGGTGAGCCACAGGTGAAACACATTTTGCCATAGCTGGTTGTGGTAGCAAAAGCTTCTGCTAACAGAACTGTTTGATAAGAGTGAGTTCCAATATCCTGGCATGCCTCTACCATCTGAGGAAGGGAGGCATTTGGTTGCTGTGAAAGCAGAAGCTGTGAGGCTTTTTTACGGTCTTCTTTGGCATTAGCAACTGCTGTTTTAATAGTATAGTCCGAGTGTCCACATTCTCAACTCAAGCTCAGTAGCTTCATTTAAATGATCTACAAATTGCATAAACGATTCAGTGGCCCCTTGCCGTATGGTGACAAAAGCTGTGATTTTTGTCCATTGTCTGGCAAGTGCTGCCAGGCTCGAAAAGCCACCAGGATCAAATGGATCCAGCAAGTCCAGCTCAGTCGAAACTGAAGCCTCAGAATCCACATTGTCTCTTAGTGGTCAGGCAGTGGGGGGGCAGCTGGTGTCGCCTGGCTTGTTACGCATTCTGCTGAACCCTCCAGAGCTGACACCGCTCCTGCTGCAACTTTTTTTTCTGTTTTAAGTCCTCGCAGTGACTCAATGATTATTCTCCATATTGTTAATAAACCAGCTGGTGGCCCCTCCTTCTGCGTGGCAGTGAACAAGAGCTTCTCTTTCACTTCCTCCCAAGTCCCAATATCAAAAGTGTTCGCTACATCTACGACTTCCTGATTTTGCCTAATCCATGCTAACATTAATTTCAATTGCATTTCGTCATATCTAACTCCCTTTTTTTGAAAGGATTCGTTTAAAAATATTTTCTACTGATCGTTTCTCAGCTGTCATACTGTTTCCCATGTTCCCAGTTGTGTGTCTCACCTGTCCTGCAGGCCAAGTGAGCGTCTAGACTTTTCAGCTCTGCTCACTGATTAAAATTTCACAACTGGGCTCTGCTGCTGGTCGCTCACTCCCATGATTCTTAGCCCAAGGTTCCTTCCCGTCTCTGGTCCCAATTGGTCAGGTCTCAGTCAGGTCCCTATTTAGGGTGCTATTTGCAGCGGATGAATCATTTATTGTAACACAAATTCCTCTTTTATAACAGTCTTTTTGCAAAGTCATTGTACACAGACAATTTCACATCTATGATTGGGCTAAAACACTTGTGCACTGCCTTAAGCTGTTTCTTAATTGGTAGCATAAGTTCTGTTTTTCCCAAACTCTAACCCCTCATTATTGCCTCTTGATAAATGCCAGGGACTTTCCACTACTTTCAAGGTTAGCCAATTCTCCGCTCATTATCAAACCCTGTCAAGGCCTCTGTGCTATTCCCAGGCTTAACCAGAAACAAGAAAAGCCTACTTTTAATCATTTTTCATATTGTGTCGAGGAAAGAGGTGAGTATGAAGCATCCTGTCCTGGAGATTGAAGGCATTTAATGTAGAAACAGCATAAGGTTTGTTACGTTCTCCTAGTGTGTCCAGGAGCAAATAGACTTTTGGAAAGCTTGATAAACATTTTCAACAGCTCTTAAAGAACCACTGAGAATAGGTTTGTATGAACATGTATACTGGTACTGTACGGGAAAATTTCTTGGTCTGGATGTGTTCCTGCTACTTAACAGAAAAGATTACTCCAACTTCTAAGGACTTTAAACTGCTGTGTTTTGATGTGGAAATCAAAAGTTTATCCAGTTTGAGTAGTAAAGTACAATGAAACTTGATGGGTATGCCAAGTGACAAAAATTACATGATGTAGACTGATAAAAATTTTATGTGTCAAGAGGATCTGAATTTTATTAGAATAAAATTAATAATCTGATACAGTATGAGTCTGATGTTCCATCGATGCACTTATGAGCCCCTTATCTAGCTATTCTAAAACCAGTATGAACAGTTGAAATTGTGTAATAATAGAAACAAACAAACAACAGCTTAGAATTGTTGTGTCAGATTGTTTCCAACAGTAGGTCTGAACTGCATGCAGTTTATCAGGTATATTGTTCAGGGACATCTTGATAATGTCTGGTCCCCTAATAATGGTCAGCACACTTGGTCTAACTGTTTTCAAAAGAAACCTGCCCTCTAAAGACTGGTGGAAAACTGCTTAGAATAGCTCCATGCAGACTGCTTGATACTCTTATAAGGCAGTGATGGTAGAAGAAAACAAAAATAGGTGATGAGCCCCAGAAATGGAATTCAAGATTTCACCTGTTTTCAAGTCCCGCTCTACCTACAGGGAGAAAGCTATGAAGGAAGACTGATCACTGAGGGGGGAGAGCAGGGGTAAATAGTAGAAGAGCCTTGCTGGAGAGAGTATGAGAGGTAGGCTTGAGAGTCTGTACTTGCATAGAGTTAGCATAGAGATTGTCGGGAAGAATGAGAAGACTACAGCACAAAGGAAACGTGCCTGGACTTGAGGAAGTACAAATTTAGAACTGAGGAGATGGGTTGTGGGGCACTGAATAATTATTGACTGAGTATCGCTAGAAGCTATAGTGAACTTGAAGTGAAAAAATAACTTCCATGTTGGTTTGTGAGTGCTAGGGAGTGGAATAGAGTGTCTCCAAAATGTTACTTGTAATGTATGTTATATACAGTGCTTTAAGAAGCAGGAGGAAAACCACCCCAGAATTATGGTTCTTTAAAAATTCATAGAAGTTCAGTCCACAGAGGTATGTCTTTTAGTAGCCAACAAGAATGTAATTGATTTTCCTACATTGATTTTGTGCTGCCTTCTATCAAGGCCAGAGTTGTGTTTAACTTCCTATGTTTAGCCTAACACTTATGAATGAATTTTTTTTATACTGCATTTATTTTCTTCATAATTTAAACTCGTCCAGAAATAAGCTAAGGTCTAAAGTTCAACTGAAGTGTTCCAAATAAGTATCATAGAATCCTCCAGTTGGAAAAGACCTCTGAGATGGAGTCCAACCGCACCCATCATCCGCTAAACCATGTCCCTTAAAAACTCATCTATCCTTTTTTTAAATACCTCCAAGGATGGTGACTCAACCACTTCCCTGGGCAGCCTGTAGTTTAAAAGTAGTTTAACTTTGTAACAGAGATGATCATTACACTTGAGGTAGCTTAAGCGTTAATACTTATGACATAGGCTTTGTGTATGAAACCAGCCTTGACAGTAATTATGCAAGATTCTGTACTACAATATTCTTTTTGTCCTAAGTATTTATTTTTTAATGTATTTCAGGTATTTCTTTAAATCCAGAACAGTGGAACCAGCTGAAGGAACGGATTTCTGATATTGATGATGCAGTAAGAAAACTGTAAATACGGAGCCATGCAGAAACCTTTTATCATTTTAGTTAAACGGTCTTTTTACATTGGCTTTTGTTTTCTAAAATATTATTTTCCAAACTATTGTATATTTGGATTGCAAAATTATTTGGAAGATGATTACTTTTTTAATGTGCATTAAATGTGTATACTGAGTGAGGCTATTTGTATATACTTTACTAAAAGGAAATGTGTTACTTTCATTTCATGGTATGAAATAAATATGTAAAGCATAGTGGTTGATGGCCTTTTGATTTAAGGTGTTTGCTGATAAGGCCACTTAATAGCTTTAGTCTTTGTTTTAGTTTCAGTTTAGTGAACCACTAATGTGAATTTGCTTTCTGAGGAGACTTCTTAAAATATCTCCATTTTTTTTCTTTTATTTCATACTCTTTGGTATTACCGTGACAGCTTAGCTTTCTGCTTTAAGACTTGATACAAGCAGTGAATACCTGGTAAAACACATTTTTGTAGATAATTTTAAATACTGTATTTGCTAATTTACTGTATTCAGATGTAAACAATCCTAAGTATATAGACTTTTTGCATTACTTGCATGAAGTGTTATGCTAAATAATAACACTTAAACACAAACCACACACTCTTTCTTCCTGTTTTTCTATAGCTTGCTTGACTTAGAAAATAAAATTAGCCTTTATTCTTGGACCCTAGATTTTAGAATGTGATGCATAAACTTTTACAGTAATAGACCTCAGAGTAAAAGCTAGTATTTAAAAGCTCCAAATGTGGTTATTAGTTAGATAGCCTTTACAAGCTTTCCATTGAATTCATTCTTGAACATATACTGGCTAGTTATTCTGTAGAAAAGAAGTTAACCTGTCTTTGTAGGGCTTTTGTTCATTTGAGAGCAGCGTAAGCAACAGTGCTTAAACTGTGCTATAACACAGGTTAAACAGTCAAACAGGGTTGAAATTGCTTCAACCAAAACATTTGTCTGTCATGCTTCTGCCCTGCCCAAACTATTTAACTTTGCTTGCTTTATGTGTCTTATGTGTACAAATGATTTATCTTTTGTAGAGAAAATACTTAGCGCTTCCAGTGGAGTACTGGTACATAGTGGATCATGACTAGTGAACTTTTCTTGTCTACCAGTGTATTATTCTGGTAAGAGAAGCTTCTGTCCAGTGGAAGCTCTATTAGACTAGATGCTGCCCCAGTTGAAGGACTTCTTGGTAGGTGTCACAAACTATGGAATGAAGAAGGGAGAATATTATGACTGAGTAGAACTTGGAGAGATAAGGGGCATGCTGGTTCAGAAGTTAACAGTGAAAGATCAAAGTTATCTGATATAACTACAGTGAAGGATTGTATGTTAGTGGAATTGGAGAAGAGTTTTTCTGACAATTCAGTTAATTGAAGGAAGATGATGAAACAACTTCATGAAAATTGATATTTCAAGACTATGTAGTGAATGTACAACATTGGTTTGACTGTAATTTTCCTATTTGATGTTAAATTTGATGTATTTTTTATATGTAAACAGGATTTACTGTTTATTTAATTTTGGAATATCTTAATATAATTGTTTATATTGCAGACATCCATGGAAGTCTTGTTCTGTTAAGTGCTGTATGCAGACTGTTCCTGCACTGCAGAGTTTATAATTCAATACAAATGGGTTTTGAAGGATGAGGAAGGGAGACTTGATCAAATTAAGTATATGTTAGTTAATTTAAATATTATATCAGATACCTCCACCTGCTTTTTAACTTATCCGTTGTTGACATATCTAAAATAAAGATCTCTTTTTGTATAGCTCAGGAAATCTGAGTTTTAAGAACTGCTTGAGACTTAGCAAAAGGATAAAGAGAGATTTTGTGGCAGCAGCTGCATTTTTGGACACAACATTCTTTTTTGAGTGACTCAATGACATGTAAGGGTATTTAGACCAAATCTGAATTATCTGCTAAAATTTCACAGATGTATGAATTAAATTACTTCAGATGACTGTCAACAGATTCTAGATGGCTTTTTTAATTTTTATTCCTTTAAATCCGAAACTTTGAACCAGATTTCACCCATTTTACCTCAAAACTTTCATGTGGCTGCTTTGAAGTGCATGATTATCATAATAGAGGGAACACTTCTCCATTAGACTACCGTGGTAGTGGATCATTGAATGGCAATTGTGTATCACAGTACAGTATAATTGTGTATCACAGTACAGTATAATTGTGTTCAGGAATTAAAATAATTCATTTTGGGAGAGTAAGTGAAAATGTTTTAATATAGTGGTTAGTTCTCTTGTGGAAACTGATGCTAGACATGTTCAAAGAAATTAGTATTTGTTAACCAAGATCTATTAGTTCCTCTTATAGATAATACCTTTGCTGAATTTGTGGTGATTTATTGGAGATGTTTATTCCGTTTTACTTGAGAAAACTTGGAGCAGTTTGATTTTACATAGCTTATGTGTTTAAAAATAGTTTTCCATCTGCCAGTTATATTTCTGCCTGTAGTAATAAAATATGAGGTCTGACACAAAAAAACCTCCAAGGCTGTGCCTGTAACTCTTTATTTAACAAATTAAGAAAAACAACTATGCTCACCTTCACAACAATTCCCTTCTGAGCTGACACACGGCTGCATTTGATGCTGCCAATGTTCAAAGCAATTCTGCAGGTCATTTTCTGAAAGGCTATTGAGGACCTCCGTCGATTTGGCTTTCACATCTTCTGCCAACAAAAAACAGGTTCCTTTGAGCACCAACTTGGTCTTTGGGATTTTGACCGTAAACCTCAGTCAATAATTGAAGTTTCCACTGTGGATTTCTTCAGTTTCACAAGAAACTTGATATGAACTCGCTGTTTGCTCTTGCATGCTGACATTTTCCAACTGAGGGTAAGAAAATGTCTGTATTTGAACTCGTGTCCACTCGTATCGAGTGAAGTGATAGAGCTGAGCCCCGTCTCACTGTGACAGGTTAGAACATGTTCTATACCCATCTCTTTGTCTCTCCCTCCCACTCTTGGTTCCCCAACTATAGGGTTAGTCTCAGGGGGTTTGTGTTGGACCTTGTATATTTTATCTCAGCCAGTCTTGAGGTCTGGGCATGGCTGTCCTACAAAAAAGCTAACTAATAAACTAGTCAGTTTCACAAATTAACTCAAAATGGGACATGTTTAATTATGAGGGAATTTATTGCACCTCAGATGACTGATGGTGCTGGTTACCTGATAAAAATTTGGCATGTTCAATGTTATTTTGAAATATAGTTGGTTGTGATTTGTCATGCAATTGTCTATGACTGTGGTGTTTCTAATTTGAGGAGAAAATTCAGATTTTTTTTTTTGTATAAAGATTACTTTCTTGCAAACAAAATGGTAGTTAGGTACATGTTGAAGTGTCCATGGAAGAAAATTTTGCATGTATAAAAAGACTGCTCCCTTTCCCATTGAAATTGCAAAAGAAAGATGCATTTGCTTCTTGATATTTATGCTGGGCATATTATCAATATGTTTAATTTATAAAATCTACTGTGGATCTTAGGAGGAAAAATACATCGCAGTAAGAGCTGCCAAAGTACCATATATGTGCTGAATCAAGCTGTCATATACAATGTTACTATTATGTTAAACAAATGCAGTACTAAGTTTGATATTTCTGTTAAAGGAAATCCCTGAGTTATGTACTAGTTATGTGATTTAGCAAAAAAAAATGATTGTAAATTTGGTAACTCTAATGTCCTGTTGTTAACCATGTGGAATTTTTTATGTTTTGTTCTGGTGGTATCTACTGCAGAGACACCACTAAAAATATGTGCCCTCCAACTGTTACCTTAATGTTCAAAGAACAAATAGTTAAATGGCATATGTGTAATAACAATTTAAACACTTGAAAATAAATGAAGACTTCTATTGACATCGTTATTTTTAATAGAAATTTAGCTGCACTCAAACTTATTTTTTCTTAAATAGCCATTTTCATACGTTTTTCTTGCAACTGTTGTAATTTGGAAATTTGAAAACTTAATCATCTTATACTTGATCCATGTTTGTGGGTGGGTGGTTGTTTGTGTGAGCCCAGAGGGATAGAAGTTTTTCAGTATGATAGAAAAAAACAAGTGTTGTGAATATGAAAGCAGGAGATGTAAACACACTTTAAAACGTTAAACAGAAGTGCCTGATAAGTTGCTACTATTAAGAAAATGGCTGATTATCTTTTGAGTGGAGTTTCTTTTGACCTGACAATAAATCTAACCATAGATTAGACAGAAAATAGCTTCTGGCCCATTTATTTATCATTGGTCATAGATTAGTGTAGGCTTCTTTAGGAAGGGTATTTGTTTTTCACATGCTTGCTGTGACTAATCTGTAGGGAGTGGATTAACTGATTGTAGCCTTGAACCAAACAGATTTTTCTTCAAGTCATTTTGATTAGTTTGGCAATTTTATAGCCACAGAATCAGAAATTACCTTGGCTCAAAAGGAAGAAATGCAGTTTGGGGTTGATGGAGGGTCATCGTGTCCTATCTATTTCCCATTTACTGCCATCCACTTACTGGTAGTGTTGATCTTTGACTGCAGCTCTAGTGACTACATGTGGAAGAGCAATCTGATAGGCAATGTTTTTCTTGTGAATCAAGCTTATTGTCCCCTGCTCTCAGCTTAATATTGTTATGTAAAAATGTGAAGACACCTGCTGAAGTACTGAAATAAACATTCCTTGGCTCAGTGATGGTTTACCAGGGAAGCTTAAATTGTGCTTTCTTGTGAGTAGGTAGAAAAAATCAGGAGTGAAGTTGAGCCTGGGAAGAAGGGAGGAGTTGGGGGAAGGTGTTTTAAGATGTAGTTTTATTTCTCATTGCCAATCAAAATCAGGAGTATAATAAATTAAACTAATTCCACCAAGTCAAGTCTGTTTTGCTTGTGGTTGGTGAGTGATCTTCCTGTCCTTATCTTGACCTGTGAGCCTTTTGTTATATTTTTTCTGCCCTGTCCAGCTGAGGAGGGGAAGTGATAGATCAGCTTTGGTGGGCACCTGGTGGCCTGCCAGGGTCAATCCACCACATACGCTATCTAAGGAACAACTGTTCTGCACTGTAAGAATTTCAATGTTTTCTATGGGTTTTTTTCTGCTGTTTTTTTTTTTCTATACTTATTTTGACAGCTTAATACAAAAAAAAAAGCAGTGAAAACAAAGCCATTAGCACAAATAAGTAGAGCATATTTCATGCTTTAAAATGGTATATGACATGAACACAGTTAAATAAAAGTTTAATCCAAAATCACCATCACAGTTTGCAATGCCAAAAATGGCAATTATTTTTGCACTAACCTAATAATTTTCTTCATGCTAGCTTGGATTATTGTCTGCAGTGAAAGTACTGGACAAATGTTTTTTCTGCTGAAGTGATTATTAACAACTCAGAAAATGCTACAATGAGACACTTCCTGGGGTAAAAATGAGTAGTTATCACCTGGACATCTGCTTGCCATAAGCAAGGATATTTGTAATTGCCATTGTTTGGTTAATGGAAAGAAAACTCAGTTGCTTGGGTAGCTTGAAAGAATTTCTTAAAGCACCATATAGAACGTGAGTATCATTTATGATGTAAAGACTGCCCTCTTGTCTGTTCAAAGAGACCTTTGGTCAATGTTAATTTGTTGTATGCTTGTCTCTATGTATACCCTACTTGTTTACCCATTATTTTTATTTTTTAGAGATTTGTCAGCATATGTTGTGTAGTCCTGTTTCAGTAGTAGGAGAACTAGTCATCCTGATTTACTCTGAGATTGCTGCAAGGAAAGTTCATATGATTTTCTTGTTTTCACACAGCATCTATTATGTTACTATTCCACAGTAATGTGCCTTTTTATCTATCAAAACAATTTGTAGTAACCTGTGGAAAATGTTTGGAGTGTTTGGGGACAGACATTTGGGGTTTTGGGGACAATGTTTTGTAGATAAGATATGTAGCTCTTTTTCCCACTCCTCCTATAAATTTGTTCATGCTGTAGTATTTCAATTTTGTGGCACTATTTTGCAGGAAACAGAAAAGATTTTTTTTTCTATGATCACTTCTAAGGAATTTTGCAACTCCTTATTTGTTAACATGCTCCAGTTTCAGATTTTGAAAATGGAATTGCAAAGGTCATACTTGCATGCATTTCTTGCTAGATTTTGTTAGTGTAGTAGATTATCTGGCTGAGACTGCTCTGTAGTCTGAGCACCTGTTGAAGAGAGTGTCAGAACTATAAAATTGCAAGCTTCTGATATGCCTTGTGAAAAGGTGAGAAGAAAGAAGTGTGCAAATAAAGAAATTAGTTATTTTATGTACTTTTTCTGGACATGGTTTCAGAAACAATTTTTCTCATTGTGAAGACAAAAACAAAACCCAAAAGTGTTAAATAAAATCCAAAGCTTAAATTTGTAACTACTTCTGCTCTAATGTGAGTTCATCAAATGTGCCCTTTTTAAAATACAATATTTTTTAAAAAGTTACAGTAATTTTTTTTTTAAATCTGCCTAGATAACACTGTTTAGCACCACAATATTTATAAACCTAATTGAGTCTATAACAATATATATAATTTAAAGTGATTTTATTTGTTTTTTTGATACTTTGAAGCATTAATCTTGACTGAGTAGGTAAATCTCTGTGAAGCTTTGTCAGAACTTTGGAGCCTTCCTGAGCTGGTTTGAGGTAGCTTTCCCAAGCTCTCCAACCGCTCAGTCTGCCTCTCTCCCAAACCTTCCCCCCTTTCAAAGGAAAAAAAACTATGGAAGAAACCAAAATCACACTAAATTTATGTATTTCTGCATTTTTCTAAATACAAAGAAATACACCGCAAGGATATGCAAAGGAGCAAGGGAAGAGGGGAAGGGAAATGGGGAAAAGGACAAAAAGGATCTGTATAACACCTGGCATACAACTATAACACCCAGTAACTAACAAAGTAAAGAACTAGCAAAATCTCACCACTTCCCTTGAGGAAAGCAGAACAGTTAAATCTGACCCAGGACTCTCCCCCAACGCATGGGCAGACAACAGCAGCCAACGCAGGCCTCAGCTCCAGACAGGACCAGCAGCAACGGAGCTCCTGCTCGCCAGCTTGCCAGAAGAAGAGGAGAGTGTACTCTATTATCTATACCCTATTTATATGTTGTGTTACGTTAAAGGAAGATATGGAATATTTCCGTGGATCCTGACCTCTGTTGTTAAGGAAGATCTAAAAAATCCAAAAGCCAACCCACTACAGCATGCTAAACAGGATTTTGGTAAAAGAGTGACAAAGGAAGAAGCTTAACAATCAGTAAAAAAACACTGCAAAAAGAGTGTGTGAGCCGAATGCAGGCAGAGTGCAGGAACAACCACAAAGCCACAGATAAAATGAAAAGAATAAATTTATTTCCGTTACCTCACAACCCAGGGCAACTCCAAAACAGCACCTGGGCAGGGTGAACGAAGGCAGGAATGCAGGCATTGCGGATCTCAGGCCTTGCTAGAAAGCGTGTCAAACCTGCCTCTTTGCCTGTATTCATCAGGGAAAAATGGAGTAGTTTTTCACTGTGCTTTGATCTTTCCCACAGCAGGGCAGGAATCTCAAACATTTTCTGAGGTGGCCCTGAGTTTCTCACAGGCCTGTGTTACCTAAAGACAATGGGTTCTACTTGTTAAGCCTCTAAGACTAGGCAGTGATTAGCATGGTTTTTGTGACTGCAAGGTCACTTGAGCATGTTTTACAATTCCTCCTCACCAATCTTCCATTATATTCCCACAGCTATGTATAGTAATTTCCTCTGAAATGCCCTCTCCTTGGAGAAAAAGGAAATAAAGCAGCCTTTTTTCCCATGACTGCCTGCCAGCATGAAGATCCATTTTCAAGCAGTCAGGCACAGCTGACAGAGTGCTGCTTGGTTCAGAGACTGTTCATCCAGGAGGAAAACTGGTGTTATCAGTGGGAAGATAGTCTCCAGAATTACACCAGTGAGTACAGAGGAGTCATCGTCCCCCATCCCAGATAGAAGGAAATCAGCAGGTCATAATGTTATAACACCCTGGTTATACAGCTCAGTCTCATCTCATCTGCCAGGCCTGATTCAAGTACATGTCTCTGTGTGAAAGTCTATAAATACACAAATTAGAAATTCTTGCTAATATGACTCTGACTTCCAGAGAGGCTGAGCCTCAACACTACCCAAATAATCAGGCACTTTGGTTCTTATTTTTAAGGACATTTAAAAGCCTAACTGTCTTCTAATGTGCTTCATCCTTTGACAAACTAAGCATCTCCTGAAGGTTATTGAGCAACCTTAGAAGGATCCAGCTAGGTTAGTTTATTTACTGTTTGGTTTCCCAAACAACAAGAGTACAACCATTCTCCAGGGTTTCACAGTGTAAAAAAAAATTATTGACAAAGTTTGTGGATAACACTAGGTTTGCTTTAATTTCACAACTCAGAGTTGGGCACCACTGCAGTGGATAGCAAAGATACAAAGTTGCAAGCTGATTTATAAACTATTCTTATCCCGATTAGATAAGGTACAAAGCCTTTCAAATTTTCCATGGGATCTTCATGCCCTCAGAATTCATCACCTATTAAGTCCTCTCAATTCTTCTTTCTTAACAAACTTTCTTCTTGTTCCACTTCAGTCCGTCTCACTTTGCCTTCAACCAACTCCATTCTAAGAAAGACTCTCAGTATTCTATTAATTACTGAAGCCAAACTCCTGTACAAACACACCTGCTTACATTAATTTTTCATCTTTTGTCTAACATGTTCTTTTATTTGATCAGCATGACTAGGTTTTAAACCAGCTCTGGAAGGATCTGTACAGGGGACAGAACTAAGAACTTTATCTGCACTCTTGGCGGCTCTCAGCAGCAGCTTAGAAAACTTCCACCACTAAATTTCTCAACAACAGCACACTATAGTGAACTTTAAAAACTAAGTTATTTTAACTGTTATACAAAATTCAGAGCAATGGATTATCATCTCCTAAATCTCAGATTTGCCTTCTTATATCTATGTACTAGCCATTTGGCATAGGCTGTAAGGAAAAGAGTTTTGCTTTGCACAATGCACTTCTATCATATTTTGTTAATAGGCTCTTAACGTTTAATTGAATTCTGTGGAGTTCCCAAATTCTCTCCTTTTATTTATTCTTTGCTGCATGACAGAGGTACACATAGTGAAGGGATTCAGTAGCATGCTTAATTTCAGCCTGCTCTGCACCTGGGTTGTCCTGGAGTGCCGGGGCTCAGCCTTGGATAAACTTAGATAGAGGAAACGACCATTAACATAAAGTGGCAAACAAACTGAAATAGTATGATAAAATACTATTGAAATAGTATGACAAAGTAGAAGGCAATTTTAAACTTGGACGATGCTGAGAGTGGCAGATTTATCAGAATATCTAAGGAGCTGTAGCCCTTTCATGAACCAAAAAAATGGATAGCAAGTGGTCTGCCATGGGATTGCTACTAAATTGTCCTTCAGGGAACACGGTGGCTTTCTCTGGATGAATGCTCAAGGCTAACCTGAGTTGCAAGGCACTCAGAATCTGGTTCTGACCTCCTTCACATAAGTTCAAATTGATCATCAAGCTGTGTGAGCTGTGCTGATAACCCTCCAGTGCCAATGAGCACAGGACAGAGTTCATGGGCTTGAAAAACTAATGAAGAGCAAAGGCATCTTGCTCAGGTGATGATTAGTTGTATCAGAGCAAAAGGTTACACTGCAGTAGAACTGGATAAAGAGTTCACCAGAGGCTGATTTTCACTGTGAATTCAACTGCTTTAGCTGACATGTTATAGGACAGTGCTATAACCTTCATGGGGTGATGATCACTGCATTAACCCAAAATTGCAGCAGCTGTAATTATATCCAGATATACTTAAGTTGTGTTGGTGCAACACTCTACTTCCAGTAAAATTCACACTCTCTAACTGAATTTGGACTGAGGGAGATGCCAGGACAAAGGAACCATCTGTAAAACCACGACTGAAGGTGGGAGCCAAAAACCAATTTCCCCCTCTACAACCAGTAGCCAGAATTTGGGACTCAGCTTTCCATCTGTTTGGCCCCCTTTGCATCAGTAATAAACATATTGCATATGCTATCTACTGCTATCTAGCAATTTGACAGGAGCTCTTGAAAAAAATTAGAACATAAACACTGCAACAATACAGAACAATACATTTTTTGCTAGGTCCTTCTTAACCAAACTTGTCCATGTCTGCAGGCAGAGGGCCCTTCATGGCCAGTGGACATCTCATAGCGTTGGATCATGCACCTGGAGGAGCCCCAGCCTGCACACTGCATTAAGGAGAGAGTTTAAATCAGCCATTACTTGGAAATAACAATGAAGAAGCAGCTGGAGACACAGGTGTAGAGTGAGGGATGACAGGGTCTTTCACTGCAGCCATAAATCTAGGGGAGAAGCAGATGCCTCTCCCCACCCCTAAAACTGACTTTCCCTAATGTAATTCAAGCCAGGCTGTGTCTCTTCTTTCAAGTGTCAGAAAATCCTTTAGCTGCCTACAGACAATGTACATAGTGGGAACTGCCTGGCACACTAAGAGTGGGCAGGGAGACGATATGTGAAGTTGCAGATTTCCAGGGAAGCTTCTTGTGCTTCTAACAACTTCTCTCAAATCCCATTCCTTCTTCTCTGCTTCTTCTCCACTCCCTCCTTCCTCCTCACTGGTGAGAGGCACTGAAGGGGGAACAGCAGGAGGAGATGGTGAGAGAGCTGTTGAACTACCTGAACTTTCCTACATGAAGACGCCCCACCAAAAAGATGTTTTTGTCAGCTGTTCTAGTTTCTTCTTTTGCTGAATTTGAAAAGATGAAGGAGGATCCTTCTCTCATCATCATTCAGCAGGAAAAGGAAGGAAAAGAAAAGCAAGCTGAACACAATGCACACACAATCTCAACTGTGAAATTTATTTGCATGGTTTAGGGGTGCTGGGAGACTTCAAGGACACCAGTCTCAGTGCATCTCTGCACGCTCTGGGATCACAGTCACTGCCACAAGGCAGCCCTCCCTGCTCAGGGAACAATGTCTGCTGCATTAAGTGCATCTGGGGCTCATCCCTGCTATTCCTCTTCTTACTTTCACCTATGTATTGGTACAGGTTGTGTTCCTGCTGAGTTTCAAGCATAGACATGTCCAAGTTAATATATTAAGGTAGAAATGATCCCTGCTTTCATCACAAACTACTTCACAGGACACTATTTGACATGGCTTGCACACTACTGCCACCACAGAAACAGCTATAGTGGAACAGATATATGATAAACACTAAAACTTAAAAAGGAATTTAAAAGTTACCAAGGATGCCATAAAGTTCAATAAAATCTCTGCCTTTCATCAGTACACCTGTAAGGGTGTCTGCAAATTTATGACTGTTGTTGGCATCGCATTCACTGTGTTTCTGCATCTGGCAGGCTGGTGGGCTACCATTAGCTAGGATTGCTGTACACATTGATAATCTGATCTAGCTGATCCATCCCTCCCCAGGCAAATTTTGTAGCCTATACAGGAGTGAGTAGTGGAGAGTGCATTGCAGCACATCTTAGGTTTTTGGTCTTTTGGTCATTGAGACTGAAGATCTGGCTGGAGCATCTGGGGTTTGGCCACATACTTTGGGTCTCACATCAGTGCAGAGATGAGATATGACCAAAGCACACTCATGCACATCAGAGTTCAAAAGTGCATCTACATTCCCTGGGCCAAACATAACCTGAGGTTCTGGTTTCCCAAGAAGGAGAAATAATAAAAATACACTATAACAAAGTCAGATTTTATCCCTTACTATTCCTTAAACTGATTAAACTTGAAGATTAGGTTTTGCAGTCACCATCTCAGGGGAGGAAGGCTCTGTAGCAAGGCTGCTCTGCCTCAAGGTTCTCTGCCCCACACACATCCTGCTTATCAGCTTTGCTTTTCTTTTCAACAAGGTTTGAGACACATTAACTCTTCCAGTCTCTCACATCCACCCCGTGGCTCAAACATTGTCTATACAATCTTCATCCAGGGTCGTGACTCTCACATAATGGATAAAGGTGAGAAATCATATACTTGCCTGCCACCAGATGTATTATCAAAACCCACAAATCTAGACAGTATCATAAGAACAATATTTACAAGCCATTTTCCCCCACCCCATGAGTCCCAAAGATTCAAGCAGAAAAGAGGTCCATGAGGTCGGGCTTCATCCATCAAACCAATCTGTAGGCTGCATAGCTTATTAGAGTTCACCAGTCTGGTCCACCACTTCTTTCATCTTCTTATGTACCTCTTCTATGGTGGTGATGGCATTGCGTAGGATAATACAGCATTCTCTGTCTGTCAGGTTCAATATTCCACACTCTCCGTGTTCTTTCAATAATAGCATGTCTAAAGTTAGTTTGTTTTGCAAAGTCATTTTGGACACCTGTTGAATATGCAAATTTATTTCCCTGAAGACATAATTGGTCCAATTGCTTAGGATGTGTACTTGCCAGGTTAGATTGGGATACCACATACTCCCAAAGCCATTCCCCTCCCATTTCAGTTGAGGGGTTAGTCACACTTTGGGTTCCTATTACAGGTACCATTTGCCTGGAATCTTCAGCAAGTAACTTCAGATGCATTTAAAAATCTCCACAGACCAAATGGATGGTTATACAACACATTACAATATTTTAAAATGTTTACAATTTTATATAGCTTACAAATAATACATTTTTGAGTTATGCCAATCTCATATTCCCCAATGGAAACCAACAACCTTGGTCTGGGTGATTCCAAATTTACATAAACCCTTGGATCAATTCCCAAGCCAAATTAGATTGATCATCCAAATTTCCCACAACTATACAGTTACAGCTGACCAATATGAAAAGGAAAAAACAAACTTCTCCCCTAACATCTTTCCCACCAAAATATAAAGATTAACATATACAAACTGTGCAAACACTCAGCAACAAATGATGTTAAAATAATGTCCATGCAGTGGCAGTATGTCCATGCGGATCCAAATTCCCAGTTGACTAAAACAAAATTATACAATCACAAAGAGAAAATATCACACTTTTCTTCTTTCCTTTAAGGCTTGCTGTACCATCAATTCTTTCCCAATCTGCAACAAGGATGAGATGCAAAAAAAATACCGAGAGACTCAAAACCCCTTCACACACATCAATGCCTCAGCTACAGACATCCCCTTTTTATGCTGGGTATATTTCCAGTGTATGTGCGCCTTCTGCTGATCAAGTTGTGCACCTAACAAAGCTACAGCAAGGATGACACTTGAACTCACCCCATAACAGCTGTGGTGGAGCACAGAGAATTGTATTCCACCACCTGGGATGCTGGACTCAACCCGGCCCCCTCCTGGTCTCTGTGTCAGAGTTTAAACTCTTGCTTTCTACATTCTCCCCGTCCAAATTTTCCAGGTGAATTCACCTGTCTGCCAGCAATGCGGATGTTTGGAGTCGGAAGGATGCAACGACACGTCCTAGGGTCCCATCTGGGTCACATCCTAGGTTCTGTCACAGAGTCTATTTATTGAAGCCTGGACTGAGTGCCTCCAAAGGGAGAAGGACCCAGAATAAAGGAACTCTCATGCAATTATACCTATCACAAATTAAGTTCCCAGCCCGCATGTGTTCTTCATGAGCTGTCCACACAAAAGTTAATTCAATGGTATTTCAGGGCTGGGGTCTTCTATTCCCTAGTTGGTTTCTTTCCTGTTTTCAGCCAGTCTCTCGCAGCTGCCCTTTCTCTCCTTTTTCTTCCTACAACCCTTTCATCATTGCCTTACAGAAAAGTTTTCTGCCAATTAACATTGACTGTAAACCACCGTCAGAGTGCATCCTCATACCACAGATTTTAAGGCCAATGAAAGTCATACTTACAAAGCCTGAAAGAGAGTTGTGACCCTCCAAATTTCACACAAGCAATCCCACAGTACCAGGTGCATTTGGGGGGAGCAGTGGATGCATGCTAGGTATGACCTGAGGTCTGGCTTCCTGGGATGCCCACATGAGCTTTCCCTCCACCAGTAGCAGAGGGGTTTGGGCACTGCCCTACAGCAGCTTTGCTCCATCTCTAGGCCATGACTGGGAAACATTTCTGCATTCACCATTTTCCATGCAGCAAGAAATATAAGAACTTTTATTATAAATGTGAAAGCATAGAATAGAAGAGTTACCCCAAGAGGACATGGCAGTTTCTCACCCGTTATATCCCAAAAGGCATTCATTTCCCTCACTAGAAAATAACTCCTTCTTTGTTTTTCTAGCTATGTCAGCAAATTGCACTAACAGCAATGTAAATGTAGTCTGTAAGATTAGAAGCTGCACTACAAAAATCATGAGTTAGAGACAGAACTTTATTCCTGCCTATTACTGTGCTTCTTGAGAACCCAAGTTATTTAATTAATTAGGTACCTTATGTGACTGAAGAGGGGAAGTAATTGCTTTATATTCAATATTAAAAATAGACATAAAAGATCCACATGGATCAGATTATTACATAGCTAATAAACTTATTGAGAAAACATCTAATATAAATCATACAAATTAGCAGTGATCAAATTCCACTGGATCTGTGGATCAGTTATGCACAAGAAGTAGACTGAAAAGAGTGAAAGACACATTTGGTCAAATGAAAAGAGATTTTACCTGAAACTGGCTTTTAAAAAAGCCACAGAAAGGCAAATATACATCTGAACATTATTTCATCTATGTGTTTAGGACAAATTTTGATGCTTGTTTGATAATATCGTTTAATAATGAACTAAGACATTGCTCTCTAGCTACAGAAGGTTTATATGCAGTCTGTCATATATTGCTTAAAGTGCAGCTCTTCCAAAAATAAGGAAAATATTATTAAAAGCTGAAAGAAATATTTTAGAATTATATTTAAATAAACTAAGAAAAGATACCCAGGGCCAAATTAAATCTGTTTTTCCCATCATGCTGACTACAACAGTATCACATTTGGAAAGTTTTGCATCAGCTTTGCCAGCCGCGTATCTACATCTTACAAAACTAGGAATCAATGCAATAAGCCAAATTTCTGGTGCTATCTGCTGCTGTCTTGCAGGTTCATTTGCTTTCACAAGCCACTCAAAGAGAAACTTTTAGCACTTCAGTTCTGTCACTGCATTAGGTCTGACCCACCAGTTCTCACACACAAGGAGCTCGCCTCTCTGCTCAGCGAAGATATGAGGCATGATATGTAACAGTCCTGATTTTGCCATAAAACTGTCTTCTTGAGTCAGACCAATGGTCCATTTAGTTCAATATTATATATCTAGCAGTGGTAAAGTGGACACTGCTTAGAGCATGGCCTCATAAGTGAACCACTTCCTGCTGTCCATTCTCTCATCCTTCCCCAGCATCCAGAACCAGGAATGTTAGTGAGTACATCCCTCCTTGGTTTCTTTTTCAGTATCCCTTTATGCATGCCTTTGTCACAGCCTTTTGAACCTGCCTCCACCACACCCTGTGGCAGTAGGCTCCAGAAGTGCTTTCCTTTTTCTGTCTTAAAACTCTCTCCAACTAGCTTCACCCAGTGCCACCTAGTTTTTTAGTTGTGGGACCCGGAGAACAGCAATCCTCCACTTCATTTATCCATCACTACCTGTTTTTTTTAAATTTAATCATAAACCACCTCATCCATCTCCCCAGTCTTTGCTGGGGCCTTGCACAGGCACAGCAACATCATGGATCTGTCTAGATTTCCAAGAGCATCTGCCTTTGAATTAAATTGCTAAACTCCTTGTATTGTGACAAAAAGAAATAGGCAGGAATTGCCATTCATTACAGTTAATATATATTCAGGATGAAACCAAGATAGAGAACAAATAGACGTAAGGCTTGAAAGGTAAATATTTAAGATCTCATTATATCTTTGCAATTTTTTTTTTTCTAATAGCATACAAAAAAAATCATCACTCCCAGTTATGGACTTGCACTAAATGTACCAATATTGAAAGAAGTTTTATGCTCTTAGGCAGATGAGATGGATTTTAGCTAAGACAAGAGGTTGCAACATCTTCATAGAAACATAGAATACCAGGTTGGAAAGGACCTCAAGGATCATCTGGTCCATCCTTTCTTGGCAAAAGCATGGTCTAGACAAGATGGCCCAGTGCCCTGTACAGATGAATCCTGAAGGTGTCCAATGTTGGGGAATCCACCACTTCCCTGGGGAGGTTATACCAAAGGCTCATTGATCTCACTGTGAAAAATTTTCTCCTTGAGTCCAATCAGAATCTCCCCAGGAGTAACTTGTACCCATTACTCCTCATCTTTTCCATGTGACTCTGTGTAAAAAGGGAGTCTCCATCTTCTTCGTAGCCACCCTTTAAATACTGGAACATAGTGATAAGGCCTCCCTTAAGTCTTCTTTGCTCAAGGCTGAAGAAACTCTGTTGTCTCAGTTTTTCCTCATATGGCAGGCTTCCCAGTCCTTTGATCATCTTTGTGGTCCTTCTCTGGACCCTCTCCAGCCTGGCCACATCTTTTTTGTATAGCAGATACCAAAATTGAACACAGTGTTACATGTGTGGCCTGACAAGCGCAGAGTAGAGTGGGACAATGACTTCGTTATATCTGCTGGTGATGCCCTTGTTAATGCAGCCCAGCATCCTGTTGGCTTTCTGTGCTGCAGCAGCATGCTGTTCACTCATATTGAGCTTGATGTCCACCGGGATCCCCAGGTCCCCTTCTGTAGGGTTAAAGCCTGGGAAGTAACACAGAGAATAACACAGAGGCCTTGACAGGGTTTGATAATGAGCTGAGAACTGGCTGACCTTGAAGTAGTGGAAAGTCCTGAGCAGTTTATCAGCAGGGATTAGGTAAAGAGAAACAGAATTTATGCTTCCAATTAAGAAACATTGGTGCATGTACAATGACTTTGCAAAAAGATTGTTATAAAAGAGCAATTTGTGTTACAAATAAACGATTCCGATTCCGACTTCATTTTGAACCCGCATCAGGGTCTGTGCCTTATCCACTGCACCCTTCCACAGAGCTGCTCCCCAGCCGGGTAGATCCCAGCCTGTGCTGCATTCCTGGATTATGTTTTCCCAGGTGCAAAATCTTATATTTGTCCTTGTTGAACTTCATTAGGTTCTTGTTAGCCCACTCTTCCAGCCTATCCAGGTTTTCCTGCAGGGTGGCTCTCCCTTCCAAAGTGTCCACTTCCCCACTCAGTTTGGTATCATCAGCAAACTTCATCAGGGTCCACTTGATCCCATCACCAGATCCCTTATGAAGATATTAAACAACACTGGGCCCAATATCAATCCCTGGGGGACCCCACTTGTGACAGGTTGCCAGTTTGAAAAGGAGCTATTTACCACCCCCTGGGTGTGGCCTGTCAGCCAGTTCCCCACCCACCACACAGACCATTTGTCTAGACCATAAAGCATCAGTTCCTCTAGGAGGATACTGTGGGAAACCATATCAAAAGCCTGGTAGATAATGTCCACCGCTCATCCCACATCAACCGAGCAGGTTGCTTTGTCATAGACACATAAGAAGAGATGTAATAAATACAGAAGGCTGAGTTACTTTCAAATTGATGGGATTTAAAGTTCAAAGTAAGGCTGGGGATTCTCAATGTGTCCAATCCTCCCAGCTTTTGAAAAATGCTGAAGGCATTCTACCTGCAGATCCATAGGAGTAGGTATTAGATGCATCATCTTACATATTTAAATCTATTTCTCTCCATCTTTCCACCTAATAAATGTATAAAACCAAAAAAAGATATTGCAATTGACTACAATTGAACAAGATCGACAAATTCTGAAATTTTGTCATACAATTGGTCAAAGTAGAACAAATGATAATGCACTCCACCATTTTTCAGTGCTAATTTTTTTCTTCTCCCTATGTCTTCCAAAACAACAACATAAATTATATGGAAAAATATGTATTTATTTTTTGCAATTACTTCTGGACTGAGACTAAGTTTCCAAGTAAATTTTTATGTCCAAATTATAACCTCTGAAAAATGGCTTATAGTGAGAATGCTGACACAATTTTAAGTAAGTGGAGTGACATGAATGGTGCCGATAGAATGTAGTCAAAATATGTGGGAAATAAAGTACTTTGTTCTAGAAAAATATGAGATTTCCAACTCAAAGTATGTCTGGCATTTACTGGGTTCTACCAATCATAACAATTTTGCAAAACATACAGGTACAGTTCAAAACCTCTTCATCTTGTATAAAACACTTGAGAAAAACGGATTCATGAGCTACAGGGGCTAACTTCTTCCAGAAACCTAAATGGGAATTATTCCAAGTGAATAGATACAATAGGAGTTCAGCAAAAGATCTTCCTAGCAGAAGTGTTCAAAAGCCCACAATAAAATACAAAATGTTATCACAGTATCACAGTATCACAAGGTTGGAAAGGACCTCTGAGATCATCAAGTCCAACCTATAACCCAACACAACACCAACACTAACACCAACACTAACACCAACCATCATCTAAACCATGGCACTCAGTGCCACATCCAGTCTCCCCTTAAACACCTCCAGGGTCGGTGACTCCACCACCTCCCTGGGCAGTGCATTCCAATGGCCGATCACCCTTTCAGTGAAGAACTTCTTCCTCACATCAAGTCTAAACCTCCCCTGACGAAGCTTGAGTCCATGCCCTCTGGTTCTGTCACTGGTCACCTGAGAGAAGAGACCAACCCCTGACCGACTACAACCTCCTTTTAGGTAGTTATAGAGAGCAATGAGGTCTCCCCTGAGCCTCCTCTTCTTCAGACTAAACAGCCCCAACTCCCTCAGTCGCTCCTCGTAGGGCTTGTGCTCCAGCCCCTTCACCATCTTCGTTGCCCTCCTCTGGACACACTCCAGCATCCTGACATCTTTCCCAAACTGGGGGGCCCAGAACTGTACACAGTATTCAAGGTGAGGCCTGACCAGTGCCGAGTACAGGGGGACGATAACTTCTCTGGTCCTGCTGACTACACTATTCCTGATGCAGGCCAGAATGCCATTGGCCTTCTTGGCCACCTGGGCACACTGCTGGCTCATGTTGAGCTTCCTGTCAACCAGCACTCCCAGGTCCCTTTCTGCCTGACTACTCTCCAGCCACTCTGTCCCCAGTCTGTAGCTCTGCATGGGATTGTCGTGTCCAAAATGAAGTACCCGGCACTTGGACTTATTAAACATCATCCCATTGGAATCTGCCCATCTCTCCAGTCTGTCCAGGTCCCTCTGCAGGGCCATCCTACCCTGTAACAGATCAACCCTTCTTCCCAGCTTGGTATCATCAGCAAACTTGCTGATGATGGACTCAATCCCCTCATCCAGATCATCAATAAAGATATTAAACAGGACCGGACCCAACACCGATCCCTGGGGGACACCACTGGTGACCGGCCGCCAACTGGATGAGACACCATTCACCACCACTCTCTGGGCTTGGCCATCCAACCAATTCCTAACCCAGCACAGAGCACTCCTGTCCAAGCCACGGGCTGACAGCTTCTCTAGGAGTCTACTGTGGGGGACAGTGTCAAAGGCCTTGCTAAAGTCCAGGTATACCACATCCATGGCCTTCCTCTCGTCCACCAGGCGAGTCACATGGTCATAAAAGGAGATCACGTTGGTCAGGCAGGACCTGCCCCTCCTAAACCCATGCTGGCTGGGCCTGATCTCTTGGCTGTTCTGCAGGTGCCGCATGATTGCACCCAGGATTATCTGCTCCATGATTTTACCTGGGACTGAGGTCAGACTGACAGGTCTGTAATTACCTGGATCATCCCTACGGCCCTTCTTGTGGATGGGCGTCACATTGGCCAACTTCCAGTCTTCCAGGACCTCTCCAGTGAGCCAGGACTGCTGAAAGATGATGGAAAGCGGCTTAGCAAGCTCATCCACCAGCTCTCTCATCACCCTAGGATGGATCCCATCCGGCCCCATAGACTTATGAGGGTTATAAACAACTTAAAATGATGAACTGTGTAGTAACCATGCAGCATGGGAACCATAACAATATACCAAAAAGGAAGAGAATGGGAGTTTATACTGCTTTTGCATATCAGCAAAGGTAGTTTCAATGCTGACATGAAGCAGAGCCCAAGATGTTATTCTTTATTAGTTGCTAAGCACTGATGTTGCATTCAGTTCTTCCCTGGAGAGCCTTTGTCCTAATGGATTTACAGTTGCAGTCCCTCTGACATTTGTTCCAGCCAACTCTTAAGCCCTCTCAAGCTCCTAATGTGAAGATGGATAGTTACCAACACAAACCCAATGACTGCACAAAAAAAAACCACAATGAAGAAATGATACAAGGCTAGAAATACAGAAACGGTTAATTGCACTTTTACAAATTATTTATTGTGGGAAATACAGAAAAATGAAATGTTTAGGAATGATTTGAATGGGAAGAGATGAATTAGTGAAACAATGGATTAGTCCTCTCTTGAGCGAGAGGAAACAGGCACAGAGTAGAGAACTGCAGAAGACACTTGTAGAGCTCTACCCAGCATCTTTGATAAGGCAGAAAAGGGAAGGAATAGCCATGAAAAGCAAAAGGAGCAAGAGGGTGTGGAAACTGAGTCTCATACAGGAAAGACAGATATAGCGTCTCTTGGGCAAAGAGAGCAAACAGAAATTAGGAAAAACCTAATGACTTGCATTTATAAAAAAGAGTTGTCCTTCTGCCTTTCTCTGCCCTCAGCTGCACAGTCTCACCCTTGGTGCTTACATGTCTGATCAGTGAGTTGTCTTCGCCTCAAAAATAACCTACTTGCTTGTTTCTGCTGAGTTATTTTTCTGCCAAATTAGCCACTTGAAGAGCAATGGAGGAATGAGACAGTATCAGGGAGCCATTAAATTGGTTTAGCAAATAATCCCCCTAGATGCAGCCCTAATCTGCACACAAAAGCTCTTCAGCTTTGCTGAAGGGCTCTGTGATGCAAAATCATTTTTGCTGCCAGGGAGCTGCTCAGGAGGTGGCTGTAGCCTCCCTCACCTCTCTGATGGATCCATGCTTGAATGCAAGTAATACTGAAGTTCAAAAGTCTTATTATTAAATCTCACTTTGTTCTTAGACATGTGGGAAATGATTAGAAAACTGGTATATCTCAGCTGTTAATATTTAAAATAATGCTGCCATCTAATGGCTGGCTGCAGTCACACACATCTGTGCAGATCTTGAAAGCTATCATCCATCATAATTTCTTACCTTTTGGAGGCAAAAAGCTCCAGCTGGAAGTGTCACAGTCATGCACTATTCGAACAAAGAAAATGCATACTAGTTATGCAGAAATAATAAATTAAATTAAAAGGGATGGGCAAAAAAAGGAGAGCAAGAAAATATTCTTCCTGTTTTGTAGATGGAAATTGCCACAGGATAAAAGCAATTAGAAACCAGATGATTAAAAGCTGATGAGGTCAAGACTGCAGCCAACTGGAGCTGAAGAAAGCTAAAGAAGAATCCAGACTATCCCAGAAACAGCAGGTGCTTGAAAATTGTCAGATGTGATGAGCTGAAGCGAGGCACATCAAATACTAACCCTACCCCAATTACTCCTCAGTGTCAGCTAACAGGCCCCCTCACAGCATATGGCTGCTGGTTGGCTCTGCACTAAAGCATTGCTGCTCCTGGTTTGAGTGGGAAGGAGACTTTCTGGATTGAAATGTCTTAAATGACACATATAATCAGAGAACAAACCCTGAAGAAGCCAGGACCTTGAGAGACCCCAAAGATAGCCAAAGATGAGCCTGAAACCTGACCAGGGAAAAGAAGATTAACAATGCCTTGTCCTGTCTTATCTAGACAATGAGATATTTGTTGAAACACCTGTAGCTACAAATCAAATAAATCTTTATGTGACCCTGTTTATAAGAAAGTAAGTTCGGCAAAGACATTGATATAGATCTCATTTTGGCACAGAACTGCAGCTCTACTCACTTCAACTGCCATAAAACCAGAAAAATATAAATAGATACATCTGCGAAAAATTAACATCACTGCCCATACATCACTCCTATAATTATTTTGCTTTCTGATTGTTGTCTTTAAAATCGACTGATTCTACTTGTATTGTCTTAAACATCATCTGACTCTACTTGTGTTGTTGTATTTAACATCTTCTTGAGTGCTGTGGCTCCTGCTGGGCTGACTGTGCTGCTGCAGAGGAGGGGGAGGAGGTGCAGCAGCAGGTGCTACCCCCCCCCCCCCACCTGACTGTGCATGTGGACCCAAAGGATTCAGGCAGACATGATTCTGACAAGAGTCTGTTGAACTGCCAGTGACCCTGGAGCCCCCAGCCCCAATTCCAGAACCTTCCCAAAGAAGCTTCTGCGCATGTGCCAATTCGAAAACTTTCACAGCAAGACCACCCCTCATGCTAATGGAGGGGACATGGACTTGCCCTATAAATAGAAACCTGCCACCCCGTGGAACTCACCTGAGAAGATGCTGCAGAGTGGTGACTATTTTCCTCTTCCTCCCCCCCAATTCCTCTCTCTCTTTGTGCCTTTCCTTCTGTTTTCCATGGCACTACCGTGCACCGAATCATATCCAAGTTGTGTTGTTCTGTCCAGCTGCCTTGAGGGTATCAGATTGGGATCTGAACAGATTGGGATCTGTATTTTACAAGTTTTGCGAAGTTGCAACTCAGGGTGCACCTGAGCACTTGATTCCATATTTTGGCCGTGCCCAAAATATTGGTTTACTGTTTTGGCTGTGTCCAAAACCAGTACTGATTCCATATTTTGGCTGTGTCCAAAATGAATACTGACTTGATATTCTGGCCGTGCCCAGAATGTCGTTTTGCTGTTTTGGCTGTGCCCAAAACTGATACTGATTTGTTGTTTTGGCTGTGTTAAAAATAAACACTGTTTGGATTTACCCTGGGAGGTTTCATTCTGCTGAATCAGACTCTATAACTCGAGAAGGGTTATAAATAAGGTATGTTTATTCGCCGGCGGGGGGCAGGTTGGATAACTCCAAAAAGCCCTGCGCCTCGAACAAAGGACAAGTCAATATTTATTGTTAAAAGACATGCATATCCATTACATTCCCGAGACTAGGCCGAGTTATGTTAATCAGTTCTGAAAAATCACTAACATAAGTGTCCTCCTCTTTGTGCGCAGGCATAGTTGGTCCTGACCTCCTTCCAGACTACAGAGCTGGACGAGAGACTTGAAAGTTCTTCCTTATCACAGCACATTTCCTCCTTATCAAGCAAAGCATCATATATAACCTTGCTAAGTTCGCAAAAGCTGCTCCACTGCAAAATCTGCCCCCCTTACAGCTATGCCCAAGGCTAACTAAATATCAGGCTAAACAAAGACTAAACAAAGACTTCTACTTTAATTCTTACATTTTGCTAAAATCCCACATCATTTTGCTAAAATCCCACATCATTTCCCCCCTGTCTTATTATCCTAGGCAAATTCGTTTGCCTCATACATGATCTGTCCCTCGAGGGGGAATTGGAATGTTTACAGCATCAAGTATAAATGCTAAATACGCTACTCGTTTCATCATTCTCCAATTCAAAAAATATAATACTGCAGACAAAACCAAACAAATCAAAATTAATATCAAGAGAACTACAGTGGGATGGTGCAACCAGTTCAGAAGGCTGGTAGCTGTAGGGGACCATCCGAAAAGCGTGTCCCACCATCTATTTTCCCTGTCCTTTTCTACTCTCTTCAAAAGATGGTGAATTTCTTCTACATCACAGTGGACAGTTATCAGTCTTTCATCCATTCTCTTGGATCCCGTCCAGAATCTCAATCAAATCTGGATGCTGTGTCTATTGCTTTACTAAAGAAAGATTCATTCCAATAGGGATAGGTAATAATCTGTGAAATAGTGTGTAATTAGATTGTAAAAGCTGGTGAGAGGTGACTGGTGCTGAATAAGAAAAATCACAACCTTGGATCTTAACAAAATTGCAAATACAAAGATTAGAATGGTTCTTAATTTCTACCCTTACCATATCTACTAAAATAGTCTCACACATAGTCCTTAAACATGCACAACCCTCACCAATATATACAAGGACTGTCTCCTTGTTACGGTCAGGATGAATCTCAAAATGACAAACCTTCTGCTCAGTATCTAGACAAATGTCTTGAGCACTGAGTGTATTACCTTCGTAGATGAACTCTTGTTGTTCCCGCATGATGCAGGATTCTAAATCTACAGTTTGCCATTTTTCTTTCACTTTCCGGGCCCATACTCTATGCTCAGAAGGATAGAGTATACCTCCGTTGTGGTTTAACCCTAATGCAATAATGGGGTGTACCACATACCTTGAAGCCTTATGTATGGTCAGTACAAAGGCCGTGGCTATGTTAGTGACAGATTTATAAGTAAAGATTATCAAATTTCACCAGGACTGTAGTTCTTTCTCAAAGTTGGTGGCACTGTCCCAAATGATTTTCTGAATTTTGGTGGGGAAAGTGCTTTCTTCACCCTCTTTTATGATCGAGGCGGCCACTGACTGCATCCATAACTGTGCCTGAATACAACTAAGAGCCAGAGAAAGATTGTTCTGGACTACACCAAGTGCACTTATAATCAATTTGTGGTTTGCTATATTCACTTCTTCCCATTTTGGTAGTACCTTTTTTAACAGCCACTGATTAGTTCCCAAAGCTGATAGGGAAAATCGCAGGGGCTGCTGCAATTTAGACAGATCACTTGATGTAACGTCTAGTTTATTCATCAATATCTCTGAATCAATACTATTTAAAACTCCCAATCCTGTCCCTAGCACACCAGTTAGGTCTTTCTGTGTTTGCCTCTTGGAGGGTATTCCTTTCCGCAGCCAGGTTGACCATCCCTCAAAGGAAGTTCCCAAGAAAGGAGAACAGACTGGCTGAATCTCAGAAATATTATTTTGCATTGACAATTCAACCCATTTGAGAGACCATTCTGAGTTGAACAACAGTTGTTGTTGGCCTATATTCTTGACCACATAGGATCCTATTTCAAAAATCTTCAGGTCAGATACAGCTATTGGTGAATCAGATACAGTTGTGAGCTCAGTGGTATCTATCGGCTTAGTGGTAACTGGTGTGGTAGGTTGTTGAAAACGGAGGGAGTCACCGACACCAGATGGTTCATCAGTGGAACTCGTTTATTAGTAGCATTACAATCACTTTTATAATGGTGATAATTAGCTCATACATATTGCAAAATCTAAGCTCATTATTGGTCGCTCAGCTATTTGTGTTATATCATATTGTTTACATTCCTGCAGTTATCGCTTATCCTGTTCTGTGCTCTCTGTTCTGCACTCCTCTTCTTTTAGGGACTTTCCAGCTTCCTTTGTTTACCACCAAGGACAGACTGACCTTGTTTCATGCCACATCTTCTAATTCAAGCAGATTTGTCTGACTATGGCCTTTGTCTAGTAACCAGTTCCTAATTGCTGACTCCTGACTCTCCACAGTAGGTGGCATAGTTGTAGGTGGCGGTATTATGTCAGTTTTGAAGTTAAAGGTCAGTATTTTTGCCTTACCTGTTATTTGCCCTAAGCATGCTACCTTGATTGGCTGGGTCAAAGTAAAACTATGCCAACACACTGGATTTTCACAGTCAGTCCAATTTACTCCAGTTATGGAAGCTGAAGTGACCACCAGCTGAGCTATACCACTTATCCAGCACCCTACTTTTATTTTGTCTCCTTTCTTTCCCCATGGCAGTGCAGTCCCCTTTGAATCCCTGTCCCACTGATTTCGGTGGTACATACTATTCTCATTCATGACTACCACGGTTAATGTCGTTCCAGGGCTAAGGCACACTCTCAGCCTTCTCTTCCCAAGCATCAATTCCCATTACTATACAAATCCCGGTTATTACTCCAGTTATTATGAGCTTTTCTGCTGAAGTCTGAGCCTTAAGGGTCCAGTCTCTGTTGATTCCCATTGTGGTTTTGGGGCTTTTTTCACTCGGCTATGGTGGATCCACGATGACTGCTCCCATATTTTAATAGCCATGTGTGTTGTCAACAGAACCTGGAAGGATCCATCCTATTTTGGTTCCAGAGGCGAACCTGAAAGAGATCTAACATACACGAAATCCCCTGGCATTATATTATGTATTGGTCCATCCAGACCATGAGCATGAGTTCCCAAGACTAGCTTCTCTACTTTTCTCTAGTTTCTGTAAACTTATCACATAGTCAGTTAGCACTTCGGTACCCACTTGGGCCAATGTCCCTGCTTGAACCGTGCAGGGTCTTCCATACAATATTTCGAAAGGGCTTAACCCCTCTTTAGCCTTTGGCTTTGTTCTAATTCGCAGCAAAGCTAGTGGTAGTGACTGAGGCCATGTTAACCCAGCTTCTTGGCCTAATTTCGCAATTTGTGGTTTAAGAAGGTGGTTCATCTTTTCCACTTGACCACTTGCTTGTGGTCTATAAGGGGTATGCAGTTGCCAATCTATTCCAGAAAGCCCACCAACTTGCTGTGTAACTTTGGCCACAAAATGAGGGCCTCTGAGGATATCACTGCTGGAACCCCAAATCTTGATATTATTTCTTGTAATTAAGCCTTAGTCACTTCTCTAGCTTTGTTCGTTCAGGAAGGGAATGCTTCTGGCCATCCTGAAAAGGTATCTGTTCCTCAATTCCCCTTTCCTAGGGAGTTCTGAAAAGTCAATTTGCCACCACTGCCCCGGGAGATTACCTTTCCCTATATGCCCTAATTCAGCCTTCTGGGTTGTTTGAGGGTTATTTTGCAAACAAACGTCACATTGCTGTGTCACTTGTTTGATGGTTGTGTATAAATTCTGGGCAACAATGCACTTGTTCAGGTGTTTGTACAGGGCTTCAACTCCCCAAATGAGTCTTTCTATGTTTGACCATTATTATAGCCTAGAGCAGTATACTAGGTATTACTAATTTCCCTTGTGGTGTTTTAACCCAACTGCTTTCCTCTGTTTTACCTTCCGGATCCCTAATCAGTTTCTTATCCTCTTTTGAATATTTAGGAGTTTGATCAATTCGGATTTTACCATCTGGAATCAAAGATTGTACTTCCACTATGCCTTCCTCCACTTCTCTCCTGGCTTCACGGTCTGCCATAGAATTACCAGTCTCCTGGTCTGTGGTTCCCTTTTGATGACCTTTGCAGCGCATGATGGCCACTTTCTTCAGTAGCTGAATTGCTTCCAATAATTTAAGTATTTCTTCAGCATGTTTTATGTGCTGCCCTTGTATGGACAAAAGTCCCCTTTCCTTCCAGATTGCTCCATGAGCATGAACCACCCCAAATGCATACTTAGAATCAGTCCAAATGTTGATCTTTCTCCCTTTCACCAGTTGTAAGGCTCGGGTTAAAGCTATGATCTCTGCATTCTGGGCTGAAGTGTTAGAGGGAAGGGCCTGGGCTTCTATTACCTGGTCAGTAGTGGTTATTGCATAACCAGCCTTTCGCTGGTCCTGCCGGACATAACTGTTGCCCTCGGTATACCATGTGTCTTTGGCGTCCTCTAGTGGTTGTTCCTTTAAGTCTAGTCGGCTGGAATACACTGCTTCAATAGTCTCCAGACAGCTATGCCCAAGGCTAACTAAATATCAGGCTAAACAAAGACTAAACAAAGACTTCTACTTTAATTCTTACATTTTGCTAAAATCCCACATCATTTTGTCATCTCCAATTCACCACGCAGACATCAAAGGACTCACGTCAAGGAGCACAGGGTGTGGCACATGCTAGCTTTTATGTGTTGGGTGGGTGCGTGATCGGCGTGTGCAAGTGGTGGATTGACCTAAGTACTACTCATGTATTCATATGATTGGTGAGCAGTAAAGCCGGGTGTGTGATATTGCTTACATTCTAGATGCTGGCTACAGCAAAAATAAAGTTATTTTTGCAGCGTGTTTTGGTACAAGAGTGTGGGAAGCCTGAACAATGTCCATCGCCCAGTCTCCTTGTAATTCTTCCACACTGGCCCATACATATATTAAAAAAATCCAATCTCGACAATTGTTACCATTTCAAATTTTCAGTCATAAACTATCTTGGCTGATCAATGATTCCTATATTAGCTTGTACTTCACTTTGATTATTTTCCCAACCCCTTACACCATTACAAAATGTACAAAATTATTGGAATTATCTGAAATTCCAAAACTTTCAAAAATCTTATATGTTTATATTTCTAAGCAAGTTTTCTAAATAACATTCATTCAGTGAGAAATGGCATGAGAAATATTATAAACTCTGTTGAACAGTATATCAGGGATGGATGCTGCATGAAGGAAAGATGCTGAGAAAATATTTCACAGCCATTTTCTTCTCATCTCTGGGTCATTCTAATGAGGACATCTGTCCTCTCCTAGAAAATATTCTCTTGATATTGGAATTTATACATATGTCTGCAAATCTTAAGAGCTCACTTCATTTTAGTAAAAATAAGCCTTATGGATCCGCAATTGACTTTCTGTAGTGATTGACATATGAATACAGAGCTGCAGCACAGTAAGCATTCTAATTCTACCTGCAGCCCTACTAATTTACAGTTGGACTTGATGATCTTAAAGGTCTTTTCAAACCTAAATACTTATATGATTCTAATGCAATTTAAGGACATAACTTGCCTTAGAAAGTCTTATAGAGAGGGAATTCTGACCAGGATGTGAGAAATGGGAGACTGATTCGTGGGAATAAGAAAGAATAGTAAAACTTTAAGATAAGGCGAAACAGACTGTTTAACATAGCCGCGGGCAGGGAACCTGGTACGGGATGTGCTTGGCTTTGTTTCAATTTGTTTTCGGTCTTTGTTGTGGCCAGAATTGTGGTTTGTTATGTCGGGGTTGCGGCGCGGGAGCTGGGCGGAGGTCGCCTAAAGAAGACCCTTAGCAACAGCGGAATCTGCACAAGAGGAACGGCACTACCTCACACCAAGGAAACAAGAGGAGGGGGGAGATTTTGGGGAAACCGAAATATAAATAGAAGAAACTGGACTTAGCACGGGTGCGTGTTGGTGGAGTGCAGACTCCCCGCACACCCAGCGCTGTTTGCTTGCCTTTATTTACCTAAGCTATTAAACGATATCTTTTCCCTGTTCGACTGATTTGGATTCATTCACATCAATTTGGTGACCCCGACGTGATGGTCTTGGATCACAGACCCCGACGCAGGTACGGAGGGACGCCCCACCTTTAGGTGGCTCCTGCCAGAGTCGGGCTGGGACCAACACCATCACGAACAAAATAAAGGCAAGCAAAGAACTTTTTGGCGAGCTCCCTTTTGAGACTGCAATTTTAAACCCGTAATTCTGCGTGCGAAGATCCGAATGAAGATGACAGAGTTGTAAGTGTATGAGGGGTACCGTTCGGTTGGGTGGGATTCGGTTGCCTGTGTGTGTAAGAGTGTGATTGAGACGGGATGCAGTCCGAAGCGAGTGCGGAGGTCTTCTAACCGTGGATCCAATCTCCCGCGAGGGACTTGGCCGGTGAAGGACCGAAGCGATTGCATTAGTATTCGTGGGTAGGAGTACTATACGACCCCTGCAAGACACTCTTACTAAGGTAACCAAGGGCTATCGAAATAGTCAGAGGAAAATATGGGACAGGGAAAGACAAAATTACCTGGTCCTAAGAAAGGGAGCAAGTTACCAGATATACCACCAGAAAGTCCATTAGGTTTAATGATAAAATATTGGGATAATAGTGGCCCCAGTGATAAAGGAGGGAAGATTTTAACAGAAAGTAGCATTATAAGGTTAATTGTCTAGTTACACAATAGAATGTAGAAAGCTTAAAATGACCGAAATAAAAAATGAGCGAGGGATTTGTAGGGGGTCTCTTTAAAGCTTTAAGACTTCTCTTGACTTTAAGGAACTTTGTAAGCGAAACAAACTTTAGATTTAGAACAAACTGTGTCTTCCCCTTTTGTGTGTAACTCAGTTTTGCTGATAACCACCTGGAGTTTGGACATTCTGTTTGGTAAGTTGTACAAGAACAAAGGGGGAGCACTGCAGACTCAGCAGAAGCCAATTAGAGACTTCACTAATGACCAAGGAGCTCTCTGAGCATGTGCAAGGGAGTAAGGTGAGAAGTTCTCCCTGAGGATGACTGCTTGATTCATCCCCAAAGACCCTCTGAAGACCACCACCAGGAGGTACAGCGCAGGCGCAGCTGGGAGGAGACAATGAAAATGATCTCTTGGACTCATTTTAATACGAAGCAGGGAAAAGTTATGCATATGTATAGGTAGAATTAGGTAATCTCATTATATATTATTGTAGCACATATAACCATGCAGGTTCTTTGTCTTGGCGCGCAGGGTTTTGGAATAATCCACCCTGTCGCCCCTTAGCGAAATAAAAACATACCTATTCTATAACTTATGCGAGTTATAGAGCTTGTTTCCGCAGATCAGTTTGGCAACCCAGATGGGACGTCTTCTCTGCCTGACTGCAAAGCCGGCTGGGGGGGGGGACACACACACGTCCTAGGTTCGCCCCGAGCTTTACTCGGAGGACCTCCAACACTCACCTGACTGCTGCAGGGGCAGACAAGGACCGTCTTTGAGCGGACAGGTATGTATGCACTTAATTTTGAAAACTAGAGTTTGGGTATACCCGTAAAAATGGTTCTATACTGTATTATGGTGTGGCCAAAAGAACCTTTAAGACCGCAGGTCTTTTGGCCTGTATTTGGGTCTTTTGAGGACTGGGTATGCCAGGCATTAAATGTATTAGTATAGTAAATATAAACCGAATGAAAGAATTGTACGGGGTGCGTGTTGGTGGAGCGCAGACTCCCCACGCACCCAGCGCTGTTTGTGTGCCTTTATTCACTTAATAAATTGAAATTGCTGGACTGTTTACGGTCTGAGCCTTGATCTTTTATCACATTATTGAAAATGTTAAAAACCTTCTCCAGGCCAAGTCAGTTGAAGCCAGCTTGGACTATGGCCATGAAGCTTTTATGGGTAGATACACAGAACCTCTTTAGGACCTCTCCTACTTGCAATGTGTGATCCTTGACTTATGGCTAATGCCATTTGATAAAGCACTGGTATTATTAGAAGAGTATCTTCTGTGGTGCTCTGGTCTGGTTTGGCATTGTAACAAATAAGGAGCAGTAGCCTCTGTAACTTTAATAGCTAGAAGAAGCTATTGAGTCCATTGTCTACTTTGTTTTTGTATAGATATAATTACAGTGTTAGACGTGTGGGGTTTTTTGTTTGTTTATTTATTTATTTTTTTTAAACCGTGTTCAACCTTTTTATGTCATGGTCCTGTTCAGCAGGAGGAAGGGAGAGGTGATCTTTTGAGTGTTTGTGCAACAGCACAAAAGTGATGGCAATCACCTTAGGGCAGGGGTGTCAAATTCTGGGCTCCAGCCACTCTCCTGCTCCTGCAGCTTAACGCGGGTCACACGCTGCACGCATGCCCAGCACTGGCAGGAGTGTAGGGGCAAGGAGCTCAGTGCTGCCACCAGGTAGAAACAAGGTGCTGGGCAGGATAAAACAAGGTGGAGGGCTGGATTTGGCCCATGGGCCGTGAGTTTGACACCCCTGCACTAGGGGTTTAATCAAAATTCCAATCTTTACTTTGAGCTCAGTTAAAACAGCAACAGTTTACAACAAGAACTTGGAAAAGGTTGACTTCTTACAAAATAGCAGCAGCTCAGATACAGTCAAAATCACCCAAAAGTGCTGAGAAGCGAGGTAGATTTGTAAAGAGAGAATAAGAATGGAGGTAGCTTAAAAAAAAAGAAAAGAAAAATAACAGGAAAGGGGAATATAACAGAAAAATTATTGCCACCCAAATGGATCCAGCAAAGACCTCAGCAGGAAATGTGGTCCACGGGGCAGAGGGTGCACATGTGTGCTTTTTGGCATGGGTTATTTGTAGAGGAGCTCCATCCCTTAGTGTATGAAGTACACAGAGGAGGGATCTCACTGCGTTTCCACAGTATCCATGCTTGGAAAGTTCTGTAAGTGCTGCATGCATAAAATTCTCTTCTGGAAGGTTCCTGTATTGGGTCTGGAGGGTTTAGGGGTCACTTGTGGTTCAAAAGACCCTTGCCCTGAATAACTGCTGCTTGAACTCTCTGGATGTGCAGGCAGTGTCTGAGGTGTTTTTGCCTTTCCAGCCCTGTCAGTGATTCAGTAGTTTTTGCCTACTCACAAGGCATAACTCTCCCTCCCTTCTCTAACCACACCTTCCAGACACTGGGGCAGCAAGATGTGAAACTGCCCAAAGCTTCAAACACATACAGTTTTGCATTAAGATGAGTGTTTAAGAAACACAAATCACTTAGAAATCAACCCTTACAAACCTCTAGAAAAGAATCCATTTTCACTCATTTAGAGCCACCTTTTACTCATACAGATGATTTTCCTTGTGTTGCAGTTAACTCCTTTATAACATACTATGCTAACACAGCTACATCAATGTAGAGATGTATGTTTTTTGGCTACATAATCCTGTGGTGTATCTGCAATTCTTTTCTGCTTCATTCTTCCTACATGGTGTCTGAAAGGATCATAGTACATATATAGTCTTGTGTTGTCTGGCCTATGTTCAGTAGACTGTGCTTGAGTTAAGACATTGCGGCATGATGCATCTTGTGAAAAGCATGGCATATGACAATTTTGGCTTGGAAACAATAGCAGTACTTGGTGGTGGTTTTGTGTGTTTTGTGGGGGTTTTTTGGTGTGTTTTATTTTTTTTTGGATGTGATACTTGCAGTGCAAAGTTCAAGCTGCTGAGTATACTTTCACAATATATGACATAGACTGCTTCAGTGGCATCCTCTGCACTAAATAAGGATCTTAAACTGAACAGTTGCATGTATTGGCCTGATCTGTGTAGAGTTTTTAAAAGCTCCTTTAGAGGATGATCAAGAAATTTGAATCATTGTGACTTCACACAAAAAAAATGGTCTTATATTGCCCTGAGGGTTTGTAAGATAAATTTGATACCCTGTTTAATTTTGTGTACTTAGCATTTTTAATGTGGTAACTTACCCTTAAATTGTATTCTAAACTATGTCTAATTATATTCTATACAAAGAGTATATTCCAACCTGAAACTGAAGATACCACTTCATTCATGAACAGTCATGTCACCTTTAGTGATTTTTTTTCCATCCTAAAAGTTAAGCATGAACATTAGTATTGCAAAGTCAAGAGAATATACACTCTTGGAGCAATAGAATCCTTTTTGCTTTGTATTATTTTTTAACCAGAAAAAGGTTGGGTTTTTTTGTTTTTTTATACATATGTTAGCTGTTATGAACTATTTTACTTCTGTAGATGAGGTCTGATACAAAAAGCACAAGACTGTGCCTGTAGCTCTTTTTAATTTTAAAAATTAAGCAAATCAACTACTCTCACCTTCACAATAGTTCCCTTCTGAGCTGACACATGGCTGCATCTGACGCTGCCCATGTCCAAAGCCATTTCACAGATCATTCTCTGAAAGGCTGTTGAGCATCTCCATCGGTTTGGCTTTCACTTCTACTGACAAAAAACTGGTTCCTTTGAGCACCGACTGGATCTTTGGGAAGAGGGAGCCAGGTCTGGCGAATAGGGTGGGGGCTGAAGCACAGGGATGTTGTTATGAGCTAAATACTGCTCCACTGTGGGCTGGCGCACAGCGACATTTCCTGACTGAGGGTAAGAAAATGTCTCTATTTGAACCCAGGTCCACTTGCACTGAGTAAAGAGATCGAGCTGAGCCCTGTCTCACTGTGATAGGTTAGAACATGTTCTACATCCATCTCTGTGTCTCCCCTCCCACCATTGGATCCCCAGCTATGGGGTTAGTCTCGGGGGGGTTGTGTTGGATGTCATATGTGCACACGGAATGTAAAATTTGGATAGTTTTTGAGTAATTGACCGAAACTTTTGAATTTTAGATGAATAGACCTTGGAGCGACTTTAGAGTTTATTTTTAATCTTAACCTCTTTTTTGACTGGGGAAAGCTATATATACTAAACTGTAGTGTTCATAAAACCAGCAGGTGATAGTAAAAGGAAAAAAAAGTTTCAGCGACTTTTATTTCCTGGACAGCCTACCTTTAAGTCATTCTCTTTTATTTAATTGGACCCTTTAATTTAATTGAATAGGTTTGATTTGAAAAGTGGGGTAATATAGGATAGATCATGATTACTTAATGTTCTGATCTTCTTCAGATCCTGGCTTTCTACTGTTGTTATGTTGTTTGGTATTTGTAGGCCATGGAAAACATTCTTTTATTACAAATGGCATTATGGAAGCATCTGTTTGAAGGTTAGATTTTTCCTTCACTGAAACTTTGTAAACAAGTAGCTGTTGTTCTTTGAATAAGGAAAGATAGGGAAATGCTGGGGTTTTCCCTCTGAGGCACATACATTTGGCAGATGTCTGTTGCTCACGTTGAGGGTGATATATCAAGGGTCTATGCAGCCTTACCCTCTTACCATTTGCTAAATGTCCCTCCCATAATATAACTTTTGTCTTTTCTCATGTAACTATAAGGATGATTGGGCCGTCTGTTGACTCATCTATCAGATATAACATCATTGACACTTTATACCCTCTGTAGAGCACAGTGGTTTGTGTCTTAAGATATTATCCCTCCTTCAGTTTGGGAAGCTGATCAGATGCAAGGATGGAGGGGCCTGACAGTTCTTTCAAGATAAAGATATAGCTGAACTTGGGAAAGAAGGCAACTAATGTACAGTGTACGTGCAACTGTATTAGTTTTTGGATCAGATGTGAACTTTTGAAATGATTCTTAGTCATCTCTACTTACTGTATATAGGCTTAATGTCACGGTCCACTTGGTGGACTCGTGATGATTCGTTTACTGTGATCTCGAAGTGCAAAAAATTAAGGTGACCAAAACGCCAAAGGGTTATACTTCAATCAAACAGTGTAACTTTATTATTTTGCCTGTAAAGCGCCACGTGATAGACAGAGTGGTGAAAGAAAAGATAAAGTAAAAGGGAGGTAAGAGGATTATAGCTACCACCACGGGTCCAAAGGCGTCCCTATGGTCCCAGGTCCTGAACAGCATCCTGCTGGTCCTCGACATGATCCTTTGGTGGGGAGATCTCCCTGAGGCTCAGTTAGGAGCCATCTTTTATGCTAAGCAACAGCACCTCACACCTCCTCTCCCCTATGGATTGTGGCCAATCTCCGCCTTCGTTTTGCAATCCAGACTTAACTGCCCAGGCCCAGAAAGTTCCCGCTTAACTTGCCAAAACTTATCTGTGCCTGCACCATCATCTTCCTCTCGTGTCCACTGGGTGACCTCAAGACCCTCTGCGAACCTCTGCACATGCTCCTCTTCATTGGCCTCAGAGGCAGAGAGGAGATGGGGCAAGTTTGCTGATGCAGCATGTGAAGTCCATCTACTGGACAGCAGCCATGCAGCCTTATCACGGTTGTTCAATCCACTCCCAGAAATTGGGGAACAGCACAGCACTTCTTATACCATGCGGGTTTTTTTTCCTCTCAGGGTGCTTGCTTCTTGGTGTCTCTCCAAGTACCCTGATGGTGATGTTGAGACAAGTACTGTTCTTCAGACTGACTCTTACAGTTTGCATTGGGAGTGATCACGGACTACGTGAACTTGTGTATTTTCACATGAAACTAGACTGGAAAATGCACTCAATTAATGGGTTTTCAGTCCACAGGACCAGATCAAAACTAGTCTGAACTAAAACGCATGAAGTATGTAGTATGAATCTACCAGTCTTCAGTACCAGCTCTTGCTATGCTGCACTACTTTCTATTGTATATATAACTAGGGCCATTTAATCTGGAAGTGAGAGTGTTGCTGCTTCTGATTACTTTCTGCATCAACATAAGAAGAAATCCCAAAGAAAATTTTGAGATTCTCACTCAAAGCAGTTATTGTGGCTAGATTCCTGTTGGTATTTCAGCTCTATGAAGCATAGCGTTCAAATCTAAATCAACTGGGAGGAGACAGCCTCCCCTGAACGACCTTGCTTCTGATTTAAGTAAGTTTGGGATTTCAAGAACTTGATTTGGCTGAAGATCTGGGGAAAGAAAAAAATCTTCCTCCTTGATAGAAACTACCTAGCCGGTATCACAAGCATTTTTTTCTGAATGAAAGATATTATCAGCAATATAGGAAAGGCAATAAATCTATGATTTAACTCACTAGAAATCACCTGGCTGAAGACAGATCAGTGAGCAGTAGTGCAGAAATCTGTTGCAGAAGATGAGTCAAATGCTGTATTAGCTCATCCTGCAATAGGAAGCATTATTGAATTTCCCAGGTAAACTTTTGATTCAAAGGTGGCTGTTACAAACACTGAAATTTGATACAGCTTCCTTGGGAACACAAAAGAATGCCTTAATATGATTATAAATTTCAGCAAAAGGTTCTGTGAAGTCACAGGAGTATTGCAACTCCAGAATTTCATTCTCTTCAGATACATGCACTGAAGAAACAAGTGAATTAGTATGTTTCAAATCAAATTACCATTTTGCCTCCAAGCTTGAGGCAACATAGTGATGAGTTTCACAAAAGGTCAGAAATGTGAGCTTTTAGTAAGCGAGAAAATCTAAATTTAGTAAGGACAGAATATTCCTCCTTATACCCCATGCTGATTACCATTTTTGGCTTTTTCTCACTTTAATCAGCTCATGTTTTTTTAATACTGCCAGTGTGTGATATTTATTCTCCTAAAGCTTGGGTTCTGAAGTTTTGTGATTATGTGATGATATCAACTTTCCATTAACAGAAAGAAGCATTTTTAGTTTCAAACCTAAAAGCACAAATGTGGGCCCATACAACTGTAAAGCTGTAAGGAAATAAATATATGTAGTACTTAAAATCTGGTGATTGAGTTTTGACTCCTAATACCATGGAGTATGTTGGGTTTGCCTTTTTCCACTTTCTGTACAGCGAAACTTTCTGAAATGCAAACCGTCTGACTATAGAAGTCCTTGGGGACATAATAGGGTGTTTGCAAGTGAATAAGCAATTGGCTCATCTCATGCTGGAGCTCTTCAGAGAAAAGAACTTTTCTTTTGTCTCACTGGCAGCCTGGTAAGGTGACTATATTAATTGCCAACATGAGGATGTAAGTAGCTTCCTGATACCTGAGGAGGAGACACAAAGGAAGTCTAGCTGACAAGTCTTATGTTTAGATGCAGTCCTCCCCTACAGCTTTGTTGCTTGTAAGGACAAAGAGCAGGAAGAACATGAATCTTTGTATAATGTTTTGGTTTTATATTGTATGTTTTGTGGAGCAGTAGAAGAAAAACTTGTTCATAGGACCATATTAGCTTTGGGCATTGGAGAGCTTGGGGAAGCAAGGTGGCATCAAAGAGTCAATAGGAACTGTTGATAAGGATGGGAGAAGTGAGTTTTCAGATCTGGGGGGTTGTTTGTTTTATGACTTGGAGCTTTTGGATGAAAGAAGCATCTGTTTTCTACATTTTTATTTACTTTACAGCATCTACTGCCTAATCTTCCACTATATAATCTTGCCTATAATGGAGGTGAAAAACTTTGAAGCAATTGAAAAATGAAGTAATCATTCTGTAAACTGGCAATAATTTTCATAAATGAGTGTTGATAGCTCTGCTCTGGCAGTGAATAAGAGGGAGAAGAGTGCAGAGATTACAAGGGGATTAAATGTTTGTGTTCATTTGTATAAATTACATATGCTTTGGATGGGCTGCTGCAGAGACAAATATTAAGAGTGCATATTGAACCTGGGAGGGGGAATCATACTACCCCTTTTGATATTGGTAATAAAATGGCAGATGAAATCCAGTGCAGTTAAATGCAAAGCTATGTATATTTATAGTAGAAGTCACCTGACAATACAGATGCATGGATAGGCTCTAAAATACAGTCAGTGTTCAGGAAAGAGAAAGAGGATTCTTCATTAAAATGTCATCTCAACTCTGACAGCTGTCAACATGTTTAGAGTACTGAGGAAAAAGGAGAATGTCGTTTTTACTCTGCTTAAATGCAAGGTTTGCTGTTGTCTTAAATGCTACATTTCTGGTTACATCATCTTGGAGTACTGTAAAACCAAATGCTCCAACCAAATAAGACAGCGAAGGATGATGGGGTAATTTTGGGCAAATATGTATGTTAGCTGTGAATATAGTTTCATGGAATCATAGAATGGTTTAGGTTGGAAGGGACCTTAAAGATCATCCAGTTCCAACCCCCCTGCCATGGGCAGGGACACCTCCGACTAGACCAGGCTGCTCAAGACCCCATCCAACCTGGCCTTGAACGCTTCTAGGGAGGGGACATCCACAGCTTCCCTGGGCAACCTGTGCCAGTGTCTCACCACCCTCATCATGAAGAATTTCTTCCTAATGTCTAATCTAAATCTTCCCCCTTCCAGTTTAAAGCCATTCCCCCTCATCCTATCACTACATGCCCTTGTAAAAAGACCCTCCCCAGCTTTCCTGTAGCCCCCTTCAGGTACTGGAAGGCTGCTATGAGGTCTCCCTGGAGCCTTCTCTTCTCCAGACTGAACAAGCCCAACTCTCTCAGCCTGTCCTCATAGAAGAGGTGCTTCAGTCCTCTGATCATCTTTGTAGCCCTCCTCTGGACCCCTTCCAACAGTTCCATATCCTTCTTATGTTGGGGTTTCCAGAAATGGACACAGGCCTCCGGGGGGGGGGATCTTGCAAGAGAGGAGCAGAAAGGCAGAATCCCCTCCTCAGTCTGCTGGCAATGCTTCTTTTGATGCAGCCCAGGACATGGTTGGCCTTCTGGGCTGCGAGCGCACGTTGATGGCTCATGCTGAGCCTCTCATCAATCAGCACCCCCAAGTCCTTCTCCACAGGGCTGCTCTCAATCACATCGTCCCTCAGTCTCTATTGAAACTGTTATTGCCCTGACACAGATGTAGGACCTTGCACTTGACCTTGTTGAACCTCATGAGGTTCCCACAGGCCCACTTCTCTAGCTTGTCCAGGTCCCTCTGGATGACATCCTGTCCTTCTGGTGTGACAGCTGCCCCACTCAGCTTGGTGTCATCTGCAAACTTGCTGAGGGTGCACTCGATCTTGCTGTCAATGTCATCAATGAAAATATTAAATAGCACTGGTCCCAGTACGGACCCCTGAGGGACACCACTTGTCATGAGTCTCCATCTGGACATTGAGCAGTTGACCACTACTCTCTGAATGCGACCATCCAACCAATTCCTTATCCATTGAACAGTCCACCCATCAAATCTATATCTCTCCAATTTATAGAGGGGCTATATCAAAGGGTTTACAGAAGTCCAGACAGATGACATCCATTGCTCTTCCCTTGTCCACTGATATGGTAATCCCATCATAGAAAACCACTAGAAAGACTTTCCCTTGGAGAAGCCATGCTGGCTGTTTCAAATCACCTCACTGTCCTCCATGTCCTTTAGCATAGCTTCTAGGAGGATCTGTTCCATGATCTTCCCAGGCACAGAGGCAAGGCTGACAGGTCAGTAGTTCCCAGGGTCCATCTTTCTACCCTTTTTAGAGATAGGCGCAATGTTGCCCTTCTTCCAGTCACCAGGGACTTCCCCTGACTGCCATGACTTTTCAAATATTATGGAGAGTGACTTGGCAACCACATCAGCCAATTCCCTCACGACTCTGGGATGCATCTCATTAGGTTCCATGGACTTGTATATGTTCAGGTTCCTCAGGCGGTCAAAAACCTGATCTTCCTCTACAGTAGGAGGGTCTTTACCCCTCTGGTCCTCCTCTTGTTGATCCTTGACCCAGGAGGGGTGAGGAGAGTGGTTGCCAGTGAAGACTGAGGCAAAACAGTTGTTGAGTACCTCAGCCTTCTCCTCATCTGTTGATACAAGGTCACCATTTTCGTTCATCATTGGGGGGGTACGGCTTTCTTTAACCTTTCTTTTCTGGTTGAACCCTTCTTGTTATTCTTTGTGTCTCTCACCAAGTTCAGCTCCAGCTGCACCTTGGCCTTCCTGACCCCATCCCTACACAACCGGGCAGCATCTCTATATGTTATTTTACATAAACAGACTACTTCATGATTTTATCCTGTCAAAAGATTTACTAATACCAGGACATAAAAAGTATTCTCCAGTCTAATTAAATGAGGTAAAGAAAAATTCAACCAACTTCTTAAGGTAAGATAATTTGGCATTCTTGTGTATCAGGTGTTGAGAATTCTGACCTAATATAATTGCTGAAGGGTTTATATATATTTGCTTTTAAATATTCATGATGTTGGGTTAATGTGATATATTAAAATATGTTAGCTAAATTGTGTTGTTTTAAGCATTGTCTGAAGTACCTTAATATTTTTCTAAATGCTTTTAAGTTAACCCCCCTAAACCTTAATTAAGTTATATAAAAGAAACGTGATTTACCTCAAACATATGTCCCACGTATGCTAAGATATTTTAATTTCACCTTTCTTGCAGTTGCTGCTCCCAATTTTTCCCGTTAATGATGGGAACAGTTAGATGAATGGGGTGTTTTGTTGAAATTAATTGAGTGAGCTCTACTTACTGAATATGTAAGACAATGATGTTCAAATCATATTTCAAATCTCAGAGCTTTTGGAGTGAGAGTGCTGTTCCCACTGTTAATTTCAGGACGAAGCCTGGCATATTACATTTTCCATTTAATTAGACTATACAATCAAAAGGGTAGGTAACTTCTGAATAACTGTGAGGATTATGTACCAGCAGTAAGTCTTGCTTGGGGATAGAATCACAAAGCTTAAAATTTGCTTTTATTCCTAGAATGTGGTTCCAACTAGGGTTTAATAATTGCATGAGGCTTGTTTCCCATGATGTTTGTCTGTGTTATGTTTTCAACATCTAAAAGTTTATTTTCTAAATGGTAGAAATAAGATTTGGGTAATATGGACAAAATCCTCATAGAGGAAACTGCTACCTGTAAAGTCAAAAGCATGTTTTCCTATGGTATTAAAGTTCCTTAGCAAGACTTTCTCTTCAAATTGCTATATGTTAAGAGTATGCTTATCTTGAAGGATCAGAGAGGGTTATAGTATGAGGCTTTAATGGCTGCAAAGTATGCAAACCATCTGCCACTCTCTAGAAGCTCTCCAAATTAATTTCAGAGGATGTCCAACTATAAATTTGTGACTGTTGCAGAATCTGGTATTGTTGAAAAAGAGCATGCACTGCTTTGAGCACCTTGATAGTAATTAGTAAAGGACTCTCATTTGTTTATACGAAGTAGAATAGTACAACTTGTACTAAGTAGAAGATCAAAGGACCCATAATGTGATGTAAGGAATGCCTTGGACATCTGGACTGAAGAAGGACATATTGAATCAGGCCTGATCATCAAGATTGCCAATTTGGCAGAGGAACATAAGCAACCTGCCTCCAGGAGCAGACCCCTACTCACTGAGCATGCACAGTAGAGAACTTGTATGATGCAGTCACCTGTAACTTTTGTAATGAATTGAGCGCAGGGGCTCCTGTCAGGGGTGCTTGATTTGTGGAAACTCACTGAGCACCCAACCTTGCGCAGCTCTGAAATAAAATCAGTGACTCGGCTTGGTGTGTGAGATTGGCTATTTGCATGCCAGGTCATGAATCTGACTTTTCAGATAACAGTATAATCAGGTATAATGTATAGCAAAAGACACTTTCTGACAATAATTTGGTTCTGGTTTTAGTTTAAAATAGGTAAATGTAGTGTGTATACTGCAGTTCACTATTAAGTTGTGCTAGCTGCAATTATAGTGATAGATGGATAATTGATATCTCATTGTGACCTTTTGGGCAGCCAAACTTAATTTCATCAAATGTTTTAAATCACAAAATACAAAGAGCTAGCTTCATATATGAAAATGCTGAGAGGAACTGATTTCATTGACTGCTCAGACTACAAGGGAAGAAAGTGAAGGAGGATGATGAGTAGGCTTTAGAGCATCCAGAGATACACTGTTGTGGCCACAGTGTAGGAGGAGGACATGCATCCTATATAAAGTGCATGCAAAAGTTAAAATAGTTGCTTTAGAAAAATACTGAGCATCTGGTGTATTTGCTTTTACAGAGATGCCTGTCACCGGAAAGATGAGTTTCAGATGATCTGACTGAAGAGTGGGTTTGGACAACTTTGGTATCAGAGAAAAGGAAGAGGACTGCTGAAGTGAGAGCTATGCAGAAATGCAGTGCAATAGTTCCTCTCCATACTGTGCTCTGCTCATACTCAGTCATGTAACTCAGTCACTGGATTTGTTGCAAGCAGCCTGGCAGCTAGCAAGCATCTTGACTGATGTCAAGAAGCAAAACTCCATATTTTCCATTGAACTGATTCCTTGTATTGTGTGCTTTCTATTGCATGCTGTTTTGCACATTTAATAGATTTTTTTAATTGATTTTTATCCAAAAGCTAAGCAATCTGTCAAATGCCAGCACCATGTGTTCAGTTTGTACTGTATTATCTGGACACTTCCTGTTCTGTACATTCTCACTGTACAGTGCCATAACTATCTTACAAAGGCCTTTGGACTATAGCCATCTCAGTTGTCAGTCTGTTATCAAGCTGCTTATCAGTAACACTCTTGAGCACCAGTTACTTCAACTGTACTACTGTATTAAATAGACTTCCTGTTTTTCAGGCCGGGACAGATTAGATTGAGATGGAGGAAGGGTTTATATAGATATCTGTGGCAAAAGAGCCTGTGCTGCCTTCAGCTACCATGACTAAGAGGATAAAGCTTTGTTGTCTTGAGCTAGGAAAAACATAGATCTTTGCAAGAGTGCAGAAAGAGATGTGATCCCCATTTTAGGGGATTAAACCAGCTGAGGTTATTTAGAAGTGTATACCAAATCCAAGGGAGAAGTAGAAAAGCAGAGGTGGTTGATATATGTGTATCCTAAGATTAAAACATTATCATAATCCCATAAGTTTCCATTTAAGTTTAAAAAAGCAACCAACCAAACAAAATGAAACTCTTTCCTCTGTATGTTTCACACAACTAGTACCTTTTGGCAGAAGTACCAGTCTTCTCAGACTGCATGTTTCTACTTCTTCCACCATACTAATGTCTGAGTCAGATTTCTCAATTGCAAGTGTGGGAACAGGCAGATAAATTACTTCTGGAATCTGCATGGCTTTGGAGATTGTAAGCATATGATACCTTGTAGCAAAGCTTATCATTAACTTCTTTTCTGCTTCTGGTTTAATTTTCATTAGAATTTTTACCTGGTTAGGAAATAATGGAGAGTTCAACTTACGTGGACTTCAGAGGAAAAATAATCAAAATTTTGTTGTCTGTCTTGTAAGATAGTTTTTATGATAAGACATTTGCCACCTTTATAAATATTTAGGCTTCACCTCAGAAAGAGCATGCACGATTGTATGCCTACACATCATCTGTGGAAGGTTCTCTGATACTCTGTACTAGTCTTTGAGACTTTTTTTTTCCTTCTAAACTGTTTGTGTAAAATAGCAATTTTTTTTTTTTTGGAACAGGGGTAATAGTGTATTCTTTCCTGTCCATACCCCACAAATATGACTCCATGAATAAGCAAAAAGACTACTAATTTTCCTGTCACTTGTTTTGGACAACAAAACAAGGACAGAAGCCTCTGCAGTGGTAAGAATTATGCAGAAAAACTAAGGAGGCCTACTGGAAGCGTGGTCCTTGGCTAGTATGCTTAGGCAAGAAAAATTCTAGAAAAGAACATTTTCCCTTCTCAGGAAATTAGAAAATAACAGTTTTCCTTGATTGCAGAGTATGACATGAATAGATAAACAATTAGAAAACATTAGTTTAAAACAACCCCAAACAATAAGAATTACAAAACACCCTCTGTAGAGCTTTCTACTTCTCAGGTGCTGGATATGGCAAAAGTGATGCATGCCGGCAGCATTGCATCAGTGTTGGCATCTTCCTCCTGAAAATGATGAATAATGGATGTTTTGGTATTAGTAGCCTTTTGACTTGAATTTGCACAGTGAGTTGTGGAGATAAATAAAAGCTATGCTTACTATAGTTTATATGTGGTAAGTACAGTAAATGATGCAAATATGCTTTTAGTTCTCTGGTTTACTTTTAACTTACATTTGTCTTTGTTTATAATGATACAATCATGTTTTGAAATGGTTTGACTGGAAACAGCTGGTGTGCTAAGGAATTTGTCTGATGTTAGAACAAAACAGAAATAACGTTTATTCATGAAGTGTTGGAGGTGAAACTTAAGAGAAAACAACTGAGATGATAACTAAAGGCAGACATGGAATAGGAGGTAATTATGGGAGCACGTTTAAAAACGTTCAAGAGCCAGCCTGTGGCTTACAGTATGAAAAGCTTCCTGTGAGACTCTTCCTCTCCCCAATATGGTTTCTTATCAGAAAATGGAAAGCTTAAATAATAACAGAGCTCATATAGCATATCCTGTCTACTCCTCGCTTTCCCATGTCATGTCATTGACATGAGCAGCAAAACAAAGGTGCAAAATGGCAGCAGGAAAAAATCCTTTTATGTGCTACCTTTTGGGAAATGTGGACAATTCCATTCATAGTCACTGTTGATATTCTGTGGGTAGACTGCTGGAAAGGAAAGGTATAAATGTTTTCAACTTCTAGCCTTAAATAAAAGGTACTTGCTATTACCAAAGTCTTGACAGTGACTTGTGTTTGAGAGCATGTCTAGTTTGTTGTTGTAAACATGTAGTCAAGCTGCTTGAACAATGCTGATTGTGGTGTGTATTGCTACCAACCTAAACAGGAGAAAGAGGGGCTGAATGTTCTGATGCATATGAAAGATATATTATGGATTTTTTTTTTATATGAACTGTGAGACTTTCCCTTCTACTTTTCTGAAATAAAGAATTGTGACTTGTTTCAAATGGGGAAAGTAAAGACAGGTGAAGTGGGGAAAATATCAAGGCTGGGCCAGGAGTGAGGATCAGAACACAATTATCTAATCTTTCTCTCAATAAAGTTTATTGGTCAAATTAAACTGTACTCATGGCCAGAGCTCATGTTATCTCCTTAAAGAGCTCAACAGCTTGGTCCAACCAATGCTGGTGTAACAGCATTGCTTCCCTGTGTTATTAATTGATATACTCTGTACTTACAGCCCTTTGACAACTTCTGACAACTATTTCATTGGGAAATGTACAGTTTGCCAAATTAGCCTGTTAATTTTTGTCACAATGAAATGTTGCATTTTTTACAAACTTGCAGGTTGAAATAGAACTTTGTCCTGAACTTGGGAAATGAACTTGGTTTGTGCTCCATCTGACTGCTCTCTGCTGTCCATGACCCCTTGCTGTTCAAGGTCTCTCTGCTCTAGAGAACACCAGTGTTGTTCCACTGACCATTAACTAGGGAAGCACTAGGGAAAAAGCCCAGATCCTTATTACAAGAGTCTCAAATCTTTCCTGTTCAGACAAATTGCTGTTCAGTTTGTATTTATCAAAGCTATGTGGTTAGTTATCCAGTACATAAACACTGTTTTGCATCTTCCCTTTGGAAATCAGGTTTCCTGGTCTTCATTCCAGAAAACAGTTCTGTAATGTACTGGCAAAATGTCATTTTTGCCTTCAGTGGCTGGTCCACGTGAAAGATAAACTACTCCTGTAGGCTGAAATGGCGCAGGGGATGATTGTCTGAGCATGGAATCTTCCTGATGGCCTCTGCTGAGCATCCTTTTTTTTTTGGTGCAGTTTGCAGAGTAGCTGTTTTAATTAAAGAAATAATAATTCTTATTACTAATTTTTTTTTAAAATTGTGAGTACCTACCCTTTTTGTTTATCTTGACTACTTGAGGAGCAGTACTCCTGTGTGCTTTCAGTATGTTTGCCCCTTCAAGAGAAGCATGTAGTGCAATGCACAGGCCTTCCTCAGTCCAAGTCATATGAAATACATCTGTATGTCCTGTTTGAGACAGGCAGATGTGGTAGAGGGGCTGCAAGACTGCACAGAGGTGACTTCATTTGCAGCAGTTCTAGCTAGTACAAAGTTGAAGTCAAATACTCTTTGCTTCTGATCATTCTGTGGCACTGCGTTGGTTCCATGGTTTGGGAAACAACTGTAGCGCCTTCCTCGTCTCCTCAAAACCCCTGAACATCAGCCAAGTAGTGTAATTCTGCATGTTAAATTTTTCTTTGGTTCAACTGCTTAAGGAATTACCTTAATGTAATCTGCTAATGTTTATCACTGTCTTTTCTCTTTCATCCCACAGTTGTTATTCATTGTTTTATCTATTCTACATTTCCATCCTGTTCAGCGGTTCCTTAAGTGTTGTGTTTGTGATGTTCACCTCTCTGTTGTTCTGCTTCTCCCTGGCTCTCTCTGTTAGATCAGACTACTTGCCACTTGTGCCCTGACAAAAATAATGCTTTTTCTTCTCTACAACTCACTTTCCTTGTACCTCAGACTTGTTTCTTAGTGTTACTTTGTTAATTTCCTTCAGCTTTAGCAGAGGATTTTACCTTCAGTTGTTTATGGGGTGAGAGGTGGTGGTGGAAAGGGGGATGTGTGTGTTCATGTTCTGTTTTGAGCTAAAGAAAATTGATTCTCTAACTTTTCAGTTAAGCCTCAGCTAAGTAACTTCATTTTCCGAAGATGAATGACGTGTTTTTCAGACAGTATCTCTAGAAGCAATAAGTAACAGGGCACTGTTATGCAGAAAGGCCATTGCTTACATCTATACCTATGGAGATAAAGGCTGTCCTTGAGCTCACCTGCAGGGAGGGGCAGACAGGAGAAGTGACCCCAACCTGACCAACAGAGTTGTTTCATCTCCTCTCTGATAGCTTGCTTTCCATTTATTTTGCTGCACAAGAGTAACTCATGTTTCAACCCATCACTCCATTTAAATTTAACAACAAAATGATGAATAAAAGTCATTGCAAACAGTTTGTTTCACAGCCTAAGGAAACACAACCATACTAAAAAAGTCCTAAGAATCATTGAAAATGCCAACAAAAAAAGCAGTAGCAACACCACTGAAATGTGCAAGAGTTAAAGATGTGGCACCACTTGTCATTTTTAATTTCTAGTAAGGATGAAAGAGATATATAGATTTTTTTTTAATCCCCCCTCCCCAATAGCTTAAAGTTTTCAGGCTTGCTAAAAGCCATCCCTTTACAGTTTCTGAATCAAATCATAAAATCATGTGTGTTACAAGGTGGGTTTATAGAACACTTTTCTTTCGTTCAGCATAACAAGAATAGTTACTTGTGTTCTATAAGCTCGCATGGGATCACAAAAGCCATAAAACAGCATATAGACCACTTGGCATTCTTTGATTTTTCTAATTAAAGCGGACTATATATCACTTAAATGTAACAACACACTTTGTTTCTTTTTTCTCCCCAAAAACTATTTTGTACACAAGATCCTAGACATCCACATTTGATATGCATGGCACATGTAATATTACTTCTGTAATAATATAAATTTATGGAAACAGTAAAGTGATCTATCCAAATCCCATGCCCAAAGGGGTCAAAGAACCTCAAATAAACAAAATTACAGGAATACTTCATGTGTAAACAGAAATCCAGATGTACACTAGATGAACTGGAAGGTAAATGAAGACTTGCATTGTATTTGATACATTAAAAAAGAAAAGTTACTGCTGCTATCCTACTCTGAAATTGCTAGGCAAATTCAAAGTGCACTAGGAGAGTAAAACAGTTTCAAATCTTCATGGCAAAAGCCCCATCACAAAATGTGAAATGAGATTTCTGCAAGTTGCACTAGGGTTTATGTAGAAAAAAGGATCTCAAAAAATGCAGTAAAGATAAAATAAACACAAACAAATTTGTCTGAAATTTAGTTCAAATTTGTCTGAAATTTAGTTGGAAAAAGCACAAGGAATGCCCAAGTACAATAAACAAGAGAAGCATGCCCTCATGCACTGATAACCAGAAGATCTCAGGGGGGATTTTCAGGTAATACCAGTTAATACATCCCCAAGAAAAGTAAAAAGATTCAAATTCTTCCATATACTGTTTCAGTAGCATTTCAAGAATTGACAAACTAAAGAGATTTTTTTCCATCCAGCTTCAGCATACGCTTTCAGAATTGTTGGCCATCAGAATTGTAACTAAAAGAAAACATCTCCTAGGCTGTGTGCATGCATCCTCCTGTTCAGCATCCAGCTGGATAAACACACAATGCAGTGAGTGAGCAATTGGCTGAGGGGCTGGACTCAGAGGGTCATAGTGAATGGGGTTACATCGGGCTTGTGGATGCCAAAAACAAACAACACAAAACCCACCTCAAAAACCCCATAAAAAACCTAGAGAATCTCTAAGTATGTTTCAAGGGAAGCAGGCCTATTCTAGTGCCTGACCACCCTTTCAGTGAAGAAATTTTTCCTGATGTCGAGTGTGAACCTCCCCTGGCGCAACTTGAGGCCATTTCCTCTCATCCTATCACCTGTCACTTGGGAGAAGAGACCAAAACTCTCCTCGCTACAACCTTCTTTCAGTCAGTTGTAGACAGTGATGAGGTCTCCCCTCAGTCTCCTCTTCTCCAAGCTAATTGACCCCGGTTCCCTCAGCTGCTCCTCATAGGACTTGTTCTCCAGTCCCTTCACCAGACTCCTTACCCTTCTCTGGACATGCTCCAGCACCTCAATGTCATTCTTGTAGTGAGGAGCCCAAAGAAATCTCTAAGGACAGCAGTCACACTGTTTGCTATAAAGTCTGATATTACTGAACGTGTCCATAGTTGAAGTAGAATAGCAAGTACGCTTGGGCACCTCCCGAGCCCTGGACTAGAGGACCAAGTCTGTGCAAATGATAAACTCCCAGCCACCCCTGAACTTGTGTGGGATTTGCTGCTCTAGCTGGATCCCTACAAGTCAATGGGGTCTGATGGGGTTCATCCAAGGGTACTTAAAGAGCTGGCTGATGTCATAGCAAGACGTCTCTCAATGATTTTTCATCAGTCTTGGGGAATCTGGAGAGGTATCAGCTGACTGGAAGCTGGCAAATGTTGTCCCAATCTTCAAGAAGGGCAGCAGGGATGACCCCAGTAACTACAGACCTGTCAGTCTCACTTCAGAGCCTGATGAGATTATGGAGAAGATTATTCTGGCAGTTCCCAAAAAACATCTGAAAGACAACGCAGTCCTTGGTCCCAGCCAGCAGGGGTTCATAAGGGGAAGGTCCTGCCATACGAACTTAATATCCTTCTATGACAAGGTCACCCACCTGGTCGACCAGGGAAAACCGGTCGATGTCATTTTTCTGGATTTCAGCAAAGCTTTTGATACTGTCTCACACAGCATCCTCCTGTTCGGCATCCAGCTGGATAAACACACAATGCAGTGAGTGAGCAATTGGCTGAGGGGTCAGGCTCAGAGGGTCATAGTGAATGGGGTTACATTGGGCTGATGACCAGTCCCTAGTGAGGTTCTGCAGGGAGTCATCTCAGGGCCAGTGCTCTTTAATGTCTTCATAAATGACCTGGATGCAGGACTCAAAAGTTTACTAGCCAAGTTCACTGATGACACAAAACTGGGGGGAGCTGTTGACACTCTTGAGGGCAGAGAGACCCTGCAGAGGGATTGGGACAAATTGGAGAGCTGGGCAATTGCCAACAACATCATGGAGTTTAACAAGGGCAAGTGCCGGGTTCTGCACCTGGGACACGGCAACCCTGGATACACGGACAGTCTGGGGTCTGAGAGGCTGGAGAGCAGCCCTGAGGAGAGGGACCTGGGGGTTCTGGTTAATGGCAAGTTGAACATGAGCCAACAGTGTGCCCTGGCAGCTAAGAGGGCAACCGTGTCCTGGGGGGCATCAAGCACAGCATTGCCAGCAGGGCAAGGGAGGGGTTTGTGCTGCTCTGCTCCACACTGGTGCGGCCTCATCTCGAGTACTGGGTGCAGTTTTGGGTGCCACAGTATAAACAGGATCTAAAGCTACTGGAGAGCATCCAGAGGAGGCCACGAAGTCAGTGAAGGGTTAAGAATGGAAGTTGTATGAGGAGCGACTGAGGTCACTTGGTCTGTTCAGCCTGGAGAAGAGGACACTGAGGAGGGACCTCATCAAAGTCTACAGCTTCCTCACAAGGGGAGGAGAAGGAGCAGACACTGATCTCTTCTCTCTGGTGACCAATGACAGGACCTGAGGGAATGGCAGGAAGATGTGCCGGGCAGGGTTAAGTTGGATATTAGGAAAAGATTCTCCACCCAGAGGGTGGTGGAACACTGGAACAGCTCCCCAGGGAAGCAGTCATAGCGCCAACCCTAGCAATATTCCAGAAGCATTTGGGCAACACCCTCAGTCACATGGTGTGAATGTTGGTGCTGTCCTGTGCAGGGATAGGAGTTGGACTCAATGATCCTTGTGGGTCCCTTCCAATGCAGGTCGTTCTGTGATTCTATGATTCTGTGGTGTTGGATGGGATTCACCTTTCTCAAAGGGAAAAGAGGGTCTTTGCTCACAAACTAGTGGGGCTCATTGACAGAGCTTTATACTAAAGAGGAAGGGGAAGTGAGATAATATCAGGCTTGCCCGAAACAAGTGGAGTGATTATGTGGCAAGGTTAGAGGGGCGAGGTGCTAGTGAGGGCCCTCAGCCTGTGTCTCTGAGATGTGCTGGGTACACCAGAGTACAGTTGAAGTTGTACAGAGATGAGCCAGGGGCTACTGAGGTAATAGGAGCCAAGGGAGAAACACCAGTGAAACACCTCAGAGGAATTAAGGGGTGTTCCTCTAAGAAGGTAACACAACCAGCAGCCCAGCTGAAGGGCCTCTACACCAATGCATGCAGCATGGGCAACAAACAGAAGGAGCTGGAAGCCCTTGTGCAGCAGGAAAACTATGATATAGTCACCATCACTGGAACACACTGGGATGACTGTCATGACTGGAGTGCTGCAATGGATGGCTGTAAGCTCTTCAGAAGGGACAGGCAAGGAAGGAGAGGTGGTGGGGTAGCTCTACATGATAGGGAGTGCTTGGAGTGTCTAGAGCTTGATGGTGATGACAGGGTTGAGTGTTTATGGATAAGAATCAGGGGGAAGGCCAACAAGGCATATATCACGGTGGGAGTCTGCTACAGGCAACCCATGCCATCTTGGGCATAGCAACCGTGAAATGATAGAGTTCTGATTCTTGAAGAAGTGAGGAGGGGGGTCAGCAGAACGGCCACCTTGGACTTACGGTGGGCAGACTTTGGCCTGTGTAGGAGACTGGTCGTCAGAGTCCCCTGGGAAGCAGCCTTGAAGGGCAAAGGAGTCCAGGAAGGCTGGGCATTCTGCAAGGAGGAAATCTTAAAGGCACAGGAGCACACTCTTCCCGTGTGCCACAAGACGAACTGGCAGGGAAGAGACCGACCTGACTGAACAGGGAGCTTTGGCTGGGACTCAGGAAAAAAAGGAGAGTTTACGGTATCTGGAAGAAAGGGCAGGCAACTCAGGACAGGACTACAAAGATGGCTTGAGGTTATGCAGGGAGAAAGTTAGAAGAGCCAAAGCCCAATTGGAACTTAATCTGGTCACTGCGGTAAAGGACAATAAAAAACATTTCCATAAATATATCAGCAGTAAACGGAGGGCTAAGGAGAATCTCCAACCATTATTGGATGTGGGGGGAAACATAGTGACAAAGGCCAAAGAAAAGATGGAAATGCTTAATGCCTTCTTCACCTCAGTCTTTAATAGTCAGACCAGTTATCCCCAGGGTATTCAGCCCCCTGAGCTGCAAGACAGGGACGGGGAGCAGTTAGTGACCTGCTACACCACCTGGACACTCACAAGTCTATGGGGCCAGATGAGATCCACCCCAGAGTACTGAGGGAGCTGGTGGAGGAGCTTGCCAAACCACTCTCCATCATTTATCAGCAGTCCTGGCTGACAAGGGAGGTCCCAGATGACTGGAGGTTTGCCAATGGGACACCCATCTACAAGAAGAGCCAGAAGGAGGACCAGGGAGCTACAGGCCTGCCAGCCTGACCTTGGTGCCAGGGAAGGTTATGGAGCGCTTCATCTTGAGTGCACTGAGCAGACAAGTGCAGGACAACCAGAGAATCAGGCCCAGACAACGTGGGTTTATGAAGGGCAGGTCCTGCTTGACCAACCTGATCTCCTTCTGTGACCAGATGACCCACCTAGTGGACAAGGGAAAGGCTGGGGATATTGTCTACCTGGACTTCAGTAAAGCCTTTGACGCCATTTCCCACAGTATTCTGGAAAAGCTGGCAGCTCATGGCTTGGATGGGTGTACACTTCACTGGTAAAATCCTGGCTGGATGACTGGGCCCGGAGAACTGTGGTGAACAGAGTGGAATCTAGTTGGTGGCTGATCACAAGCGGTGTCCCCAGGGCTCAGTGTTGGGGCCAGTTCTGTTTAATATCTTCATCAATGATCTAGATGAGAGGATCAAGTGCTCCCTCAGTAAGTTTGCAGACATCACCAAATTGGGCAGGAGTGTTGATCTGCTTGAGGGCAGGAAGGCTCTGCAGAGGGATCTGGACAGGCTGGATTGATGGCAGAGGCCAACGGTTTGAGGTTCAACAAGGCTCAGTGTTGGATCCTGCACTTGGGTCGCAGCAACCCCATGCAACACTTCAACCTTGGGGAAGCATGGCTGGAAAGCTGCCTGGCAAAAAAGGACCTGGGGGTATTTGTCAACAGTGACTGAACGTGAGCCAGCAATGTCCTGGGTGGTCAAGGCCAATGGCATCCTGGCTTGTATCAGCCATGGTGTAGCCATCAGGAGTAGGGAAGGGATTGTGGCCCTTTACTTGGTGCTGGTGATGCTGCACCTCGAATCCTGTGTTCAGTTTTGGGCCCTTCACTCATAGAATGACATTGAGACCTGGAGCGTGTCCAGAGGAGGTCAAGGAAGCTGGAGATGGGTCTGGAGCACACATGTTCTGTGGAATGACTGAGGGACCTGGGGCTGTTTAGCCTGGAGAAGAAGGGAGGCCTCATCGCACTCTGCAGCTCCCTGAAAGGAGGTTGTAGTGAGGTGAATGCTTGTCTCTTATCCCATGTAACAAGTGATAGGACGAGAGGAAATGGCCTCAAGTTGCACCAGGGGAGGTTCAGATTGGATATTAGGAAAAATTACTTCACCAAAAGGGTTTTCAACCCCTGGCAGAGGCTGCCCAGGGAGGTGGTTGAGTCACCATCCTTGGAGGGATTTAAAAAATGGGTAGATGTGGTGCTTAGGGACATAGTTTTGTGGTGGATTTGGAATTGTCAGGTTTATGATTGGAATTGATCTTAAATATATTTTCCAACCTAAATGATTCTGTAGATTTACGGAAGAAATTGTTTATAATGAGGGTGGTGAAACACTGGCACAGGCATCTCATTCCTGGAAACATTCAAGGTCAGATTGAATGGGGCTCTGAGCAACCTGATCTGCTTGAAGATGTCCCTGCACACTGTAGGGGGATTGAACTGCATAACCTCTAAATATCTCTTCCAACTCAAACTATTCTATGTCAAGTACTGCAGAGCTTCTCTGGACAAGATGTTCCACTGCTGGACTGTTCCCATTGGGAAAAAGTATTTTTCTTATATCTACTCTGAACCTTTTGGACTTCAATTTGTCCATTGTTTCTTGACCTCACTCCATTTACAGCTGTAAGTATCCCTTCAGAAAGTTCCCAGTATATTTGTCCAAAATATCTCAATTGCTTTAGATTCTCTTGAGGATTATTCTGTGTTTGTACTGCTGTGATCTTGTTGGATTTTATAAGTGAGATCTCTTTTAGCAGAGGGTGAAACTCAGACTGTGGTGTGGGTTTGTGTTTGATTTTTTTTTTTTTAAATTGGCACATTTAGTATGCCACATGCAGTATAAGTACAAAATAAATTTGAACAAACAGAAATTTGTACTTTTGGAAATATTGTAGTCTTCAACATAAGGAAAAAAGTGATGCCTGATGCATTTGCTTTAACAAATGCCTGTTCTAAAAGTGGGAAATTGGAGTGGTTTTACGAGTAACAAAGGGAAATGTTTTTTTTAATATGCTGCTGCATTAAGGGCTCTGAGTTGAGAGACTGACAGATCTTAATTTCACATAGGAAACTTCAAGGCATCAACACAGACACTAAAAAACCTACAGAACTAGAAGACAGCAATACGTGAAAATAGTATATTAACACAGCAGAGCAGCCTGAAATTTGTGTCATCTGTATGAAAATAGATATCTTAATTCTTTCTCCTCTACAGGTAAATTTTTCTCTAATCACTATCAACTAAATAAGTGGTGTTTAGAATAGAATATTTCAGTTGGAAGTGACCTAGAACAATCATCCAGTACAACTCCAGGGCTGACCAAAAGTTACAGCATGTTCTTAAGGTCATTGTCCAAATGCCTCTTAAACACTGACAGGCACAGGGCATCCACCACCTCTCGAGGAAGCCTGTTCCAGGGTTTGATCACCCTCTCAGTAAAGAAATGCTTCCTAATGTCAAGTTTAAACCTCCTCTGTTGCAGATTTGAACCATTCCCACACGTCCTGTCACTGGATCCCAGGGAGAAGAGCTCAGCACCTACCTCTCCACTTCCCCTCCTCAGGGAGCTGCAGAGAGCAATGAGGTCATCCCTCAGCCTCCTCTCCAAAATAGGGAACCCCAGAGTCCTCAGCCACTCCTCATATGCTATTCCTTCCAGCCCTTTCACCAGGTTTATTGTCCTCCTCTGGATGCATTCAAGGACCTTCACATGCTTCTTAAATTGTGGGGCCCAGAACTGCACACAGTACTAAAGGTGAGGCTGCACCGACACTGAATACAGCGGGATCATCACCTCTATTGATGGGCTGGTTATCCTGTGTTTGATGCACAAAGGATGTGATTTGCCCTCTTGGCTGCCAGGACACTGCTGACTCCTATTGAGCCTGCTGTCAACCAGCACCCCCAGGTCCCTTTCTGCAGGGCTGCTCTCCAGTCACTCCTCTCTCAATTTATACTTGTGCTTGGCGTTACTCCATCCCAGGTGCAGAATCCAGCATTTTGTCTTGTTAAATTTTATGCCATTGATGGTTGCCCAATGCTTCAATCTATCCAGATCCCTCTGCAAGGCCTCCTGTCCCTCAAGAGAGTCAACAGCACCTCCCAGTCTGATATCATCAGCAATCTTGCTAAGGGTGCCTTCAACTCCTGCATCCAGATCATTGATAAAAATGTTGAACAGCACTGACCCTAGGATTGAACCCTGAGGAACATCACTGGTGTCTGGTCGTCAGCCAGATGTAGCCCCATTCACTGCAACCCTTTGAGCCCTGCCCTTCAGCCAGCGCAGTTTTCAAGCTCTGTTCATATATTTCTATTTTGTTTCCTTATGTTTTTTGATATATGTACATGCTGAGCTACAGTCTAGTCTATGCACAAGTTGCAGCTTAATTGATTTAAAAAACATTTAGGTAATTAAGCACTAACCTGCAGGTGAAGATTGACTGAATTAATTTAGGCTAACTTGCATCATGCATATATGTAAGAGTAATAAGAATCAACTTCTTAATTCATGTTTGCTTTCTTTTTGTGCATTATCTGAAAGGGCTTAAGTATCACTTACTTGTGTGTAGCTCCACATTGTCATTTTAGCTGTCTAGGGCCTACTATGGCCATGTATGCCCCAGAAGGGCAACGAAGCTGGTGAAGAGGCTTGACAGTATCTTACAAGGAGTGACTGAGGGAACTGGGGTTGTTTAGCTTGGAGAAGAGGAGGCTGAGGGGAGACCTCATCACTGTCTACAACTGCCTGAAAGGAAGCTGTGGTAAGGTGAGTGTTGGTCTCTTCTCTCACGTGACAGGTGATAGATAAGATGAGAGGAAATGGCCACAAGTTGCACCAAGGGAGGTTCAGACTCGACATTAGGAAAAAATCTTCACTCAAAGGGTTGTCAGGCACTGGCAGAGGCTGCCCAGGGAGATGGTTGAGTTGCCATCCCTGGAGGTATTTACAAGACAGGTAGACAATTTTCTCATGGATATGGTTTAGTAGTGGACAGGTACAGTTGGACTTGATGATCTTAAAGGTCTTTTCCAACCAGGCAATTCTATGATTCTATGTAAGGTACTTGACTTGTTTTATATTTAAAACAATAAACCCCCACTTTTGAAAAGTAACAATATTATGTTCTCTTCCTGGTCCAGATGCACTGGAGTTTTTGCTCTATTACACAGGATCTACAATCATTGCTTTCTAAAGCCTGTGCCTTAGGTAGTGGTTTTTCTGCTGTGGTGCAATAGCATTCTTGATGTATAGAACTGTATATGAATAGCAAGTACTAAAAATCTAACATCAAGGCGGCAAAATATTTTTTTAATACAAGATGACTAACAAAAAAGAGCTATTTACTGAAGTGAGTAGATACTTTAATAGAACAGAAAACTAGCAGCAACTGGAACAGGGAAGACATGAGGAAACTAAATTATGGAATGATCTCTGCTTCAATTTATCTATTTATTTTACCTCTGTTGTAATAAATACTTTCTAATTGGCAAACAACAGAATTAGATAAAAAAATCTGTCATGGTTTTTTTTTGGCCCCTTACTGCTCTTACTTCTGTGAGGAAGCATTTGTTGAGTATTTCATGAGCTTTCCATGCAACTTTGTAAATACACTTTTTGTTCAGACAAAAATGTAGCAGGCACATGTGCTCAAAATATGTGGCAATGCAATACGAGCACCTAGTGAAACTCAATATAGTTGTAGTGGGTTGGCATTTGGATTTTTTAGGTCTTCCTTAACAATGGCCTTTTTAGGTCTTCCTTAACAACAGAGGTCAGAAACCCACAGAAGTATTCCATATCTTCCTTTAATGTAACACAACATATAAATAAGGTGTAGATAAGAGAGTTCACTCTCTTCTCTTCCGGTGAGGCTGGAGAGCAGGAGCTCCCTTGCGTTGGTCTCTCTGGAGCTGAGGCCTGCAGTGGCTGCTGTTGTCTGCCCACGCGTGAGGGGAGAGTGCTGGGTCGGGTTTGGTTGTCCTGCTTTTCTCAAGGGAAGTGGTGAGATTTTGCTAGGTCTTTACTTTGTTAGTTACTGGGTGTTACAATTGTGCATACCTGTCTTGTTTTAGTTCCTTTTTGTCCTTTTTTTTTTTCCCTTTTTCTCTTCCCCTGGATAGGCTGGAGAGATGGGCTGAGTCCAATGGGATGAAGGTCAACAAGGCCAAGTGCCGGGTCCTTCACTTTGGCCACAACAACCCCATGCAGCTCTACAGGCTGGGGACAGAGTGGCTGGAGAGCAGTCAGGTGGAAAGGGACCTGGGGGTGTTGATTGACAGGAGGCTAAACATGAGCCAGCAGTGTGCCCAGGTGGCCAAGAAGGCCAATGGCATCCTGGCCTGTATCAGGAATAGTGTGGCCAGCAGGATGAGGGAAGTGATCCTTCCCCTGTACTCGGCGTTGGTGAGGCCACACCTTGAGTATTGTGTTCAGTTCTGGGCCCCTCAGTTCAAGAAAGATATTGAGGGGCTGGAGAGGGTCCAGAGAAGAGCAACAAAACTGGTGAAGGAGCTGGAGCACAAGTCCTATGAAGAGAGGCTGAGGGAGCTGGGGTTGTTTAGCCTGGAGAAGAGGAGGCTCAGGGGTGACCTCATCGCTCTCTACAACTATCTGAAAGGAGGTTGTAGACAGGTGGGGGTCGGACTCTTCTCCCAGGCAACCAGCAACAGAACAAGAGGGCACGAGCTTAGACTCTGCCAGGGAAGGTTTAGGCTGGATATCAGAAAAAGTTCTTCACAGAGCGAGTGATCAGGCATTGGAATGGCCCAGAGAGGGGGTGGATTCACCATCCCTGGAGGTTTTTAAAATAAGACTGGATGTGGCACTTAGTGCCATGATCTAGTAATCATGATAGTGTTGGATTAAGGGTTGGACTTGATGATCTTGGAGGTCTCTTCCAACCCAGATAATTCTATGATTCTATGATCCCTACACAACTGGGCAGCGTCCCTCTACTCTTCCCAGGTTCCCTGTCCCTGCCTGCACTGCCTGTGCAGTTCCCTCTTGCTCTTCACTTTGACCATCAGGTCTTGGCTCAGCCACGCTGGTCTCTTCCCTTCCTGTCTGATTTCCTACATCTGGAGCACTCTTGCGCTCTGTGGAAAGCATCCCGAAATATTTGCCAACTCTGTTCTGCTCCCTTATCCCTGAGGGCCATTTCCCAGGGGGTCCTACTGTCTAGCTCCTTGAAGAGCTGCAAGTTTGCTCTTCTGAAATTTAGGGTCCTGTCTTTACTCCTCGCCTGTCCCATATCCCTCAGGACCTTGAACTCCACCAGTGTGTGATCACTGCAACCCAGGCTGCCTCTGATCTTGACATCACTACTTTTTAATCAGATGTCAGGGTGGTTGAAGTCCCCCAGTAGGACGAGAGCTTGCGATTGTGAAGCCTGCTGTAGCTGGAGGAAGAAGGCTTCATCAGCAGGCTCCCCTTGATCAGGTGGCCTGTAGGAGACATCAACCACAAAGTTCCTTTTGTTACCTTGTTTTTTTTATTCTCACCCATAAACTTTCAACTTGTTCATGGCTGTTCTTCAGGGACAGCTCTTCACACTGTCCATACTCTGATATAGAGGGCAATGCCTCCGTCCCTCCTTCCCAGCCTGTCCCCTCTGAACAGCCTGTAGCCATCAATAGCCACACTCCAGTCATGGGATTCGTCCCACCAAGTTTCAGTAACTGCAATCACATCATAGCTTTCTAGCAGCACGGTGGCTTCCATGTGCGTTTGTGTAGAGGTACTTGATCTGGGCAGTTGATGTATCAGCTTCTTAGTGAAACACCCAACAGGTGGCCTGTAGGAGACACCAACCACAAGGTTCCCTTTGTTACCTTTGTTTTTAAAATCTGTTGCGTTTGTTCAGCTTAACTATAAACAGTAAGCATTTTTATTCTTAAAATATGGTTTTATAAGGTGTTGAAGGAATTTCTTAACTTTCCCTGAACATATCTTTTGCTTCTTTAAACCAATGAAGACTGTTTCAACAGAATATATAATAATTTTGTATAGAAAGAATCCAATAAATGTTCTGCAGTCAGTGAGTTATCTTTTTATAATCACATTCTCTTTGGATGACTTGCTATTTGCAATAGTGCCTTACTGATGTGTGTTCAGTTTTTCTGCTCCTCCAGTAGTCCTCAGTGAGAGAGCCTGGATAGTCACAGTATCACAGTATCACAGTATCATAAGGTTGGAAAGGACCTCTGAGACCATCAAGTCCAACCTATAACCCAACACTGACACCATCATCTAAGCCATGGCACTCAGTGCCTCATCCAGTCTCCCCTTAAACACCTCCAGGGTCGGCGACTCCACCACCTCCCTGGGCAGCTCATTCCAATGGCCAATCACCCTTTCGGTGAAGAACTTTCTCCTAACATCAAGTCTAAACTTTCCCTGACGAAGCTTGAGTCCATGTAGACCAATTAGGTTAGAGTTGTAAAGACTGCTTCTTTACACAGTGTAGTGATTGAGTTGTGGTTAAAATGAAAAAAAAATCAGTTAAATTAGCAATGAGCTCCAGTTCAAGTGTGGAGACTCAGGTTTGTATTACTGAAGGGTCAAGAGGTCGTACTATGTAAAGACGGAATGTATGAGAGAGGAGCAATTGCACTAACATGTTTTCCCTTTCTTACTATAGTAGATATATTCCTCTGATGTGATGCTGGGGAAAAGATCTTTATATATAGTGGGGGGACACACCTATCTTGGATATGAGTAGGTAATTATATCCCATACCTTAAATATGGACTTTGTAGCTTTCCCAGAATGGTGTATTTTTTAGGGTTTTTTTTGCATAAAAGTTTCCATATTACATATAAAGAAGGGTTCGATGAACTTTACTAAGGGCTTAAGGGGGGAAATATTTGATTGGCTTGGCCTAAGTTGGCAATACTGTTTGAGATGTGAGCAGAACTCTAAAGTAGGCTTTTTGTAAGTGGGTTTTATTTTTATACTGTCATTAATTCATACTTCTCCAGGGAAAGTGAGAGATCTGCATTTTTATGACTAGAGCTATGTCCAGCAAAATTTATTTCTTTACAAGCTGTACTCATTAACACCTAATATTGTAGGGTAGGATGAATGCTGTCCTCCTTCAAAACGTGCCAAAGCAAGCCCAGGAAGAACATCATTGGAGCAAAGTTTTCTGATTCTTTCCTGTGACAACAGGAAGACCCTGGCCAGCAGCTGCTCTGATGTTCACACTAGGTATTGCATGAAATTAACTCAGGAAGCACACTCAACCAAAGATTTGAGTAGAGCATGTGCCTATCTCAATGTATATGCATTGTTCATGCTATTCAGGAAATGGAAGTCAGTTTCCTCAATCCACCTCTGAGGTTTAAATGAAATATTAATGGATACGTTTATGTGTTCTTATAAAGTTTTTAGATTTTAGTTGATCTGATTTCAGTGTAATTCCTGATTTTGCCAAAATAGTAAGTTGGAATAATAATCTGCTTCTCTCTAGCACCTTTAAATTTATAAATTTGAATTTTAGTACTTTGTTGAAGTTTTGCAAAAAAGTAACTTCTTCCTTTTCTCTCCCCCCTCGGCAGTGTTTTAGAGCACTTTGCTGCAATGGACCGCCACCACCACGACCTGAATATGACTTGATTTGCATAGGCCTCACTGATTCTGGCAAGACAAGTCTTCTGTCACAGCTTTGCAGTGCAAGTCCAGAGAATATAGTGTCTACCACAGGTAGGATGCTGCCTTTATTCCATGATGTGCTGTAGTGTTGCCCAAAGGTAACTTCTGAAACACATAGCAAAGGCGGTAGAGTACTTCAGCTTTGTTATCTTGCTTTTGAAAGTACCTAATGGATTGCTGCTGCTACTTACTCTTTCAGTGTTTGGTCATACACTGGAGAATATTCGTGAAAACATACAATTTGGAATATGTTGAAAGTCAGAACATACATTGTGGCATAAGTAGAATTTTTGGAAACAGACGTTTACAGTTTACTGTAGACAGATCTTAAAAGATTTGTTTCTTCTCTTTTGGTTTTTAAGGAGTCTTGTTAGACCAAAAAGGAGAATGTGATATAAAATAGAATGAGAGAGTGATGCTCTGAAACTTACATTGGGATTTAGTTCTTCTCATACTTGCTCAGTACTGCCTTGTGGTATATGTTACCAAAAGATTAAATGTAATGGAAATGTTTGTTTCTGGTGATAATCCTTTCTTTTAGATGAACAAAGAGACTTGTTTATATAGTAAGGGCAAATTGAGATCAGAGAATCAATTTACAAAAAGCTCCAGTGACATTGATAAGATACATAAAACCAGACACCACCACCGAAGCTTAAGTTCAATTTCTTAAGTTCAAAAAATTTGAATATGCACAATCGTATAGATGAACCTGAATGCATAATATTGAAAAGGGTATTTTGATTAAAAATAAAAAACACCAGAAAAACAAACAAAAAACCCCAAACAAAAACCTTATAGAGTGAGGAAAAAGGAATACCTGGCTGCAAAGTTTAGAAAGAGGACAGATTAGGTCATAGAGATGGAAGAAATCTGGTTCTGTGGCTGCAACAATTTAATAAGGTTGATTGGCTGAGGGAACAGGTAGTGAGTGTTGTGTGAATAGCTTGTGTATATAGTTATATGTCTTTACATTGGAGCTGTGGTTCATGGGCTTGAATTTTGATTGTCCCTTAGCAACTCTAACTGTTTTTTAAGTGTATCCTTGTTTAAATACAAGAACGTAAGGTTATTTAATACAACTATAAGTAAACAGCTTTTGTTCTCCTTTATCTATGGAGTTCACGTGAAATTACTCTGAAAGCAATAGTGACAGCAATGTAATATAGCAGTTCGGATCTATCAAAGGAAATAATAAAAATATAATCTAATTTAAAATTAAATTTCTTATATGTTTCTAGATAGTTGCAACAAAATATCATCAATTAGTTAGGCAACTTGAGGAATGAAAATGGATTCTAGGCAGCATCCAAATCAAAATTATGCATATCTAGGCTATCCAGCTTATAATAAATCTACCTATATGTACCACATCTGTGCCATATTAGAAAATATAGCTGAGAATCCCAGAATACAATGTGACAACAACTCCATTCAGTTTTCAAATTATAAACCTGTATTTTTGTTTTTCTTAGCAACACCACTCAGGTCCATTCCAGTTTTTGCTCCTTTCTAGGAAGAGAAAGAGCAGATGTAATTTTCCTATATAAAGTATTATATACATTTACATGTATGTATGCACTAACCATGCAGAATATAGTATGTAGTATATTGTGAGAATACTGGAAGCCTTTCATATTCCCTTTCTCTTGGCTGTCTGAATTTCCAAATAAGGGAAAACATCACTTTATTAAAGATTTTTTATTTTAAGCACATAATAGGCTGATAGAGGATTCATAGATGCTTCTAGCATGCTTGTAACCATTTTAATACATACCACTCAGATCTGTAAAAGGATCTTTCTGTTAATAACATTTATGGACAGGATTAATACTCTAGGTGTAAGCGAAACCTGTGTTGTTTAAATGTAAGAAAACAGTGATTTGAATTACATGTTGTCTTCCATGTCTTCTAAAAATTGTGGAAGGACCACTTCATTTTGCTGGTAATCTGAAATCTAAACTTAAGCTCCAGATACACTAAAAGGTCATTTTATAAAAGTATATTCCATACTAATTCCTTACCAAATAGTAGATGGCTTGGATGGAAGTTTTGTGCTGAATTTAATGTATGTCAGCTATTTAATAGTATCTTTGGAAATTTCATTGCTCCTATTAATTTATTTTCCCAATCTTATAACTGATATTTTTAAATATCATATTGAAACCGAATTTTCCATGCAAAATCCTACTTCTTGGTGAAAAAAATAGTGTTTTCTGAATGTATGCAATTGATTTCAAATGACCTCTTTAAAAAGTAACTTACCAACACTCTTTGTTTCTCTTTTTAAGTTTTAGCATAAAAGTGGTGCCATTCCAGAATGCAATCTTGAACGTAAAAGAACTTGGAGGTATAGCATTTATTCATTTGATTATAAAAACATGCGGTGTCTAAATCTCATCATCCCAAACTCTTAGTTTCTTTAAATTTAAAAATGATAAATTAAAAACTTTCCAGTGTAGCTGGAATTTAAAACCTGTGTTTCGCCACAGTAGATGAAGTTGAGAAAAACTGAACAAATGCTGACTAGAAAAAACAAAAAGTAAAAAGTAGGAGAAGGAGAAGGCTGATAAGTATGTAGTGTATCTCTTTAATGTAATTTCTAAAGTTGCAGAGGTTAAGTCATATAGAAATACAAACTGGACTATAATTTTAGTATGGCTTATGTGGCAGCTCACGGAAGTGTGTTCCTTGTGTTTATTGTGCGTATAAGCTTTTACTTATGAGCACTAGCTCAGGTAAGCTATATGTAGCTTTCAAATCAAACATAGGTCTGCTTGAATTACTTAAAAAGGAGCTCTTGCTTTATTTACTGATCAAGTTGAACTGCCTGTTCCCTAAGTTTCTATTTTGATATACCAAGAATCCCTGTTCCCTGAGAAACTAAAAAAACCCACATTTTCTTCCAAAAATTTAGTCTATAACATAATGTATGTAAATTAGATTACTGTGAAGGTTTGCCATGCCCTAGTCCACGTTATTGCAGAATGTACTCTTAACAGGATAACTTGAAATATCTCTCTATATTATGCAACTCAGTTGAGTAATGGTATAGAAAGAAATTACAGACTTGATGATTTCCTGTTACAGTGCATCAATCTCTGGTGGAAACTAAGGATGAAATTAGAATGATGGGTATACAGGAGAATGGGGAAAGACTGGAAAAATAAGGCAGATAATAACATTTGTTGTTCAGAAGTTTCTAACAGTGTTTTGCTGATAGAAGTTTGGGATGCTGAGGTTTAACCTCATGATAGATAATGAAGGTGCAAAGGTAATAGGAAGCTCCTTCTTTGTTTCTAACAAGCATCTTTCCAGCTTGGAGATACGGTGCCCCAAACCACCATTTATTCAATGTGTTTATTCAGTCATTTGCTGTTGTAATGCTGTCAAAACAGAATGTGAAGTCATGGTGTCAGTTGTGATGCGGATACTTATTCAGGCCTAAATCAAGATTATAGGCCCATTCTAGAGGCCAACTAATAATTTACAGGGTGTTCTTTTTAGAATAGGACTATTTGTAAATGCAGACTTAAACTACTGGTGAGATGCCAGTAAAAATACTAACAACATGTTATAGGATTTAGTAACCTTCTCTGTTTTATATACTAAAATATATTGTCATATGTTTATGTTACATTTTGTAATCCCTCCAAAGGCCTTTTTCACAAGCATAGAGAATCAAAATGTTGTGTAGTCATCTTTGAAATTTCATTTAAGACAAAATTGCTTAGTAAGAGCAGAGTGGTAAATATCAGGGATGCTTGAATTTTCAGTTATTTGAGCATGCCTAGGAAAAGAGAGATGAGAACTGTCCTCCCCACTGCTGTTTCTTCTTAAGCTTCATTACCAAAGTAATAAATTCATACTCTTAGGCCAGCTAAATTAATTGTCTCGATGAAAGCTTGAGAAAAAATAATTTTAAATAGAGTTGGTTAAACAAAGCATGTGCATTTCGCCTTAATTTGGAAGTAAAGAGCAAATGAAGAGAGAGTAGGAGTCACACTGTGATGTGATCCAAATTGAATGAAAAATATGAACCCTTGGAGAGATGGCAGCATTTTTCAGGTAGTATCTGCCTTGTGAAAAAACAAGGGAGGAAATGATGTTTAAATGATATTAAATTCAATTTAATTTTTGAATAGTTATGGGAAAACCACCCTCTTCCTTTGTTCTCTGAAGAAGGAGAGGATTACCAAACACCCTTATAGCAACATAGCTTGACAGAGCAGCTAAAATTTAATCCAGTTAGTCATCAGAAAACTGATCCCACAAGTAAATGCCAACCTAAGTCATCCTCACAGGGACATACTAACACAAAGCAATAAAATCTCCGTACTGTATTTGACTAAAAGACAATTGACACCTCTAAAAAATCTGGTTGTAGAATGCATGCAATGCCATCTGCAACATAACTGCGTTTAACAGTTTACAGAATGTCTTAGCAGATGAAATTTTTAGATGACCCTGATCAGTTGACCAAGCTGTGAGTCGCAAAGAGATATTGCTTCTAAAAGCATTAAAGCTAGGTCTGTTTGCTGTCAATCATATTCAGCCTGCTGTTCCAATGGTGCCTGAGCCCAGGCTCTGTCACATAATTTCATTATATTGTAGATAGGAGAGATCATTTGCAGCTGCTTACGGATTGTAACTTGAGTCCTGAGGAAGCTCAAATAAGAATTCAGTGGTAGCCATTTTCCACTCTTCTTTGAAAACATTATTTTTCTACAATTAACTTTTTACAGTGTGAATAGACAATCCATTCCTTATCTTACTCAAAACAAGTAAGAGCCATGTAAGCAACACCTATCAAAGCTATGTACAATAGGATAAGCAAAACACAAAATTTCCTAGTTACATTTTTTGTGGGGTGGAGTGCTACTTTATTTGCTGATGGGATGTTTTGTGGAGAGAAAAGCAGAAACTTTGGTTTGCTAAAAATTCATCTCCTGTTGCACTTACAACTCCATTTTCTGCAGGTTGAATCAAAGGGTATAGTATAGCAGGCTAGTTTAGTATCAGAAAAGATACCTACGTTTAATGAACACCCCCCTCCCCCAAAAGTCTATTTTTTTATTCTAGTCAGAAATGTGTTTGACCCTTTCAAAGGCCACCTCTCATAAAGCTTGTTCTCCAGCCCCTTCCCCAGCTCCATTCGCCTTCTCTGGATGCACTCCAGCACTTCAACATCCTTCTTGTAGTGAGGGGCCCAAAACTGAACACAAGATCCAAGGTGCAGTCTCACCAATTCTGAGTACAGGGGCACAATCACCACCCTTGTCCTGCTGGCCACGCTGTTTCTTGCAGGAGATGGGCTTGTGGAAAGCATCAGAGGACTCAATATGAGGTAGCTGAAGCAGACCTTTATTGCCTTCTTTACAGCGAATATATATGCTTTTACGGTACCATTTGTCACATCATCATTGGTCAATGAGGGCTGTTGGTGCGCGGTTACCTGATACCCTGCAGCCCCCCTTCTCCTGCAGCTGAAACCTCCTGTTCCACATTCTCTTATCTATCAGCTAACATTCCACTTTCTCATAACATGCCAAGGTCACTGTATCTTTGCCGTTTGGCAAGTAGGCAGGGTCGTGCATACAGGCCTCAAGGATCACAAAATGCCCTGATTCTTCTAAAATATTTTCTACAATTCCTCCTTTTTCTTTTTGCACAACCCAAGCCGTATGAACAATTCTTTCTAAACCTTTCTTTACACAAGACAGCAGACAACTTATTAAAATCACGACTACTAAAATAACTATTAAAATCCGTATTCCTTCGATCAGGAGTGTTCTTAGCCAGCCTGTAATGCCAAGTTGAGAATCAATTTCCAAGATCATCATCTGTTTCCTTTAATTTGTGTCAACTGGGTCCACATTGTAAAGTGATCAATCTTGACTTCTTGGCTTGTTTAACTTGCTGGATGGCAAGTTTTAAGGACCAAATTGCTTGAGCTTCGTGAAAAGCACTTCCTGATTCAAAATGATAAAAATGTGGCCGATTATATATGATACCTGCTGCTCTATAAAAATCCTCAAAATTCTGGTGATAATGTGCAGTACAAAGACTGCCTTCAGTTGCTGCTACGTGACTATTTCTTATCAACCTATTGCCACAAGTTCCACACTCTAATAAAAGATTCAAAGCACAATTACAATGTACACAATTGTGATCATGGTTAACGGCTATAACAGAATTCAATTCTCAGCCCCCCTCCCCGCCGGTCAAGTATGTTCACAACTATATATCGTGGGTGAAGCCTCTTGCTTGGTTTGTTAATTTCTGTTCAAAGTTGTTGAAGTAGAATGGTTATTACTCTTCGCTGCCGCTCTCATGTGTTCGATTGACCGACTGGACTGCTGGGCGTGTCCATTTACTGGGAATCCATAAGGGACCTTGATCTGTGGAAACGCAACTATAACCACGACCAGTAAATAGCAACGGGCTCGGCCCTTCCCATAATCCTGTCTTGGGGTTCTTATAACGCAATTGTATTTCAGGCGTGGCTTGCATTTTTACACCACTATTATGAATTACTACAGGTGCTTGCTCTAAGCCTGCTACCAAGCTAAGATAATTAAGCATGAAAAGCACTTTACCTCACCTTATCTGTGGATCTAATTCTGTTACATCTTTCTGCTTTGCAAGGTATTCTTTAATCGTTCTAAGTGCTCGTTCCACAATCGCTTGCCCTGTGGACAAATGCGGAATACCTGTTGCATGCTTAATTCCCCATGCTTGCAAAAATTTCTCTACTTTCCCTCCAATATACGCAGGGGCATTATCTGGTTTTATACATTTTGGCACCGCCATTACTGCAAAGCACACAGTCAAATGTCTGATTACATGTATTGCTTTTTCTCCTGCCTGTGCCATGGCCCAAATCATTTTTGAAAATGTGTCATTGTAAAACACCTAAAGGTATGTTGTCTGATTTATTTTTTTTTTAGAGTCCGTGTCAATTGCCCCTGGTAGCACAATTAACCTTGCTACAGTAGCAGATGATCTCCCTAACAAAAGAGCTCCTATTAAGCTTCTTTTATCAAAGATAGGCCCAGTTACACCAGTTGGTATTTTATGTACAGCTGTGGTTGTTAGAGTAATATCTACTGCTGTTGTCAAATCGATTCCCAGGCTCACCTTGTGGCTGGTGGAGGGAGCTGCTGGACAGTACTGAGGAGGGACCGGCCACTCGTGTCGTTGCGCGGGGTCCCTTCGCGCTTTGATTCATGTATTTTGTTCTCCCCCATATTTCAGTAGCATCATTATTTTTTTGACAATGATCACACCACACAGTAGCAGAACAATTTCTCCTGCGGTGGCCCTTTTTTCCACATTTGTAACAGATTCCCGTGACAGGCTTATCACTAGATGTAGTTTTTGATCCTATCTTTTGTACTGCAGCAGCCAACAGATTAGTCGTTGGTGCCATTGCTGACGATAGAGCTCGAGCAATTAATTTTCCTTGGGCACTATTTTGCGCCCGATTTGCTACTTCAATCATATCACCAACTCCGGCTCCCTTAGGCAATGTAGCTAGAATAGATTTTGTCTTTGCATTTGCATTTTCAAAGGCTAACAGTTTAAACATTGTTTGTTTGGCATCCTCGTTCATGTCAGACTGAGCTGGAAGAGCTGCTGATAAACGATCAATAAATGCTGTACGTGGTTCTGTTAACCCCTGTTTCACATTTGTAAAGGAGGGAGTTGGACCATCATCAGGGATTGCATAAAATGCCTGTCGAGGCAATTGTGCTGCTAAATGGTGTAACGCTCTAGGGTATTGCAATTGTAAAGTTACATTAGAAAATGCCCCGGATCCCGTCAACATTTCTGGAGTGACACCATTTAACATATCTTGTGGATCCCTTTGCCTCGTGGCTTCCAATTCTGCAAGACGAGACCATTCTCTATCCCATATTATTTCCTGCGAAGGAGATAACAACAATTTAGCTAAATTTCCACAATCATATGGCGAATTAACATCTGCTGTAAAAATCCAATCTAACGCAGCCCTAGTGGCTTCAGATTTTATCCCATTCTCCTGCCCAGTCTTTTTAACTTGTTGTGAAATTTTCCAATCATGTTGCTCATAACTATTACCATGTTGATTAAACAATACAGGAAAAGCTAGGTTACCTGCCGGATGCCAATCTCCCTCTAATATGGCTTCTCGGATTACACCTGACCACCTACCTGAGCTTTGCGGAATCATAGAACTGGCTGCATATGGTGGTGGACACAACCCTTTACCTATACCACCTAAAGGTGGTGCTGAAGGCTTTGTAATACTTTCGGCCAGTCCCTGGACAGATCTTTCGGTCCTCGCATGTGATGCGAATGTCGACAATGATTGTTCCATTCTGTGATGTAGAGCATTCATAGCTTCCTCCCTTGGTCTCTTGAGATCTTGTAATTCGCTACTTTGTGGAATTATTGTTTCATGCTGTGGCTGTGCTTCATCTTCACATGACCCGTCTCCTGGTAAACAAACCGCTTCAGGAGGAGGAGGAGGCAAGGGTGGATATAACTTCTTGTGACAGCCGGGTCCTCCCACTCTTACATCATCACTGGGTGTCACTGCAGTTCCTTCCGTATTGTCTGTCAGTTCACTTCCGGCCGCCGAAGCGGGAGCATCGCTCGCGGCTGATGGCATGTCGCTTGTTTTTTCTGCTTCATTTGACTCATTATTAACTCTTAATAGCTCATTAACAGAGTCACACGTCTTATCGCTCGATTGACCCTTAATAGGACCAAAAAATGCTTCAACGCGACTACAGCTGCGAGACAGTGGAGCAGCTGCGGTTGTCGACACAGGGGCTGTTATTGCCTGCACAGCTGCAGCGGCCACTTTCGATCCTGTTTTTAACTCTTGCAAGGCATTAGTCACAGTTCTCCAAGTCGTATTACAAGCAGTAAATGGCTCTTTTCCTTTTTTTAGTGATATTTAAATCCCAAAGTTCATCTCCAACTTCACGCCACTCTTGTAAACTAAATACAGGAAACGACTGCTTAAAATATCCTGCTTTACGAGCCCACTCAAGCAATTGTAATAGCTTCTTTGTGGGCACAACAGCTTCTTGCACAGCGAGGAATTCCAGTAATAATTGCTGAGCTGCTTCCTTCTGCATTCCGAGTTACACAGCTTACTGGCACCCGGAGCATCGACTTTCTCTTTGGTGCCTCACAACGGCCTTTTTTCCCAGTCCTGTTCTCTTTCAAGGGCTCTCGCTCGTCCGGAGAATCCAGATTCAGCGGGTCGGGGCTCTCACTCGTCCAGATAATCTGGATTCAGCAGGTTGGTGTCCTTGCTTGTCCAGTTAGTCCTGGATTCAGCGGGTCTGGTCTCTGTTCGGGCACCAAATGCGGGAGACAGGCTTGTGGAAAGCATCAGAGACTCAATATGAGGTAGCTGAAGCAGACCTTTATTGCCTTCTTTACAGCGAATATATATGCTTTTACGGTACCATTTGTCACATCATCATTGGTCAATGAGGGCTGTTGGTGCGCGGTTACCTGATACCCTGCAGCCCCCCTTCTCCTGCAGCTGAAACCTCCTGTTCCACATTCTCTTATCTATCAGCTAACATTCCACTTTCTCATAACATGCCAAGGTCACTGTATGTAGGCAGGGTCGTGCATACAGGCCTCAAGGATCACAAAATGCCCTGATTCTTCTAAAATACTTCCTACAGTTTCTGATACAGGCCAAGATACCATTGGCCTTCTTGGCCACCTGGACCACTGCTGGCTCATATTCAGCCAGCTGTCAACCAGCACCCACAGCTCCTTCTGTGCCAGGCAGCTCTCCAGCCATTCTCCCCCAAGCCTGTAACGCTGCATGGGGTTGTTGTGCCCCAAGTGCAGGACTCAACATTTGGTCTTCTTAAACCTCATCCTGTTGGTCTCAGCCCATTGTTCCAGCCTGTTCAGATCCCTCTGCAGAGCCTCCCTTCCTTCAAGCAGATCAACACTGCCACCCAACTTGGTGTCATCTGCAAACTTCCTAAGGATGCACTCAATCCCTTCATCCAGATCACTAATAAAGATATTGAACAGGACTGGACCCAGCACTGAACCCTGGGGAACACCACTCATGACCAGCCTCCCACTGGATTTAACTCCATTCCCCACCACCCTCTGGGCCCGGCCATCCAGCCAGTTTTTTACCCAGCAGAGGGTGTTCCTGTCCAGGCCAATGGCAGCCAGTTTCTCAAGCAGAATACAGTGAGAAACGGTGTCAAAGGCTTTAGCAAAGTCCAGGTACACCACATCCACAGCCTTCCCCTTGTCCATTAATTGGGTAACCTTGTCATAGAAGGAGTTCAGGTTAGTTTGGCGGGACCTGCCTTTCCTAAACCCACGTTGACTGGGCCTCATCACCTGGTTGTGCTGTGTGATAGCACTCAAGATGATCTGCTCCACAACCTTCCCTGGCGCCAAGTTCAAGCTGACAGGCCTGTAGTTCCCCGGATCCTCCCTCCAACCCTTCTTGTAAATGGGTGTCACATTTGCCAGCTTCCTGTCAAGTGGAACCTCCCCAGTCAGCCAGGACTGCTGGTAGATGAGGGAAAGGGGTTTGGTGAGCACCTCCGCCACCTCTCTCAGTACCCTTGGGTGGATCCCATCCGACCCCATAGACTTGTGGATGTCTAATTGGCTGAGCAGGTCTCTGACCATTCCCTCTTGGATCGTGGGAGCTTTGTTCTGCTCCCTGTCCCTGTCTTCTGGCTCAGGGGGCTGGGTACCTGGAGAACAGCTGACCTTACTATTAAAGACTGAGGCAAAGAACGCATGAAGTACCTCAGCCTTATCCTCATCCTTTCTCACTATTATCCCCCTGCATCCAGTAAAGATGGTGATTCTCCTTGGCCTTCTTTTGGTTTTAATATATTTATAGGAACATTTTCTATTATCTTTCACAGAATTGGCCCATTTCAGCTCTAGTTGGGCTTTAGCCCTTCTGATTTTTAGCTCTTCTGGTTTTCTCTCTGCATGACCTCACTTCATCCTCGTAGTCCTCCTGAGACACCTGCCCCTTCTTTCAGAGCTCACGGACTCTCCTCTTCTTGCTGAGATCCACCCAAAGCTCTCTGCTCAGCCAAGACAGTTTTCTTCCCTGCCGGTTCATTTTTCAACATATAGGGATGGCCTGCTCTTGTGCTGCCAGGATTTCCTTCTTGAAGAGCATCCAATCCAGCCCCCTTGGGCTCCTTTGCCCTTTAGAATTGCTTCCCAAGGAACTTTATTGACCAGCCTTCTAAACAGGCCAAAGTCTGCCTTCCGGAAGTCCAAGGTGACAGTTCTTCTGACCCCCCTCCTTACTCCTCCTAGAACTGAGAATTCTATCATCTCATGATCACTGTGCCTCAGGCATCCTCCAACAGTCACCTCTCCCACAAGGCCCTCTCTGTTCACAAACAGCAGGTCCAGTGGGGCACCTTCTCCAGTTGGTTCACTCCCCAGTTGTGTCAGGAAGTTATCTTCCATACACTCGATGAACCTCCTGGACTGTTTCCTTTCTGCTGTGTTATACTTCCAGCAGACATCTGGAAGGTTGAAATCCCCCACAAGAACAAGGGCCAGCGATCGCTAGACTTCTCTCAGTTGCTCGTAGAAGAGCTCATTGGTTTCCTCATCCTGGCTGGGTGGTCTATAGCAGACTCCCACCACGATATCTGCCTTATTTGGCAATCCACTGATTTTTACCCATAGACACTCAACCCTATCATCACCATCATTGAACTCGAGGCAATCAAAGCATTCTCTAACATAGAGGACTACTCTACCACCTCTCCTTCCTTACCTATTCCCTCTGAAGAGTTTAGAGCCAACCATGGCAGCCCTCCAGTTATGCGAATTGTCCCACCAAGTTTCCATGATGGCAATAGTCTTCATTCCTAAGTGACTCCTCGCTGTTGTTTCTAATCCATCAATAATCTTTACATCTTTGCTGCCACTTGGAGTGCTATCCCCTACTTCCTCTGAGGTGGCAGACCAAAGGGCCTCACTAACACACCGTCCCTCAGATGCTGGAGTGCCATTCCCAGGCTTATTTCTAGAAAACTTGGTTTTGTCTCCCTCCCTCTTCAAACCTAGTTTAAAACTCTTTTGATGAGCTCTGCTAACTTCTTGGTAAACATCCTTTTGCCCCTTGGAGACAGGTGTATCCCATTTTTTGCCATCAGGCCTGGTGTTGTGTAGGCCAACCCATGGCCAAAAACCCCAAAGTTTTGTTCTTCACACCAAGCTCAGAGCCAGGTATTTATTTCCTGGCTCTTCCTGCTCCTTCCCTCATCATTCCCTGTAATAGGAATGACAGAGGACAACACTGCCTGTGTACCCAATCCCTTTGCCATTCAGCCCAAGGCCCTGAACTCTGTCTTAATTACCCTCAAGTTTCTTGTTGGGTTTTCATTACTGCCTACTTGGAAAATGAATAGTGGATAATAATCCATGGGCCTTACCAGAGATGGAAGTTTTCTTTCCACATCTCTAACCGAGGCCCCAGGGAGGCAGCAGACTTCCCTATGAAATGGGTCTGGTTTGCAGATCGGGCCTTCTGTTCCCTTCAGAAGGGGGTCCCCTATGACAACAACTCATCTTTTCTTCTTTACAGAGGCCATTTTGATTGAGGGCTTTGGGTGTCTTAACCTAGGGACTGTTTCTAGGCTGTGAGACCCATCATCCCCATTAAGGTTGGGTTCCACTTGCAGAGCTTTGTATCTATTGTGCAAGGGAACCTGGGAGGCTGAGGTTTTCACAGGGCAGACACGTCTGCTGCGTTGGGCAGGGACCTGCTGCCATCCCCCCCCCATCTCCTACATTTCTCTGTTCAGCTGGATGGAGAGAGGATGGGGAGTCCTCTGTCGCACGAGGCATGGCTGCCTGTTGGGTCTGAGATAGGGAGCAAAGGGTGTTGTTCCAGTACTCAGTCTCCCTCTCACACTCCTTGATGGCTCTCAGCCTGCTCGCCTCCTCCCTGAGTTCTGTCAGCAAGCAGAGGAGCTCCTCCACCCAAGCACACCTCTCACAGGAGAATTCCCCACTGGTGTTTGATACCAGTGCAAGAGGGGGCATGCCCTGCAGCCCGACATCTGGCAGGCTGTGTACATCCACTGGGGCTCTGTCTGGGAGGCTGCATCACTCACAGCTGGTGCAGAGCTTGGAGAGGCCTTAATTTTCTGCTGAGTGGACACTGTGGTTCCCTGGTCCTTCTGGCCGAGCTCTAGCATCCCGCTTGCATGCCTTCTGCACATTCTGCCACACCATGCCCTTCTACCACGTCACGCCCTGTTTCCCCACCCTGTTTGTCTACCCTATTTGCCACGCTCCTGGTTGCTCATGCTCCCAGATGCTCATGCTCCCTGTGGGCCTTTTACATCTCTTGCGGTTGCTCCCAGCAATGCTCCCCCATGACAGCCGCGATTGCAAGATCCGCCAGCTCCTGACATGTCCCCCTGTATGTCCATGGGTTTCCCTGGTTCCGGGAACCCTCCCTTTTCTCCTCAACACATGCTCAGCCACAAAACTTACCATTTTCTCCACTGTGCTCCTCGCCAACTGAGATTTATTAAAGAAACTATCAGTTATTAAAGTTTCTGGAAACTTGTATATGTATGCAAACAAATTTTATTATATACATTCGTGACAGGATAAAGATTCGAGAGTATCTGGTGATGAGATACTGACTGCAAAACCACATCTGAAACTATATACAGTCAAACCCCAAGGGTCCATAAGCACTAGCAGCTAGCTTGATGCTAGTAGATATGCGTGCATAACACAGAGTTCCTACTCAATAAATGTCCCTATACGGAAGAAGACAGGGTCCAGTTCATCAACTGATCCCAGACATTCCAGTGTTCTTCCCTACACTTCCCCCTTTTTGTTTCATTTTTATAATGTTTCTTTACTTTTAGGTAGGAGCTTGAGTGACTTCAGTCATACATTCTTTTATTCCTGATTGGTGTAAGAGTGTCTCACTTTGCATTTAAAGATATAGCAATAAAAATTTAAGAGCATGTGCGCAGTGCAAGTGGTCGTCCCTTAGAGGCAGTTAGCCTTTGAGATAGAGGTGTGTTTTGATATTATAATGACATTATAATGAGCAAAGTTCATTTCACCATAGTTGCTGAGACAGCAGGTGCGATCCATCTTCCTTGATAGCAGCTAAACGGTTATTTTTGCAGTTCCATGCGTATCCCTGATAACAGAAATTGCCTGTGCCACATCGAACAGCACCCCATTCTCCATTTCAGGGATGTGGAACATTCCGCTTTGTCAGAGCAGACCTCTTCTATAGCAACCACATTCCTTTCCTGGGAGCTGCAACAACATTTCACACTACAGCTGCTTAATGTTAGACCTTGGGAAAACTTGGAGTTCTCATTCTCTCCATTTTCCATTTTTTTCCCAAACCAGCTAAAGAACCTGAACAAAAAAGATGGGGCCATAAGGTCAACAAATCAGCATACTGCTTTTCTAACTCCATTGTCTCATGTAGGGATCTGTGTGCTGCTTCCTTTCACGTGCCTGGATGCAGGAGTTCAAATGCTCTTGCATTTCATCACGCATTCTTTCTCCTTAGATATAGAGATAAAGCTGAAGGTCTGGCAATGACGTGTGGTTGAAAATTAGCTGGCTAAAGCTTAGAGTAGATAAGACAGAAGTTATATTGCTAGGGAAAAAAAATAGACCTTCAAAGAACTGATCATAGTGGAATTGGTCTTTCAGTTCATTGAAAATTGTTCTCTACAAGTTTTTAAATAAATGTGATACTTCATTAGCCTGTGACACTGCTGTGTGTGACTATGTAAATAGTGTCCCTCTGGAAACTTGATCAACTTGATTCTGACATAGACAGCTGTTTGGAAAGACTGGGACATCTAACAGATACTACAAAATCCTTTACAAGTACAAGTGATCGATATTGTGGTGGTACAGGAACACAGAATTAGCTTTCAATGCAATCCCTCTTCTGTATAAGTAATGTTGATCTTCAGAAGTTGATAAAATAAATGAAACGTGTCCTATTTGTGTGTTGTTACTTTGAGTCTGGTTAAATTAACCGAGAAGTTAAACAAGGTCTTGACTAAATCCCAAGACCATTTACCTTTAACCATCTCTTATATCTTGCAGAAAACCACTATTCAGGTCTGACTTCAATATCCTCTACAGGAAAATGTGTGTATTAACTACCTAAATTGTGATAGGTGCAGATTATGTTGCATTAAATTCTCATTTTGTGCATACATTTTGGTCAGAAATTTTGTGTAGTTGCTTTGTTCCACTAAAAAATGGAGTTTCATTATTACTGGCACTTTTTATTTGTGTCTGCATTAAAGTTCACTTCTCTTTATCTCAAAGTAAGAATAACATCTCTAAAGGATACTTTCAGCACATTTCTGCAAATCACTGTCTTGCAGACATGTCAGACTTTCTACTAGAGTATTGCTATGTGTAGTGCCAGATTCAGACATACAAAGAATAGCCCATATCCAAATCAGAGTTTAGATAGTTTGTCAGCTGTCAAATATATTTTTTAATCTTTTTTTTTTCCTTACCTCAATACTAAAAACATATGCTGCTCTCCAGGGGAAACAAAAGCTTTCTATAGATAACCTTATTGCTTGGCCTCTGTTGAGATGGCTGAGTGCTGCTGAACCGTGTCCTAAAAATTACTGTGGCACATAAGCCTGTATAGTCACTCATGTGTCTACTGTTGGGCTCTTCCAGAATCCTTAATGTGCTTGATAGAGCAAAGGTAGTTGAAATGAACGCCTTAGCACATTGTCACTGTTCAACTCACTATTGTATCACCATTCTCCTCATTAAGTGTCTAATTACAACTTTAACAGACTTTCCTGACACTTTTTTCCAGTTATGAAGTGTTTACCTGATATAATGAGAAGACCTTATCATGCTCAGAAATGAGCAACTGCCATGACAGAAGCTGCAAGTTATGGCAAGGAGCTGCAGGGCTAAGTAAAAATGAGTGTGCAAAGTTTTATATATTAATATCACAATATTTCAGTGAGAAGGTATAGGGTTAGATTAAGTGACACCGGAAACATGGTAGTTCTGCCAGTACTCATTAATGTAGCAGAAACTTTCAGGGATAAAGAACTGCATTGAGTCAAATTCCTTCCTTATTTAAACAATTTTAGTTTGACATTTGTATGTATGTGTTGGATTTATGGTTGCTTTTTTCCTCTTCGTTCTTTCAGAGATGTATATTTAGGAGAGAAAATTTAGTCCATTGCTTTGTTCTAAGTAGAAGAGTTATTTTCAGATAAATTTGTTAAATCTGTTTAACTATACTTTTTTAATTAGTTCTTATTATTGTCTTGGAAGGGACTGACAATATCAGGAAATACTGGAGTCGTTACTACCAAGGATCCCAAGGGGTAATATTTGTATTAGACAGTGCCTCCTCTGAAGATGATCTAGAAATTGCTAGGAATGAACTGCATTCTGCTCTCCAGCACCCACAGTTATGTACTTTGCCATTTTTAATATTGGCCAATCATCAGGACAAGCCAGCAGCTCTCTCCATACAAGAGGTATGTTAACATGGCAGTGCCTTGCCTGTTTGTATTTACTATCGGCACATCACTGACCCAGTATTATGTATTACCCTGATGTCCTAGTTAAGGACTGGCCTCAGTTACTCTTTGCTGTAAGTAAACGGACCAAGAACAGCCTCAGCCCCCAAGAATTTAGTCCAGTACACTCTATACAGTTTTAGTTGTTCTGAAATCAGAGAAGTAATACTTGGATACAAACAGAGTTCTCCTGCTTTCACCGTATTTTGCTTAAGGAAGAAAAGATGTTTTTAAACTACTCTTATCAAAAGCTGCTGGGACAGTGATTTTTTTGTTTCGTTTGGGATTTTATTTGCTATTAGTTTTAATCCTGCACTATCCCATCACTCCATTCCTTTGCAACTGCTTAAACCAATAGAATTCAAGCATGGGTAGCCTTTTATGTAAAAGCTTTTTTCTTAACTGTTATGTACTGATGTGAGGGCAGAATTACAATTCCTATTCTGAAGTCCTTAACCTGTTCTGATTTTCTTATATTAAAAAGTAATGTCTTTGTAGCTATCACATTGTAAATCATATAATTGTTCTATTCGGTGTGCCCTTTGTTCTTAAGCTTCTGAAAAATTCTTACCTTAATTCCTATCATGTCACATACCTTTGAGGAAATGCTGAAAGTTACCAGTTATTCATGAGAATCTCCACTTATTCTTCTGAAGCTGTAGAAAGAAATTAAACTTTAATTGTGTCATTCTGTTTATAAATGTCATTTAAAGGACTCTTCCCATTAAATACTGTATGTGAAATCTCCTGTTTGTTCCATGAGTGGCATTTTTTACTATGGCAAAGCCAAAACTATTTCAGCACCTTACTGTGCTGTTTTGTACTTAAAATCATTGCTTTCTTACATGTATTTTGTCTAAAATATGATCTTTCTGAAGAATGTCGATTCGATTCAATGCAAAATTTATTGATCTGTAGGATAACTGCTATTTGTATGTTATTGTTTTTTCTGCATTCTGTATTGTTTTATTGCTATTTATGCCTCTTTAGTTAGCAAAAAGAAATAGAGGATAAAATGTTATGCTTATTATATGTTAAGAAGGAAAAATGTAAATGTGACTGGGGTATAGTGATGTTTTTAATATCAGAGAAAGAGAGTGAGAATTGTGTAGGCTATACTGTAAAATGTTTTATTAAGTTGTTGGTCCTTTCCTCCAAGAATCTGTGCTTATGAAAGAAAAAACCCAAACCCTAAAACAAACAAACAAAAACCTAAAACAAAACAAAACAAAACCTCCGAAATAAGGAATTTGGGTTTAGCATATCAAGTTACATAATAAGGTAAACTGAAATGATGCAGGGATAGAATCTACAAGTTATAGGTCTAGTTCAGCAAAATACAGATTTAGGAAGAAGTAATGAATATATAAAGCAAATGTAATATAGATTTTAATATATCAATTTATCAGTTTCTTCTAGTTTATTGTGCAGTGTAAAAGCAAAGCATGTATGTCTAAGCCTTGCACTTAGCAAAATGACAGTGTCCTGAGACACAACTGGTTTAATATTATTCATCCAAATCTACCCCAGGTGTTTTGATTTTACTTATTTTCATAGAGCAATGCAGATTACAATTTCCATCAATGAAAATGCTTTTTTTCACGATTTAAGTATTTTTAGGCCTTTATTATTTTACTAATTTTTTCCTTTTTAAAACCTCCAAATTGGGTTTACAGCTAATTGTAGATTTTTATTGTAAATCTCATTTAAGAAATGTTCTTTCTTCGGTTTCATGAGAATAGTGAATACAGGAGAGGAACAATGTCTTTGTGCCAAGTGATATTTGCCAGTTAGTTTGTTTTACAGCAAGTTATAGACAACTCTCCATTTTGCAGTTGAGCCCATGTAGATAGACTTTTGGGCCTGTACTGAATCTTTCGTGTATTTAGAATTAACATTTCTTCTCTTTTATTGACAGTTCCCTTGTTTTCTCCTTATTCCTCTGTATCATTACCAATTGCTTGATATCTCAATAGAGGAATAGAACTTTGTCTGCTTACAATAGCATTTAAATATGTTTCTACTGCAGGCTTTTCTGTGCTTTTGTCCTCATTATTGAGGCATGAAATGAAAGAAAATAAAATACTGAATCATACAATCATAGAATCATTTCTTAGTTCAAAAAGAGCATTTTTAAAGCTTTATAAAAAATAATGTGTTGAGCATTGAGTTTTATCATACGTTTTTGCAGAACTAAGTCCATTAAATATAGGTATTGCCTTTTATGTGTCATAAAACAAATGAATCAGTTGAAATTTAGAAATATATAGAAAGGACCCCTTGGAGTATAATTAAAGAAAATGTCCGAGTGGTGCATAATAGGAACTGTAGAAAAATATTTATCTAGAACAAAAATCCCTCACAAAACTGTACAAATGTTGAGCAGTTTCTGTAACAGATGTCAGTTATATTTATTGTTGGGCAGTGCAGTTGCTTCAATTTTTTAAAATTCTATATTTTGTTTTTAATGTATTATCTCCATGCATTGCTTAGGTAGAAACAGCATTGTAGAAGCTGCATGCTGTAACTATTAAGCAATGTCATGAAAATTCAAACTGATGACTATTTTTAAGAATATGCAATTAATTTATTTAATTTATGAAATGTAATCAAACCTAATTCAATTTGCAGTCATGACTGGAGAAAATGCTTGATATTATTGAAGTGATTAGGAAAAATTACAGGAGAAGCTAAGTTGAAATGTTTTGATGTTCTTGTGACAGTAGCACATATTTAAGGGTTTTCAAATAGCTACTAAATTATTTCAACTGAGCCATGTTGAAATAAAGACTGCATATATTAACAAGACTAAAACTCAGACAATCATATTTGAGTCAATAGGTAGGTGTGTTGCAAAATAACCTTATTTTGGATTAAAATTACAATAATGAAGAATCAGGTTTATGTAAGTCAGTTCTTACTGCTCTTTTGGAAGCCTCCTGACTTAGTAAATGTAGTTACAAGTGAAAAATAAATTAAGTAACGTGGCAGATAGGAAGATGGTTTAATAGTGGCATGTCAGTTTCACTGTTTCCAAAATACAAGGTACAATTCTAGAACAGTGTACCTAATCATATTTTTTAATAAGTATCTTACTGATGGAGTGTGCTGCTGATTTTCCACTACAAAGGTGCTTCTGATTAAAACAAGTGTTTTTGATTAGTCAGATTTGTGTTACAGGCTTAAAATATTACAGGAGGTTTATGATGATAAGAGCACTATAAATTCCTTTGCAAGGGAACAGCAGCATGACTATTATTACCAATGTGTTGATTTTTATTTTGGAATCTCTGCTACTTTGTGTAATAATATTGGAAGCTGCATGTTGCAGTGATTTGAACCAGTATGCAAACCAAGAGTTGCTTTCTTCCCAAGTCAGAGCAATATTTAGGAATTGCAGGTAAGATGGGTTGGAAGTTGTCCAAAGCCACTGTATTTGAGGAACAGGCTGTGCTGAGCAAAAAAGTTATCTGAATCTGTTGACAACTTCTGCAAACCATGTAGGACTGGCCAGAATAGAAACCCAATTAAACCTTGGAGCATTGCCAATTTGATAATGAAGCAGCTACATGTCTGGGTGGTGAGGTGTTGGATTTGGGGAGTTTCATAGAATCATAGAATAGAATCTTTCAGTTGGAAAAGACTTTGAGATCATTGAGTGCAACTGAACCCATCTTCAGCTAAACCATGTCCCTCAAGTACTAATCTACCTGTTTTTTAACCACCTCCCTGGGCAGCCTGTTCCAGCACCTGACCACCCTTTCGGTAAACAAATTCTTCCTAATATCCAGTCTGAACCTCCCCTGGCACAACTTATGGCCATTTCCCCTTGTCCTATCACCTGTCACTGGAGAGAAGAGATCAACACTTGCTCTCCCACAGCCCCCTTTCAGGCAGCTGTAGACAGCAATGAGGTCTCCCCTCAGCCTCCTCTTCTCCAAGCTAAACAACCCCAATTCCCTCAGACGCTCCTCGTAGGACTTGTTCTCCAGCTCCTTCACCAGCCTCGTTGCCCTTCTCTGGACACACTCCAACACCTCAACTGCACACAGTAGTACTCACCAGCCCTGAGTACAGGGGCACAATCACCTCCCTTGTCCTGCTGGCCACACTGTTTCTGATACCGGTCAAGATGCCATTGGCCTTCTTGGCCACCTGGGCACACTGCTGGCTCATATTCAGCTGGCTGTCAACCAACACCCCCAGGTCCTTCTTCTCCAGGCAGTTCTCCAGCCACTCTTCCCCAAGCCTGTAACGCTGCATGGGGTTGTTGTGTCCCAAGTGCAGGACTCGATATTTGGTCTTGTTAAGCCTCATCCCGTTGGTCTCAGCCCATCGATCCAGTCTGTCCAGATCCCTCTGCAGAGCCTCCCTTCCTTCAAGCAGATCAACACTTCCACCCAGCTTGGTGTCATCTGCAAACTTGCTGAGGGTGCACTTAACCCCTCGTCCAGATCATTGATAAAGATATTGAACAGGACTGGACCCAGCACTGAAGCCTGGGGAACACCACTCATGACCAGCCTCCAACTGGATTTAACTCCATTCCCCACCACCCTCTGGTCCCGGCCATCCAGCCAGTTTTTTACCCAGCAGAGGCTGTGCCCGTCCAGGCCAATGGCAGCCAGTTTCTCAAGCAGAATACTGTGAGAAACGGTATCAAAGGCTTTACAAAAGTCCGGGTACACCACATCCACAGCCTTTCCCTCGTCCATTAATCAGGTAACCTTGTCATAGAAGGAGATCAGATTGGTCCGGCAGGACCTGCCTTTCATAAACCCATGTTGACTGGGTCTGATCACCTGGCTGTCCTGCATGTGCTGCGTGATAGCACTCAAGATGATCTGCTCCACGACCTTCCCCAGTACCGAGGTCAAGCTGACAGGTCTATAATTCCCCAGATCCTCCTTCCGACCCTTCTTGTAAATGGGAGTGACATTTGCCAGTCTCCAGTTAAGTGGCACTTCCCCAGTCAGCCAGGACTGCCGGTAGATGAGGGAAAGGGGCTTGGCAAGGACCTCTGCCAGCTCCCTTAATATCCTTGGGTGGATCCCATCCGGCCCCATAGACTTGTAGGCGTCAGATTGGCCAATCAGGTCTCTAACCAAGTCTTCTTGGAACATTGAGGGTTGGTCTTCACCATCTTCTGGCTCAGGAGGCTTGGAGCCCAGAGAACATCTTACCTTACTATTAAAGACCAAAGCAAAGAAGGCATTAAGTACCTCTGCCTTGTCCTCATCCTTTGTTACTCCCATTCCCCTTGCATCCAGTAGAGGAGGGAGATTCTCCTTGGTCCTCCTGTTGCTGTTAATATACTTGAAGAAACATTTCTTATTGTCTTTCACTGAACTGGACAGTTGAAGTTCCAGTTGGGCTTTAGCCCTTCTAATTTTTTGCCTACATGATCTCACCTGCTCCTTGTAGTCCTCCTGAGATGCCTGTCCCCCTCATATATTTTCCTCTTTTTCCTTAGACCAACACAGAACTCTCTTTTAAGCCAAGCTGGCCTTCTTCCCTGCTGACTAATTTATGGTGCACAGGGATGTCCTGCTCTTGCGACACCAGAACTTCCTTTTTTAGAACCGTCTCCCACTGGACTTTATCAAGCAGCCTTCTAAACAGTTTGAAGTCTGCCCTCCAGAAGTCCAAGGTGACAGTTCTGCTGACCCCTCTCCTTACTCCTCCTAGAACTGAGAATTCAATCATCTCGGGATCACTGAGCCCCAGGCGTCCTCCGACAGTCACCTCTCCCACAAGGCCCTCTCTGTTCACAAACAGCAGGTCCAGTGGGACACCTTCCCTAGTCAGTTCACTCACCAGTTGTGTCAGGAAGTTATCTTCCATACACTCGATGAACCTCCTGGACTGTTTCCTTTCTGCTGTGTTATATTTCCAGCAGACATCTGGAAGGTTGAAATCCCCCACAAGAACAAGGGCCAGCGATCGCGAGACTTCTCCCAGTTGCTCGTAGAAGAGCTCATTGGTTTCCTCATCCTGGCTGGGCAGCCAATAACAGACTCCCACCACTATGTCTGACTTACTGTGGGTTCCACTGATTTTAACCCACAAGCACTCAACCCTATCGTCAGCATATTTTAGTTCTACACAATCAAAACTTTCTCTACCATAGAGGGCAACCCCACCACCTCTCTTTCCTAGCCTATCCCTCCTGAAGAGTTTATAGCCACCCATGGCAGCACTCCAGTTGTGTGAATCATCCCACCACATTTCCATAATGGCAATTATATCATAGTTTTCTAACCTTACAATGGCTTCCAGCTCCCCTTGTTTGTTGCACATGCTGCATGCATTAGTGTAAATACACTTCAGTTGGGCTGTTATTTCCACCCCTTTCCTAAGTGGAATAGACTCAAGTCCTGATTGTCTACTAGTGGTCTGTTCTCTTTGAGTCACTGGTATGGAAGGAAATAATGGCGAAAAGAAAAGATAAGTTAAGATTATCTGAAAAGGAATTGTAAAGTCTTTTTAAGTATTTATAAATAAATCTGTCTAGAACGATTCCTTTTTTTAAAAAAAAACCTTTATAAAAAGGTGACATGAAGAATCCAAACAATACGTGTACTCTTTTTTTACGTGGATTTCTGTTTTAATTAGTGTTTTAAAATAAAACCATGACAGATAAAATCCCCAATATGTTTTCATTAGGTCAAATGATGAATTGAAATTGTTGACAATTTTAGGTGAATAATACAGCTTACAAATAACTGTGTTGTATGAATTTACGTGTCTAATTTAACAAACAAATATAAATCTCTGGATAGTAAATTCCTAGTCCTGCTCTTGAAAAAGAAGTCGGCAAGGAACCGAGTTGAAAGAGTGCCCCTAGAAACTTTGAATTGGAATGACCCTCCTAAAGATACAAAAATACTTGAGTGTATCTGCAAATGTGCACTTATTGCACAATGTACAGGGAGCTGAAGAACAGGTGTAGAGTAGCTAAGACAGGAGTTGGAAGTACTGTCCACATACACCAGTTTCATGACATCAAACTGTCCCTAGAAAAGTAAATTTCGAGTAGCTCTTGCAACTAATGGTGCAAGGTACAGGTTAGCCACAAAATTTGCATGTTTTGGAGTAGATTTTGAAGGATGTTGCTGTGTATAGCTTTTCAGCATCAGTAACTTGAATTTTAAAGCACTGTTTGTGTCTGCCAGTGGTTGGTTTATATATGTATAGATGGGTGTACTTTGTTCCTTTTGTCAGTAACACTGACTTTCATGCTGGCCTCTGCCTATCCCATCCTTCAGGTGACAGTCTGACTGTGTGGCCATATGATGAGCTGGTTTGGGCATAAAAATTACTTACTGCTCCCCTCCTTCCTTGTCTTTTTTTCAGACAGACTCAGCTCACAAGACAATTGGATAAGTTTAATGTACAGGCACAAACAAAGGGATAGAGGAAGGTGAGAGTGGAATTGGTACTTTTGCAGAAAAATGGTGACTTGGAACATCATGTATAAATCCAGTGGGTCTTGAACCTTTCCCTTTGCCACCTTTCTATTGTATAAGTGATTTAGGATGTGTTTTCCTTTCAGACATATTTCTTATATTTATTAGAATCACTTCTTGATTGCAAGAATACAAGCTGTTGCTTTTTAAAATATGAGAGCATATCCTTTTCTTTTAAAGAGAAAGTATCAGAATGTCGTTAGTATTAACATAATTTTACTGATTGAAGGGAAGTTAATTATATTGTGAACCTTTTATTTACCAAGGCAAGAGACTCTCTGATTGTTTTGCATACTTTTAGTATATCATTTATAATATTTTCAAGTTGATTATGTGATCATAATCATCATTACATTAGAGCAGGCATGCAGCATAGAAAATTAATTTGTGGTCTCAGTCCATTCTGTGGGAATTAGATTCTCACACTGCATGTGAGATCACGATGAGCATCTTTATTGGTCATGCAAGAAGGAGGAAGTTCACGAATAACTGAATAGGAGAAAAGCTATCCATTCATATACATATAGGCAGTTAAAGTTGGGATTTAATTATATTCCTGAAAAGTAGAAATTTTTCAACTGCATCAACACTACCTACACTGTGAAGTAAGATAGATTAATATTGTCTATAATTATCAACGACTCAAAGAGTTTGCTGGGAACATGTATGCAAGGTTTCTTTAAACCTGCATCTAATGAGAAGGTGCTCAGACTTCAGTTTGAGTATGGGATGCTTTTGGTGCCTCTTCAAACACAGCATTTATGAAGATACTTGAGAATTTTTCTTGGGAATGAGCGGTAGCATGAGGGAAAGCAAAACTGCAAATTGATGCATTATTGGCTTCTCAGGGGTTGAAACTGCTTTAGATGAGTGCGCATAAAAGTCCTATGATTAGGAGAGGGAAAGAATCATGCAGTTCTGGATGTGGAGATGATGGCATATATGTGAGACACTGCACAACAAGGATGTGTTTTGAGTGACAACAAGGATATGTTCCCATTTTCACATCCCCTTCTTGCAGTGATTCAACAGCAGATGCAGACATAACCCTAAAGAAACATGAACTATCCACTCTCTACAATCTGGGAACAATCTTCACAAGACTAGAAGCAGAGTTTTGAATATAATGACATTCTAATGAGAATTTGTTGATATTGTAGCATATCATTAGTCATGCCGGAATCTTTATATGTGTAAATATTTTCTCAAAATACTTTAAGTGTTTAGACAAATCTATTACAGCAGTCTGACATGAAACAGTAACTTCTGCTGGAATCGGAAAAGCCCAAAATTTTAACTTAATTTAGGAGAGAATTATTACTGAAGGATTATGTAAATAAACTAGCAAACTTAATTTAAAAGCAGGCAAAAAACCAAACAAAACCTACCAAAACCAAAAATTGATGAAATTATTTTTTTCTTGAAAAATTTTTAATGTGTTATTCAAATTTACCAAGGTAATTATAAAAATTAAATTTTTTCTACTGTTTAGAAGAATAAGAGTATAAACAGTACATGGAGTAATCACTGGTGATGCACACACAATTCTCAACATCTTTCCTTTTCTGATGTTCTCTGTTATCTTTGTTGTTCAAATTCCACTCAGATGCAGACTTGCAAGGGACAGAAATATTGTCTTAAAACTAAAACTTCAGTATTTGTGTTTAGGCCTTTTTAAAGTTAATGCATGCTGAAGTTCCTTGTTCAAGTCTTAATATGTACTGTGACGCATCTAGCAAACTGATAAAAAAAACCAACAGAAACCCCAAACCTGCATTAGTGAATGAACTTTTCTTGAAAGGTTGTTCATCTCATCCATGCCTATGTATAGAGGACGGTGATTGGGATTACTGCATATATTGTTATATATTTGCTATAATTACATTATTTTTGTAAAATTAAAGTTGCACCACTGTTCTCTCTGTAAATACAGATTTGTTCTGTAATTTTTTTTCAATATTTTTTCAAAATGTATTATCACACTATTTGGTAGGTTTGGTTTTTAGGTTACTGTGGTAATAAAGGCTAAGAAATTATTTTACTGAAGTTGTATGAAATATTTGAGTATTTTAAGGATATAATTTTCTTTCCTATAGCTTTGATCTATTGCAATAATATCTTTGGAACAGACCATATATTAATTACAAATCTACTCTCAAATATTCTGTTCCAGATTAGATACCTTCGTTCCTCTCTCTTAATTAAGCCTTTACTCATGCCTGAAGATAAAGGAAATACAAGAATTAAATTTTATTTACCTCTCTAGGGAAGAAAAATAAAGCTCTTCAGAGTTATAAATTAAAAGATGCCGTGTCACCAACATTGCAGGAAACATTGAGGTCCTTTTAACTGCAGCACTATATTCATTGGTGACAATATATGTTTGTTATTTAAAAAATATATAACTCATTTTGAATAAACAATTGTCTATGCGATTTTTAAAAAATTGCATATATGTAGATTCTTTTTTTTCATATTTCATTAACTTTGGGTAAGTAGAGACTATCCAATGTTGCTTTCAAAAGCACATGTATGTGCAGAACTTTGTTATACAGCCAAAACCTTTCATTGAGTAATTTGGTCTGATTTGTGTATTTATTCATTACTTACAGATAAAGTTGTTGCTTTATTTAAAAGTATTTTTTATTGGTGTGGTCTTTCTGTGGTTTTCTTAGTTGTCTAATAAATTGCTAAATGTTCTTAAAAGAAGAATAGAGGCTGGAGAAATGGTGCTGCACATTCTTCAGGTATTGCACATTTCTGCACATCTGTCATATCAGAAGAGTGCAAACTATGTAATTATGGTTGACTACTTTTTCTGTGGACATACTGTCTCTATAATTTCTCATAAAGTTCAGAGTGCATCATTTGTTTAAATTAAAATCATAATTTTAATGAAAATTGATTTTATTTACATTTTTAAATAATTAAATATTTATATGTTGGAGAGAAACTATTTTCCCTTATTATTTTTCTTGCTATGTTTCTTAAGGTAATTTTGAGATTTATTGAAACCTTATTCTTAGAACTTAAAAAATAATCTTACTTTTAGAAAATCTTCTGAAAAACAAGGTATTCCATTTTAAAGCAAAAATAGAGTATTGTTAAGAGGGAAAAAAAGCTTAGTATCTTTGCATTCTGATTTATTATACAGAAGGCTTTTTATTTTTTTCCTCTCCACTATTCTCAGTCTCTTTTGATCATTCATCTTGGGTGACCCCATGCTCAGGGGTTTTTTCTTCATTTGGCATGGACAGATTTTTTGAAGTCTTGCTCTCCTTTGGGAACCTCAGGCAGTTTCACTTGATTAATCTGTGATGATCTAATGAGCAGTAATGCAGGGTTACAGTGACCATTTTGTTTGCTTTGAGGGAGGATGACTAGACAGAGAGTGGGAGAGAAGCATGTTTGGAGAAAAGAGATGTAGGGTGATTGAACAACATGAAAAAGACTTGTTAGCCCACATTAGTTTGCCTGATTTACTTCATAACAGGTCAGAAATGGCCAAAGGCAAGGTTGTCATTAAATTGCAAACTTGAAAATCCCCGTATTCAAAAGCATTCAGATTTCTGAAAGTTCTGAATTAAAAAGTTAGTGGTTCATGTTGAATTTGCCAGGAGGATATATAGAAGTACCAGCTTCTGTAAAACATGAAAGGTACATTATAAAATCATGCTGTAGATATAAAAACATCTTTTTAAGTACTTTCTTGGTTGACTATTTTACAATGAAACTGAGTGTGAAAGAAAGGCCAAACACTAATGAGATTGTTGCACTTTATTTATGAGCCCTGGAGACCCCTTATTTATGTGCCCATGCTTCTTGTTTTGAGATCTCTAGGGAGTATGTGTGCACATGTTTGTATAGTATATAATTTTTATTTCTATTTAATAAATACACATACACACATATACACATATACATGCATATATATGGAAAAATAAAAATGTAGTGGCAGTTGCTCAGGAATGTAGATTTCTAGTCCTCTGCAGCATATGATGAGAATTTTTTTCCTCATATCCTTTATTGTTTCTCTTGGAGTGAACGTTAAACACTAATCTTGATGCCATTGGTCATGAAATACAGAGTTTTCTTAAATTTGCACTTATAAATGCAGAGACAAAAAGCCCCATCTACTTTATGTTCTGAAGAATAGTTTTTCCTAATAGTAAATGTGACTTCCTGACATTTGAATTGGACTTGACAGCCTGTCTTTAAGACAGAATAATATGCTTTGTTGTCTTTGGTTAATATTTGCAAATTTTTATGTCCACTTTGCAACTGCAAAAAGCAAAAGTTGGAGTTACCTATTTCTGAGTTTATATTTGCTCTTTTGTTTCATTTGCTTACTTGGCAGTGGCCTGAATCTGCATGATTTGAAGAGTACAACTACTATGCATACCTTTTAAGTTGTTGTATTGATAGCTTTTAACTCATAGCAAACTCTTGTCATTGCTATTTCTGATCTGGCTGGCTTTAGTAAAAATTGAACTGCGGCCTTTTAACTATATTATCATTGTGAAATGAAGCAATAGGTAATAAAACAAATAGATGGTCTTAGGGGTAAGTTCTATTTTCTGTCTGCTACCAGAATGTTTTCTTTCTTTTGATTCTTACTCCTGCTGCCTGTAAAAAATCAGTTTTCCACAACTGGCATACTTTTGTATTGTGCTACAGTTTGTCGTCTTGATCTTTCTGTGTCTTATTGCAATAGTAAATATACAAACTTTGTTTGAGAACAGCTGAACATAATTAAGGAAATCTTTATTATCTTTACTATCTGACTTCAGGAACTATACTCCCTTGATCATTCAAATGATTTCATTGACAATGAGTGTCTTGATTAAAAGGAACAGAGGACAACAAGATGTCAGGCTAATCATGTTGAACATTAGCTTTTGAGTTGTACTTGCATTGGATTATGTGTTATTATGTGGTGCCAGGTTATTTTTGGTTTATCTTCATCCTCTGGTTTGCAGTGAAAATATGGTGTAATTTTGCCTCCTGATAAACTGAAGTTTACATAACAGTTTAATGTGGGAAACAAAGTACATTTTCTATATACAATGCTGCATTTCTCAATTACTTTCTCAGTGTGTCAGTCCTGGGTTTATCACATTGTAAAATTAGCTTATGAGTATAATTTTTATATAGAATTGATTTATTTTGAAACAGTGTAGTATCCAAAGTAGCTTAGCGGTTACCACAAACTAGACTCAAAGAATTTTACCAGGGTACATTTCCATTTTCTGGATTATTTTAACTGATGTTTAGTTGCAGCAACTTGGTGGAGTCACATTCTAGAAAAGTGCACATGACTAGCTTTCTTTGTAGCTTTATGTCATGTTAGGCAATGGAAGCTTATTAGGGCATAAAATGATGGGGAAATGTTTAACGAATCAGAACACTGAATCAAAACACACTTAAACTTTGCTATTCTCTTTCCATTGACTTTCTCCATTCCCTAAATAACATCGTGCGGTGGCTGTGCACTATTTATTAGAGCTCTTCTATTTGATTTAATTATTCAGTTACTCAGTGTGTCTTAATAAAGTCATCTCTGCCAATCTGCTTATTACAAAGTATTTGGTCAGTGAGAAGAGTCTAATGTCATCCCTCTGGACTAATTTTTGAGGATATCTGTTTAGGAATCAAGACACTTGGAACAGTATTTCAAAATTGGCTTATAAACAAAAGTCAATCTAAGAGTAGATTAATATACTGATACTGCCAATCGTGGGCAGTGAAAGAGTAAGTATTACTTACCCAACTGAAGAACATGATAAATTTTCATATATTCATGTTTGCTTTCTTAAAGACATGAATAGCTTTTGAAGCTTGGTGTCTGGAAATTCTTTAAAAAAAAACACAAAAAGTTTGCTGCCATCTAAATTGTTTTCATATAAACTTGCTTGTATTATATGAAAAGATTAAGATTGCGATACTGTTGCTCAGTTCAGGAAGACTGCTCGCAAAAGAAGAGGGGATAGAGACTAATGCAGGCTTTTGGAAATTTTTCCTTGTAGTTTATAATTGCCTTTTAAGAAAGTATTTCTTGTAAGACAGAGAAGTTAACTTTTGATACAGGTGCTAAAATGCAACATAAAAATGTTTGCTGTTTATCTATATATGTTGTGATATATAACCTGCAGCAAAACATTATACCTTCCTGCAAGTTAAGCTACAGTTCCTGCAGGTTATCCACTATAAATGGATAATGGTATGAAGTGGTTATGATTTAGTCTACATCATGAATGGGATGCAACCACTAAGGCTGCAAACCAGGAAAAACAAAATATAAAAGTAGTTGCAGATTCTGTTTTATGAAAGAAAATGGATGTGCCTTCTTACATTTCTGTTAAGTCATTATTTGTGTCTCCAGGCTATATTTGAGAAATATACCTGTAAAAATGTTCTAAACTGGGAATGCAGTAGCTAATATGTTGTATAAAAATGAAGTGTTATGCTATGCCAATAGACTCTGACAATTCAGTTTTTAGTAACTGTAAAATGGGCTTAGAATGCTCCCCAGATGTATTTGGCTACCTCCTTTTAGGAGTCATTCCCATTCCTTCTGTGCAACAGGAAAATATCTTGCATAAATAAGAAGGTGGGAGTGGTAATACTATGTCTGGGAAAGGAAGCAAAAATGCATGCTTGGTTATCTAGTTGTTGGCTGTTGTATGGAGAGTGCTTGACAGCAGTTTCTGGCAAGCTTATTCCTTCCAAACCCCTTCCAAATTCTCCAAGCATTTAAAAAGTCTTTTACCTGTTGCTCACCTTTCCCTTATTTGTAGTACAGAAGGAATAATGTTTATTGACTAAAGAACTGTATGTTTTGAAATCAGAAACATTGAATTACATTTTGGGGTTTTTATATGTTACTTTGTTGACATTTATTTGAGTTAGGAAGATGGCTGCTAGTGTCCAAACAGGGTAAAAGTTTAAAGGACCTGTTCTCGCAGGTAATAAGGGGCAGGATTTGGCTGATGTTTTTTGTGCATATAGAAGGCAGCAGATCATCAAGTCTCTGTGCAGGGGTGTGGATGCTCCAGGAGTGAGCTGTGTTTGAAGAATAGGTCAGCAAAGTGGCATCTCCATTTTTGGTAGAACCTTGCTGTGAGTTAATATGAAAATCTAGTATGTCTGGCAGTGGGTCACATGGAGCCTCTGTATTAATTTGGTTCAGTCGTGACCTGGTATTTGAATCCTCTCCTGTTTACTGTTTCATGAGTCTGAATCTCCATAAAGCGCTTCAACATGAGATGAGTAATATATATTAAGTATCACTCAATAAAACTGTTGTTTAGAGTCTATAGCTGTAACCAACACCCTGCTGGGGAGGAAACCTGATAGCTAAGGACAGTCCACTAAAACACTGTTGTAGAAGATAGTTCAGGCAGAGAGGGGTTGGAGGGAGAAAATAAAGATGTAATGAAAGAGGAGGAACTTGACTAATATGCTAGGTAGAACCATGGCTGAGGGGAAATTAGAAATCTAGCTTCTTGGATACAAAATATTTTGCAAAGCTGTCCTTCTCAGGAAAGCTCAGATTCATAATTATGTTTCTGTTCTTTCCATTCCATTTTGTTCTCAAACACACAAAAACTGAATTAAAGAGATACTTGAGTTATAAATTGCTCTTATGCAAATCATTTAAGCAATGAACTAGTATGCCAGTTTTCTAGTCCTGTGGACTTTATAGTTATTTCAACATTTGTATTCTGAAAAGAACAATTTCAAGTATACTGAGATCTGCAATGAGTAACTGAAAATGCTTGAGAATACTATATGTATTGTCTCGGTATTATGATCAAGCAATGAAGGAAGAGTTGACTTACTTACCCTGCTCAGGATTATCAGTCATGGACTCACTATGTTAGAGTCAATTGACTAAAACACATTGGATGTTGGAAAAATGTGCCGAAGCTGTCTGTGAAAATCATTAGGTTATTTTGTTGCACTACTGAAAATTAAATTTTATTTTTTAATTGATTGGATTTAAAGTTTAAATTTATATTCAAAATACAATTTGTAGTGTACCTGCATAACCTGTCAGTTTCTAACCTGTTTGACAGCAATAACTGCAAATTAATTGAAAGAGATATTGGTGTTGTATTGACACTTGAGTGCTGTTTCATTCAAATCCCTTTTTAACCCTTTGAAAAAGATTATATGTTTGATATCATTCTGGATTCTCTTTTATCGTGATAACTGGAAATAAATATAGCACTGCCAAGTACTGAAATGGCATTCCTGAGTTACCCAAGACACAGATAATGTACAGTATCTCCTAATTAGTTATCGATTATAAAGAGTTTTTTCTGCATACTTCATTCATTTCAATCCGTAGTCAGCTTCACTATCTTCTTATTAAGGGTGTCTGATCCAGAAACAGTTGAATCTTTGAGTTGAATGGGTTTTTTTGAGATCTATGGTGACTTAATATTCTCTATTTTTCTCTATCATTTTCCCATAAAAAGCTTGCAGTGGGTCATGAAGGTAATATACTACTTTGATTATTTTAAATTCATCACATTTTAGGTTGAAGTCTTATTCATTCAGGTATGGTGTTTATGAAGGCCATAATTTTCTCAATCCTGCAGAATTAAAATTCTCTGTTACTGTTTAGATTATTTCAGTTGTTTCCATTTCTTTTGCCTGATTGTATGTTCTTAATGGAGTTTTAATTCATCTTTTGTATGCAAAAAAAATTGTTCCTATTTAGAAGTATTTCAGAATTAATAAGTCAGGACGTAGGTGTTAATATACAAAATGTAAGTGCTAATAGATAATGATTCTTTAATTTTGTATTAGTAGGCAAAAAGTAGTCTCAGCTAGTTTGTGTAGTGGAGTTGTTTGAAAGCTTTGATAAAATTCTGTGTTTTTCCAGAGATGAAAAAAAAAAAAAAATTAAATCTGATTCCTAGTTCTCTTTGGACCTTAATTGTTGTTTCATCGGTTACTTTTTTCTTAACTTAGACCCATGAGGTTCTTCAGGAACCAAGTTTATGGGCTTTTTGTGAAGATTGATATAAAGTATTACTGCTTGAAAAGTGAGGCAATCCTTTACCTATAAAAAGAATTTGCAGCTTGAGCTCCACAAAAGACTCAGCAAGAAACTGCAGTTCTATAGAAATGCAGGAAAACTCTACCAAAAATCCTGCAGAACCCCACAGGATTCCACAAATGTAGCATTTTTCAGCTGACTGCACTCTGGGCAACTGCCCTCCCTGTGATAGATCTAAGCGGGGCCATCAGTCTCACAGCCTCTATCAAATTTCTCTGTTGCATCTTCAGACTTTGCTTAGATGACTGCTTTGTGCAATGCTCAGAAATAGAAAAATGTTTTCTTATCTGCAGCTTTTGTTGCTGGGACGGATGTGAACAGTTATTCATCGCCATGATGTTTAGAATTGTCTTACTTGAAAGCACTCTGATAGTCTTGATTTCTGGTGATAAGAGAAAAATTGAAGTTCTTATTGAGCAGATTTCTACTTCAGGTCTCAGTCTTTCAAAGAAAGTTTTGGTTTGTCGCCTTATTATTAAAAACCTCTCTGATTTTGAGTTGGGTTTCTATATATATGCCCTTTTAGTAGAATGCTTGCTGTTCCTACAGAGAAAGAGTTATAGATACCACCATCATAGTCTTCCTGTTCATGAGCTTTGAGGTGCTGAGGGTAATTTCCAAAATAAAACTTTGTTTATCATAATAATTTTCTATGCCAGATGTGGAACAATACCAGAATCCTTTCAACAACCTTGTGTTACTTCTCTGTATAATTGTGTGCTGCAAGCAAGTACTGGATAATGCAAGGTCTTACTCTGCTGTGATGCTATATTTTAGGGCTTTTTTATATTTCATAGAACAAAGGAAACATTATTATTTACACATAGTATCTAAAGTTTTGTCTTGGAAGGACCAAGCCACCTTTCTTGTAGTTTGTCTCTGAGGGTTGGCAGGCTATTATAAGAAAAGGCAAGTTTTGGATTTTTGTCATGCAGTAATCATCTGCTTGTGTTTGCAGACCTGGGTATTTAATCTTAAATTTAACAGGCAAACAAGAGAGGAGAGATGAAGAGAAGAAAAGCAAACTAGAGTCCTAGAAAATTCCTTTTTTTTTTCCTCCATGAAACCAGTTCTGCAGTGAAATAATATTTACAGACAGAGTGTGCTAGCTAATGTCACCAAGCATTGAATGAGAATGCTAAAAAGCAGAAAATGAGAGCTGTACTCACCTGTTTACCTTCCAAAAAGAATTGAAATCGTCAATGTCTGGGACTTCTTGTCAGAGGCTCAGAGCCTCACTTGTTTGTGGTGCTCTGCAAATCTGCTCTGGTCACCATCTCCCCACACAAATATGTATCTGAGAATAATTAAAATTTTACCAAAGAATATTGAAAAAAAAATAGAGGGGTGTGTGTCATGTAGTTACTGAATTTTTTAAAGATAAAGACAAAGGCCACCATAGAAGCAAATTAAATCTCCTGGGAGCTGACATGGCTTTAACAGAGTTGCCCTGCCATTGAAACCTGTTTTTCCTATTTTTCCTATTCATTTTATCTGACATAAGTAATTCACATCAAGTGCCCAATTAGAGAGTGTACACTATATTGTCAATTTACATTATACCCGACCTGTGTCACTGTGCAGCTTGTCATTTACCCATTTCAGTCCTGCTTAAGAATTTTGTCCTGGTGAGCAACCCTTTGCACTTATCCTTAAGAGATTTCTTTCAATTCAATTAATTAATAATCTTAAAATATTAATTGCATTAATATGCATGCCTGTTAGGAGAATATCTCAAGTCCTCCTTTTCTTGGTGGGAAGCACATACCAAATTTTGCATGTTTACTTTGAGAACTCATGAAGAGTGAAAATTTTAGGGGTACTGGAGACAAGAAAAGTAGATTATTCAAGGTGAGAAACAGATACAGTGATCCACTAAGTTAATCAGCAGGAAAATACAAAAGAATGAACAAAAAGGCATGTTAAGTGAATCTCTCAAGGACACACATGAATTCCTGCTGCCTACTGCATTTGTCCTGACACTGGTATGAAATCTGTTGTCCTAACAGCCCCAGCAGTGTGATACATTTTCCTCTAGCAGAGAAGAGATTGCCCATCAGGAAGAGAAATAATTCTACTGTCTCTTTCCTGGCTTCTTCTAGCTTTTCTTTTTCATGTTTGACTAGGTTAAAACCCACTCTTAGCTGCAGATTTAGTGTTCAGTAAGATATTGAATCAGTTCCTTATTTTAAAATGTAATGCATGTTGTGGCTGGTTATTTACCTCTGTGTGTATGAAATAAAATGTGTTATAAGTGGTGACTACTTTTATAGAAGGCATGCCAAGGTTTTAGGTTCTGAAATGTGTTCCAAAATTGTTTAATTTTGGTATGGAAAAAATTAAAGTAGCTTCAATTAAGTACTTGAAATAAATGCTATTAATCTATCTCAAGTAATTTGCATTTCTTTTTAATATGATTAATGATCTATTACAACTGTAAATCAAAACCTTTCTATAGTTCATGTATTCATATACTAAAGATATGAAAATTAGTTATCCTGTTACATCCACACAAAAATTAACTTTTTAAAATTGAGTCAAGCATTTGAATGTTAAATTTACTTATGCAAGCTTAATGTTGTCTCTCTGTACATCTAACTAGTGTAAATGAGACAGAATGAGGGGGTTTTTCCCTTCAGAAATATAAATCATAACAGGAATGCAGATGAGTCTTAATATGATAGTTCATCTAAAGTTGAATGGGATTTTATATAGCAAAGAAAACAGCACCATGAGCCAAAGGGGTTTTTACCTTCCTTTAAGCAATGGACAGTCTTGGAATTCTTACAAAATGTTTTTGTAGCTTTGTTTTAGATAAGAAATAGTAGGCAGTATTAATACTGCCCCCTTCTTTCCTTTCCCTCCTGTGTTTAGTATGAGTTGAATGATTTTAATGCCTAAGAAAGAAAGTTGGCCTTTGCCACAAAATCTGATTTCGATTTTTATTTTTTTTAATACTTCTAGATTTATAAAGGCTTTGTTGGCCATACTCACTGTTGTTTTGAGAAAAAAATCTCAGTTTTTTTTTTTATCACCTAATTTGTTTTTATATACCTCTTGGTATTCATGGAAAATATTAATCTATATCCATTGCAGCTTTTCTGTCTTGTTTACTTGTATTAAATTTAAATTAAGAATAAGAATTACTTCTTAACCTTCAGTTTTATGCTTGTCTTTCAAGATGGTGTTAGCTCTATCTACCACTAATCTGTTATTTTGTTTTGGCCAAGGAAGTTAGATATGGGATGGCATATCCTGGTTTATATAGTCTTTGGCAATTGTGTTTTCTCAGCTGCTTTGCAGTCTCATGAAGCACTGGTACAATTATGAAGAAATAGTCAATATGACATAATCCTTGATGTCCTTTAGATAAATGCACATATTGATAGCGACAGACTGCTTAACTTGGCTTTAGATACTTAGCTGTGTTTCTTCCCAAAACTAATCCAGATGTGCATAATTTATCCACCTGCCATATGTGCACTGACATGTCTTTCTATAAACAACTATCTGTTAAGTATTCTTAAACAGTTAAATGTTCTTTATCAGCTATCTTTTTGAATAATGCTAATATATCCTTTAAGGCAGGGGAGTCAAACTTGCAGCCTGCAGGCCAAATGCAGCTCTCCACCTTGTTTTATCTGGCCTGGCACCTTATTTCTACCCAGCAGCAGTGCCGAGCTCCTCGCCCCTACGCTCCTGCCAGTGTTGGGCACGTGTGCAGCGTGTGACGCGTGTTACGCTGCAGGAGCAGGAGAACAGCAGGAGCTGTGAGTTTGACACCTCTGCTTTAAGGAGTTAAGGAGCAGCAAGACCATAAAACTAGCTTTCTTAAGCTGAAGAAAGCAATTTCAGATTTTTGATTGTCCAAACGGCATACATGTTCAGAAAAAAAATCATTGGTAAAAGAAGCTTATGTAAAGACCATTTTAGTTGATGTTATGTGACAAAAGAGGGTGCATATTTTACATAATCTCATTATGATGGGACAAATCTTTGTTGTGACAGCATAAAGGAAGTTGCTATGGAATAATAACAATTAATAAGGAGTTTTTTTGTAAGAGGTGCTTGTTGAAAGGAGAAAATTATCTTAATTTGACAAACAGTAACCAAACATGTCCAGGCATTATGTTCAGAAAGAGTTGTAGAAGGACACTTGTGTCATTTGGAGTATTTAATGATATTATCAGAAGAAATAACTCTCATTTTATGGCATGTTTTGCAATGGATGTTTGCAAAGGAACCACTGATCCATAGAAGTATTCCACCTTTGTTTCCTATGTGCTTGTCCTTTGACTCCATTGACACAATGTTATCAGAATATTAACATGGATAATGTCTTTCATCAGAGTCAGATCCCAGGGTTCACCTTGGAGGTGTATAGGTGTGTGGTGATCATGTAGAGAAAAATATGCAGTGTCTTATGGCTCTGAGTTTCCCCTGAGGAGAAGGGTGTTCTGGCTCTGTTTAATGTTCCTGTGCATGCAATTATTTATCCCTACAGTTATATGTATATCTCTGTTGTACATTGGCCTGTCTTTGTAGCAATCTGCTTTGGTTTTTTTAACTCCTCCCCCCAGCAGTTGCATAACTTGCGGCATGATTAGCAACTGCTCTTCATTGTTCTGGGAGGACTCAGTCATAATCCTTCCAATTGCTGATCTTTATCATTAAGATGACAATAGGTGTACATAAGCTGTTGAGAGCAACAACTGTATGATGCTTATTTCCATAAGACCATACAGATTTGAGCAACTCATCTTGGTTTGTGCAAAGGAAGTAGAAGGATGCCTATGTAATGTGCTGAAATTAGATTGCCATGCTAGTCACAGTAATGTGGCAAACAGTTCTTGCTACCATCCTGTTAGAATCCATAATTGCTGCAATGGTAGAAAGATGTTGCATGCTTGTAGTTTGCAGAATTTGTTGTTTAAAACAACTTCAGAAGATTTTGAACTGTTCACCAGCACTCAACTCACTTTCCTGAAGAAACATCTCAACTTTCCTGCTTACTGCCAGCATTTGCATGAGGGTACTATGCCATACCATATCTGCACAGACTATAACTTTTATAACTACAGCAATATAACATCTCAAAACACTGAATTGGTATTTCCAAACCATTTACATCATATGCGTTGCTCAGAGAGACAAGTTGAAATCTTAAATTTTAAATGACATTCATGACTTCTATGAAAAAAAATTTTTTTTGCTCTGCTGCTTATATCCTGAATTTGCTAGAGCTGTCATTGTTTGCCAAAGAATTATGCTCCAGAATCTTAATTTTTAATTTACTTTCTTAAACTGTTTCTGTCTCAATTTTGGGAGATAGAAACTATTAAAGAAACCCCAAGACAAAACAAACAGAAAAAAAAACCAAAACCAAAAAGCACCCCCAGAGTTTAATAAATTGTTACTATGATGTTACGTTACATGACCATCTGAAAATTAAGGATTGTAGCATTTTGATACTCTATTGCTGATCATTTAATCAGTATCAGTGACATCTTGGCCACTTCTAACATCATAGTTTTGTCATTCCAGATGTTTTCTGGCAGATAGATGAAAAGGGGGAGTGGGGAGGAGTGGAAAGATCATTCAGAATCAACCCGGATGTGTGCATGTATGTTTACATACATCTTTCAGACAGTGCTGTAGTGAACATCAACGAAAATATTGTATATCTGTACACTGTAAAGCAGTATTTAGTTATTTTAGTTTGTCTTCAGTTATATTTACCAAAAGACTAATTAACATTATAGAAAAGTAGTTTTGGCCAAAGAGCAGCTAGTATGGCAACTGAGTTCTCTCATTATATTTCCATCTATCTATCTTGCTAAAGTAGAAAAGATCCTGGATTTACTATAGTTTGAAAGGTTAGTTGAAAAGATTAAAGGTGACTTGTAGGTGGGAATAGACAACTTTGCTCTTTTGTATTCTAAACACATCTGGTCTAGTGTTCCTCTTGTTCAGTGGTAGGATTGCCAAGACTTGTTGCAGACTTTGTAGAGTAGTAATAATAAACCTGTTCAGTGTTTAAAAAAGTTGGCATGCCATGTGACAGGTTCTCGAGCAGTTACATCAGGAACCAAGTATATTGTAATAGACACCTTTTGACCTGTTGGCTTACACGAAAACTGGGGATGTCTATGTTTTCTCCTTCTCTTCCCCTCCCTCCTCTGAAGTTCAAAAGACAGATGAATTTGTTAAAATGCTTTTTTATTGCATTAATTAGCTGTGAAAGAGACCAATAGATGAATGTTAACAGATGCACTATCATTTATGCCTGTAGGCAAGATAAATTTATCTACTTATGTAGAGAATATTTTAGAAGAATCAGGGCATTTTGTGATCCTTGAGGCCTGTATGCACAACCCTGCCTACTTGCCAAACGGCAAAGATACAGTGACCTTGGAATGTTATGAGAAAATGGAATGTTAGCTGATAGATAAGAAAGAGAATGTGGAACAGGAGGTTTCAGCTGCAAGAGAAGGGGGGCTGCAGGGTATCAGGTAACAGCGCATGGACAGAAACTTATAACCAATTAAGACAGAGAATATACCAAATGGACAGCATGTAGTAGCCAATTATATGTACACTTGTAGCGTGTGAACACAGATTGTGAGTATAAAGTAACGTGTGGAAGCACAATAAAGGGAGCACTGACTCTACCTCCGTGAGGATACGTCTGTGACTCGAGGGGCTCTCCAATATACTTATGTTATATACTTTAATTACCTTTTTCCCCATGGGCTGTGTGCAGGGGACACGTTCTGGAGCTAGGATGTCATAATAGTCTGGATCAGAATAGATGATCTCCAACATGGCTAATTCCCGTAGGTATTGGATGCCTTCTTCCGCAGTATTCTACCTTCTTGGAGAGCTCGACAGATATTCCTTAAATGGGTATTTCACCCTCACAGCGTGGAGGATTCAGATACAAAGACTGGATGCCATTCTCTCCCTTGCAATTTCTTGTTCTATTACAGGATCTCAGGCAAGAGATCCCAATTGTTGTGCTTCATGACCTTCAATCACGTGACTATTAGCCCCATTGTCCCAGCATCACACCAGCCAGGTGAGGATTTGTTCACCAGGCAAACGACTGTAATCTCTTCATAAATCTCGAAGATCTCTTGCAGTCAGTGATTTTGTAATTTCACTTTCTCGCATTATTTCTTGTCCATCTCTCCCGCGTAGAATCTTTTCCACTTCTCTTTGTACTCTTCTGCTCTTACGTGGAACCGCTCCCACCTCCTCTCTGTATCTCTCACGAGGAGGTGGAGACCGAGAGTGCTGTGGAGATGGACTTCTATGTCGTTCACACCATGGAGATGGACTTCTATGTCGTTCATCATACCCAGCAGGTAGAGGTAGCAATTAGTCTTTTGGGTGCTGGGATGAAGGCCTCAACCAATCATCAGGTAACAATAATTGTCTCTCAAGTTGAGGGGAGCACTTTTGCCCCTTCTTTGCATCTTCCTCTCTTGCAGTCTCGCCTTCCTCTGTCACAGTCACTTCTTCCTCACTCACAGCCACTCCTTCATCCGCTACTGCCTGTGTGGTTGGGATAGGTCCTTCTACTCCTTCTTCTTCTTCTTCTCTTTCTTCTTCCATACTTTCCAGTTGTGGAGATGGGTCTGTAAGTTTTACGGTCTCCCTCAGCAATGTCTTCTTTTTCTTTATAGGAGCAACAACGACTTTCCTGTTTTTAACTTGAGTCCCAGTTCTAGTAGACTTAGTAGAGACAGCTTCAACTTCAAGTTGTGCTTGGATCCCAGTTTCACACGTGGGCCCAATAGGGACATCACTAGTTTCGGGTGGCATGACTTGAGTTCCTGTCTCGACCTTAACCTTCTGAGAGTGATCTACCGCAGCACGATAAGCATTACCCAAGCCCCAGTACAAAGCATAGAATTGCATGTTTGGGTCGTCATATGAAAGACACGTTTCCCTCAAACAACGCGTCATCTCATCAGGGTTGAACACCTGCTCTGGCACAAAGTCCCAAGCAATAGGAGGTGTCACGCATCCCACCAATTTACCAAAATCCAACCATGCTCCCTGCCATCCAAAGACTGGCCTGTCCAAGCTCCTTCCCAAAGCTCCAGTGATTCCTCTCAAGGTTCGGCCCTTTTTATAACAAGGGAACAAATGCAACACCACCGTTCCAATTTTCAATAGTATTTCTGCTGCCTTAACCACTAATATCATTGTTGCTAGACAATTTAAGTATTTGTTAGAGCTGACCTTAGGAGTCCTTTCCACTAAATCTTGAATGACACCATTATGGAGACTATATACTAGGCTGTCAATGTCAAAATTGAGGAATGGAAGCATCTCCCAATAGGATATCCTGGGACAGGTACAAAACCAGCTAGAATAATGAAAAAAGCTAGCAAAAAGGACATTGTTATTATTTTCCTTCTTATTTTATAAACAAGGTTTTCTTGGCTGCTTTCTTGGACTCTGGCGGCATTCCCGGACACTGTTTTCAAAACAAACCAAGGTCAACCATCGAAACCATCCTCTACTACCAAAATCTGAGCTGGTTTGAGGTAGCTTTCCCAAGCTCTCCAACCGCTCAGTCTGCCTCCCTCCCAAAACTTCCCCCCTTTCAAAGGAAAAAAAAAAATAGAAAAACTGAAATCACACACTATATATATATTTCTATATTTTTCTAAATACAAAGAACTACACCGCAAGGATATCATGCAAAACTCCCAAGAAAGGGAAAAGGGGAAAGGGAAAATGGGAAAAAGGACAAAAAGGAACTATATAACACTCGGCATACAACTATAACACCCAGTAACTAACAAAGTAAAGAACTAGCAAAATCTCACCACTTCCCTTGAGGAAAGCAGAACAGCTAAATCCGACCCAGGACTCTCCCCCAACGCATGGGCAGACAACAGCAGCCAACGCAGGCCTCAGCTCCAGACAGGACCAGCAGCAACGGAACTCCTGCTCTCCAGCCTCCCGGAACAAGAAGAGAGCGAACTCTCTTATCTACACCTTATTTATATGTCATGTTACGTTAAAGGAAGATATGGAATATTTCCGTGGATCCTGACCTCCGTTGTTATGGAAGACCTGTAAAGGCCATTTTTTTTAAGGAAGATCTGAAAAATCCAAAAGTCAATCCACTACAGTGTGGCGTGAGCACCTTCAACAATGGCTTGTCCAGTCCGAGAATGGGGAATGCCAGTGAGCCGACGAATGCCCCATGTTTGACAGAAACGTGCAAACGTTTGAGATACATACGCTGGACCATTATCCGTTTTTACCTCTCATGGGACACCTAAAGCAGCAATCACTGTATGCATATGCTTAATGACGTGCTTGGCTGCTTCTCCAGTCTGTGCAGTTGCCCATATTGCATGAGAAAAAGTATCTATAGATACATGTACATATTTCAAGTGTCCAAATTCTGGGACATGAGTAACATCCATTTGCCAGAGTTGTAAATCTTGTAATCCACGTGGGTTAACTCCAATGCCCAAGCCAAACCCTTCGTTTTGGCACGCTGGACAAGACTGCACTATACCACGTGCATCGTTCTGTGACAAATTAAATTGTCTGGCCAACATTTTAGCCGATTGATGGAAAAATTTGTGAGACAAACGGGCTTGCTCAAATAAATTGACCGAATTTGTCTGGACAACTGCTACCAACTGGTCAGCAATATTATTACCAATAGATAACCCATTATTAAATTGATGACTCCAAATGTGAGTAAGAAAATATGGACAAGATCTTTGAGATAATAAATGTAACAATTGTAACAACAACATATGTAAAGTTTTGTTTTGTACTGATTTAACCATTCCTCTCTCTAACCTATTAACAGTACCTACAACATATAATGAATCTGAAATTACATTGACCGGTACAGATTGCCAACGTTGAAAAACCCATACAACTGCTCGTAATTCTAAGGTTTGCAAAGAGTCTTCAATATCCCCATCTAAAATATGATGGTGCCATTGACCATCTTTTTGCCAAGTAATCGCTAGATTTCCTTCCTGCATCCATAAAAATTGTCAGGCCATCCACTGGTGTTTCAGATCTATATGGTGCTTCTTCTAAATCCTGTGATTGTATTAATGACAACCATTTTTCGGAAGGATAATGTGCAGTAACGATTCCTTGGTAGTCAGCTAAGGCTATTTGTATTAATTCTGAATTTGCTAATAACCAATATAAATAAGTACTACTGATAGGTATATATATTGATTCAGGGTATAAACCTGAAATATCAATGATTCGTTGTCTTCCTTTTATTATCAAATTGGATATTAGTTCTATCCGTGTTATCACCGTAGTCTTTGGAGTATATGCTGTAAAAATCCATACTAAAGCTGACCATTTATTATGATTCTCTTGACCGATATTCCTAAAGGATATTTATGATAATTTGAAGAGTTAACAATCATCAGTTGCAAAGGTTTCTCTTCAGTCTTTCTTGCTACTATTTCTTGTTGAACCTTTTTAATTATAAGGTTTAATGTCTGGTTTTGTTCCTCATTTAATTGTCTTTTCTCATTGGCATTACTAGTGGTACCCAATAAAGGCATTAATGGGGCTAAGTCATCATTAGTAATACCACATGTTGGTCTTACCCATTGTATGTCTCCTAAAAGTTTTTGGATATCTGTAAGAGTCTTTATTTCTGTTTTTAGGCTCAATTTTTGTGGTCTAATACATCCACCTGTAATGATCCATCCCAAATACAACCAAGGTTCATTTTTCTGAACCTTTTCTGGGGCAATTTTTAGCCCTTTCTCCACTAATGTATTTGTTAATTCTTTGATTGTTTTTTCTGCATCAAAATCTTTTCCAGCTATTAGTATATCATCCATGTAATGGTACACTAATAGATCCGGATTGTTGGATCGAAATGATTGTAAGGCCCATGCCACAAACATTTGACACATAGTCGGAGAATTTTTCATACCTTGTGGCAAAACTACCCAATAATATCCTTTTGCTGGCTCACTTTTGTTCACTGATGGCACCGTAAAAGCAACGTTTTCTGCATCTTCAGGATGCAATGGTATTGTAAAAAAACAATCTTTCAAATCAATAATTAAATTCTGCCAATTTTTTGTTTTTCAACCAGTGGTCGCACTGCTGCTCCAACTGCTGCAGCCATAACAGTGGCTTGATTAGCAAAAAGCATGCGTTCTGCTGCTTCCAAGAGCGCAGCAGTTCCAGAGCCTCGAGGAAGTGTGCTAAGAGCCTGCTTAGTGTTGTCATCAGCATTATCAAAGGCTAACATATCCAACATTTTGGCTTTCATATCTTCATGTAAATCAGGATGTGCCATTATGGCAGCGTGTAATCTATCTACAAATTTTGGAAAAGATTCATTTGGTCCTTGCCTAATTGTAGTAAAACCCAGGCGGATCTTATCATCAGAAACATTCATCATAGCTTTAAATGCCACATCTTGACTAGTTTGCAATACTTCAGTAGCAAACTGCACTTGCCAATCAGCCCTTGCAAAACGACCCGAACCCATTAACATTTACAATTGTACACCATAAAGAGGGTCCCCCTGCTGTCGCAGGGTGGCCGCTAATTGTTCACACGATAATTGCCAATGGTGAAAACATTGTAATTGCTGTGAAGGAGACAATAACATTTGTGCAATCATACGACAATCATGGGGTACCAAAAGATTACTTGAAAAAATATGTTGCAAAATTGACTGAGTATATGGAGATTTTAACCCATATTGAGACACCGCTGGTTTTGCTTTCTTTAAAATTTTCCAGTCTAAAGATTCCCAAGTATTCTGACTCCCATCAACTATAACAGGAAAAGCTGAAGGTATCACTGTTCCATCTAATATTGCATCTTTTCCAATTCCTCTCCATTTAACTCCTACACCCCCCTACACCCCCCTAAATCCCGGATATGACAGCGCAGGTGATTCTGGAACCGAAACAAGAGGGTTAATGGGGGGGGGTAACAGGAGTAGGGGCAGGGAAAGAACTTATCGGTGGCCCTGCATGTTGTTGTTCCGTGACTCGTACTCGCGTCTCCAAATCTTCTAGCTTTTTCAACAGTTCTCACAGTTGAACATCTCCTAGCCCTAAAGATTGCTGCTGTTGTACACACACACTTGAAGGAGAGGGCGGTGTAGCTGGGGGAGGCGGAGGGTGCAACCGCTTTACTTCTTTCGGTATATCCTCATTAGCTACATTATCACATTCATGATCAGAGTCGGAGGGCGACGATTTGGGCGAATCTGATAGAGACTTCTCTTGTTTCTGTGTGGAGACAAATGAATTGTTGGGAGAAGAAATAGGGACTGTGCACGATGTCTGTTTTTCAGAGGAGTGTTGAGTAGAACTAACTCCTCTCCTTGCCAAAGGGATGCTGGGTCCTAAAAACACCTGAGTGGCAGTCGACTGCGCTTCTTCAACAGGCAACAACGCAGCAAATGCAGAGGCTGTCACTGTACGTTCTGCCTTCATATTTTTTAAAGTCTCATGTATCAATCTCCACACAGTGGGAAATTTGCTCGCCTCCTTGGATCCCTTACTAATTTCATCCCACAACTGCTCGCCTATTCAATCCCATGTTGGGATTTCAAAAGCGGCATTTAAGTTCCTGCTTTGCACCCACAGTAGCAAAGCCTTCAAGGAGCTCGAGTCATATGAAAGTCCTCTCATAGAGAGAATAAGTTGGAGGAGTTTAAGCACTGCCTCTTCCTCTTTTGAGAGCGTGGACCCCATCTCCTCCCCGGCCGCCTGCTTGATCAGGGCAGGATTTCCCTTCTATTTAAATGTGCGTTAACGTCTTCCCGAGTGCCGGGGCAGCACTCACCTTCGGCCGGCTTCCACCCCCTCGTCGCCGGTAATCACTGGGCTGGCTGATCCATCCAATGCCGATCTGAGGGTCCTTGTTCGGGCACCACTTGTTGACACAGAAGTCACGGACTCGTCACACGATCAATGCGATCAGACAGAAGCCGAGTTTATTGCTTTACTGCTAATAGTTATATAGTCTATCTTATCTGCTTTCACGCATAACAATAAGAACGATTGGTTAACATGTGCTGTTCACTCAAATAATGCTGCTTTACAATAGGGCAGTCTCTACTGTCCAGGTGTCTCTGTTGTAAGTTTCAGATCCTGTTCAAGGTCTTAGCCTCAATCACGTGTGCATCGCCCCCCTTTCTTGTTTTTCACTTGATAAGCTGTTTATCTTGCCAAATTCCTCTTGCAGTGTCCTAGCAACAACATTCCTGCACGGCCTGTTGATATCTCTATGCCTTAGCCAGACTAAGGTCCTGCTGCTCTGGATTGCCCAGAACATGTCCTTGGTCTTCTAAAAAACCCACAGGTGTATTGGGAAATCTCATCAATATGTAACACTTTGCTGTATATAACCAAGGCAAGTTGCCGTGTTTGATGTGCATGTTTGCGGTGGAGCGATCCCCCGTGCACACAGTGCTGAATAAACACACCTCCTTTATAACCTTACGAGTTGTAAAGTCGTTTCTCCATGTGTCAGTGGGACTCCAATTGGGTAAGACATTTGTGTTTATGTGCGCTCTCTCTATATATATTTTATCATCAAGCTAATTATTAGTATCTCTCTGTATTTTGGTCTTAACTATGTATTTCTTACCTGCATATAACTCCTATCTGTGCTCGAGTGTTTGACTGTATATTGTTGTTTAATGTATTTTCACAACAATATCTTATCCCCAGCTACCACCAAACCCTTATGTAGTCACGAGTTGTTATAGTAGAATAGTTATAATAAAAACAACTTACTTGCACGTATAAAATCCTCAGGAATCTTACTAGCTGTTAAGAGGGATTGAAAGGGAGTTTCTGATTCAAACACAGCAAGCAGGACAAGATTAATTGTCTTTGCGAGATTGCTGATAAGAGCCCAAGTGAAGCAGTGAAGAACAAGCTGGACAAGATTAACGGTCCTGGTGCGATTGCTCAGTGTTTGCCATGACCTGACAAGCTGAGAGGATTATTTCCAATATTGCAAGATTGTTGGAGAAAGGGTTAAGCAGACTGGTAAACTCTCCCTCTGAATTCTCTTGTATTCTAACTTAAATTGTGACGCTGCTCCATAATCTTCCCTGGTACCGAGGTCAGGCTGCCTGGCCCATAGTTCCCCAGATCCTTCTCCTGGCCCTTCTTGTATACGGTCATCTAATTGGCAAGCCTCCAGTCACACAGGTCCTCCCCTGTTCACCAGGACTGCTGATAAATGATGGAGAGTGGCTTGGTAATGTCCTTCACCAGTTCCCTCAGTACTCTGGGGTGGATCCCATCCAGAGCCATAGACTTGTGAGCGTCCAGGTGGTGTAGCAGGTCACTAACTGCTTCCTTGCTTCCTCCTGGATTATGGGGGTTTATCCTGCTCCCCGTCCCTGTCTTGCAGCTCAGGGGGCTGAATACCCTGGGGATAACTGGTCTGACTATTAAAGACTAAGGCGAAGAAGGCATAAGCACCTCCGCCTTTTCCTCGTCCTCTCTAGCAATGTTCCCCTTCACATCCAGTAAAGGATGGAGATTCTCCTTGGCTCTCTTTCTGTTGTTGATGTGTTGCTAAAAACATTTTCTGTTGTCTCTTACAACAGTGACCAGACTGAGCTCGAGATGGGCTTTTACCTTTTGAATTGTCTCCCTGCGTGACCTAACAAGATCCCTGTACTCTTCTTGAGTTGCCTGCCCCTTCTTCCAAAAGTGGTAAACTCTCCTTTTTTTCCTGAGTCACAGCCAAAGCTCCCTGTTTAGTCAGGTCGGTCTCTTCCCCGCCAGTTCGTCTTGCAGCACATGGGGACAGTCTGCTCCTGTGCCTTTAAGACCTCCTTCTTGAAGAATGTCCAGCCTTCCTGGACTCCATTGCCCTTCAGGACTGCCTCCCAGGGGATTCTCTCAACCAGTGACCTGAACAGGCCAGGGTCTGCCCTCCAGAAATCCATGGCAGTGGTTTTGCTGAATCCCCTCCTTACTTCACCGAGAATCGAGAACTTTATCATTTCATGGTCACTAAGCCCAAGGTGGACTCTGACCACCTCAGCTCATGTTCGCAAGCCCTGGTCCTCATGGAGAACTTCAAGTACCCCGATATCTGTTGGAGGGACAACGCAGCAGGGTCCAAACAGTCCAGGAGGTTCCTGGAATGTGTTGATGACAACTTCCTTCTCCATGTAATAGAAGGGGCAATGAGGAGAAGTGTTATGCTGGACCTTATTCTCACCAACAAGGAAGGGCTGGGTGGGGAATGTGAAGCTCAGGGGAAGCCTTGGCTGCAATGACCATGAAATGGTGGAGGTTGAGATCCTTAGGGCAGCAAGGAGGGCACACAGCAAGCTCACTACCCTGGACTTCAGGAGAGCAGACTCTGATCTCATCAGGGATCTGCTCGGTAGGATACCATGGGGGGGGGGGGGGCAAGAAAACTGGTTAATATTCAAGGATCCCCTCCCCCAAGCTCAGGAGCGATGCATCCCAACAAAGAGGAAGTCAGGCAAAAACACCAGGAGACCTGCATGGATGAACAAGGAACTCCTGGATAGACTTAAACTCAAAAAGGAAGCCTACAGAAGGTGGAAGCAAGGGCAGATACCCTGGGAGGAATGCAGAGAAAGTGCTTGAGCAACCAGGGATCAGGTTAGGAAAGCTAAAGCCCCAATAGAATTAAATCTGACCAAGGATGTCAAGGACAAGAAGAAATGCTTCTATATGTACATCAGTGACTAAAGGAAGATTAGGGAGAATGTGAGCCCTCTACAGAAGAAAATGGGAGACTTGATTGCCCAAGATATGGAGAAGGCTGAGGTACTCAATGACATTTTTGCCTCAGTCTTCACCAGCAACGGCTCAAGCTACACCGCCCAAATCACAGAAGGCAAAGACAGAGACTGGGAGATGGAAGAACTGCCCACTGTAGGAGAGGATCAGGTGCAAGACCATCTCAGGAACCTGAAGGTGCATAAGTCCATGGGACCTGATGAGATGCATCCGTGAGTCCTGAGGGAACTGGTGGATGAAGTTGCTAAGCCACTATCCATCATATTTGAGAAGTCGTTGCAGTCTGGTGATGTCCCCACTGACTGGAAAAGGGGAAACATAACCCTCAGTTTTAAAAAAGGAGAAAACAAAGACCCGGGGAACTCCAGGCTGGTCAGCCTCACTTCTGTGTCCAGCAAGATCATGGAGCAGATCCTCCTGGAAACTCTGCTGAGGCACATGGCAAATAAGGAGGTGATTGGTGACAACCAACATGGCTTCACTAAGGACAAATCGTGCCTGATGAATTTGGTGGCTTTCTATGAGGCTACAGCATGGGTGGATAAAGGAAGGGTAACCAACATCATCTACCTGGACTTGTGCAAAGCATTCAACACTGTTCTGCACCACATTCTGGTCAATAAATTTGAGACACAGATTTGATTGAAGGACCTCTCAGTGGATAAGAAATTGGCTGGATGGTCACTCTCAGAGTTGTGGTCAATGGCTCAATGTCCAAATGGAGACTGGCAATGAGTGGCATTCCTCTGGGTCAGTATTTGACATCTTTGTCACAGACATGGACAGTGAGATGTCACCAAGCTGTGTGGCGCAGTAGACACACTGGAGGGAAGGGGTGCCATCCAGAGGGACCTTGACAGGCTTCAGACATGGGCCTGTGTGAACCTCATGAAGTTCAACAAGGCCAAGTGCAAGGTCCTGCATCTGGGTCGGAGCAACCCCAAGCACAATTATAGGCTGGGCAGAAAATGGATTGACAGTAGGCCTGAAGAGGAGGACTTGGGGGTGCTGCTGGATGAGAAGCTCAACATGAATTGGCAATGTGCGCTCACAGCCCAGAAAGCCAACCGTATCCTGGGCTGCATCGAGAGAAGCATTGCCAGCAGGTCAAGGGGAGGTGATTCTCCCCCTCTACTCTGCTCTTGTGAGACCCCACCTGGAGCCCTGTGTTCAGTTCTGGAGTCCTCAGCACAAGAAGGACATGGGTCTGTTAGAGCGAGTCCAGAGGAAGCCACAAAGATGATCAGAGGGCTGGAGCACCTTTCATACAAGGACAGGCTGAGAGATTTGAACTTTTTCAGTCTAGAGAAAACAAGGCTCTGAAGAGACATTATAGCAGCCTTCCAGTACTTCAAGGTGGCCTACAGGAAAGCTGTGGAGGGGCTCTTTCTCAGCGAATGCAGGGATAGGATGAGGGGGAATGGTTTTAAGCTGAAAGAGAGGAGATTCAGATTAGATATTAGGAAGAAATTCTTCACTGTGAGGGTGGTGAGACACTGGCACAGGTTGCCCAGAGAAGTTGCGGATGCCCCATCCCTGGAGTTGTTCAAGGCCAGGCTGGATGTGGCTTTGAGCAACCTGACCTAGTTGATGGTGTCCCTGTCCATGGCAAGAGGGTTGGAACTGAATGATCTTTCAGGCCCCTTCCAATGCAAACCATCTCCCACAAGTCCTTCTCTGTTTGCAAGCAGCAGGTGAATTGAGGCACCTCCCCTGGTAGGCTGGCTTACCAGCTGCCTCAGGGGGTTGTCTTCCACACACTCCAGGAACCTCCTAAACTGCTTCCTCTCTGCTGTGTTGTATTTCCAGCAGATGTCAGGTAAATTGAAGTCCCTCACGAGAAGAAAGGGTAGTGATTGTGAGAGTTCTGCAGCTGCTTGTAGAATGCTTCATCTACCTCCTCATCCTGGTTGGGTGGTCTGTAACAGACTCCCAACAGGATATGTGCCTTGTTGGCCTTCCCCCCATCTTTAACCCATAAGCATTCGACCTTATCATCACAATCATTAAGCTCTATACAATCGAGCCCCTCGCTAACATACAGAGCCACCCCTCCACCTCTCCTTCCTTGCCTGTCCCTTCTGAAGAGATTACAGCCATCCATTGCAGCACTCTAGTCATGAGAGTCACCCCATGACGTTTCTGTGATGGTGACTAAGTCGTAGCACAATGGCTTCCAACCCCTCCTGTCTGTTGCCTGTGCTGCGTGCGTTGGTGTAGAGGCACTTGAGCTGGGCTATTGATTTCACCCCCAACACTGACGTGCCACCCCTAGGTTCATCTCTAGTGAGCCTGGTTCTATCCCTTCCCCCTTCGAACCTGATTTAAAGCCCTCTCGATGAGCCCCACCAGCTCACTTGCGAGAATTCATTTCCCCCTTTGAGACAGCTGAACTCCATCTGTTGCCAGCAGACCTGGTGCTGTGTAAACCTCCTCATGATCAAAACAACCAAAATTCCTCCAATGGCACCAGCGTCTGAGCCAAGTGTTAATCACATGAGTTTTCCTGTTCCTTTCTGTGTTCTTTCCTGCCACTGATGGGATTGAGGAAAACACTACCTGGGCTCCCGATCCTTCAACCAGTCACCCCACTGCCCTGAAGTCCCTTCTGATGGCTTTTGGACTTCTCTCTGCAGCCTCATCACTGCCAACCTGCATGACCGATAGCGGGTAATAATCAGAGGGCTGTACCAGACCAGGGAGTTCCTTAGCAACTTCTCTAACCCAGGCCCCAGGGAGGCAGCAGACTTCCCTGTGGGAAGGGTCTGGTCAGCTTATTGGGCCCTCTGTTCCCCTCAGAAGGGAGTTGCCTATGACAGTTGCCCTCCTTTTTTCCTTAATGGAAGCAGTCTTAATGTGTAAGGTTGACTGACTCACCCACCCCCTGGATGGACCTTCCCCTACATCCTCATTTGCCTGGCTCTCAAGTTCCAGAGCCTCATACCTGTTGCATAAGGGCAACTGGGAAGGTGAGGAAGACTGGGAAGGGATTTGCCTGCTGCACCAAGCAGGGGCCTGTTTCCATTCCTCCCCCTCTCTTAGATCCTTTCTTTCTGCTTAGTGGCAAGAGAGTAGGGGATCCTCTACTTGCAGAAGCTCCACCTGATGCCTTGGCCTCAGCAATGGTAGGGTGAGTGGTGCTGCTGGTTTTGCTGTGGTTAAATCTCCTGCAGATTCTTCTGGGAATGCCCCTGCTGCATTAGCCTCACTCGCAAGAGCTGCTGGTTCCAGGATCCGAGAATCCCCCTGCCCTGCTCTTCCTTGGGCTTCCCTTACTCCGCCTCAGTCTAGTGCTCAGCTGCAGGACTTACTATCCCTGTTGCTGATCCTTGCCAACTGAGTGGAGGAAGCGATCTGACTTGAACACCAAACAACCTTATCTTGCAAGACAGATGGATTGGGTGGTGGTCTCACACTCATATCAGCTGAGTGGCACCTGGGGTGAGACGGAGGCCTCACAGCCTGATGTTGCTTCAGTAAAGAGCAGAAACACCCCAGAAAGCACAGATGAGCTCCCAGCCTGGAAGGTGAGGGGAACCACCAAGTCCCCACTTCTGATGACACAAGCGGCCTTGCCAAGGGCCAATCAACACCTAACAATTGACTCAGTCCCACCTTGCCAAGAGGTGCCAAACAGTTTTCAAAAAGTATAAAATTGGCACCTGAAACCCCTTTCTTTGGGGAAGAAAAATGACCACCTTGTCTGACAGACAGGTCAATGGGCCTGGACCTTTCTTACCCCCCAAGGAGGGATGGCTTTGGGGTAAGAATTGCGCCTCTGGCTTTGTTGGGTGTTCCCAGGAAAATAACTACTAACTCGAGTTTCAATTGTTACATATGTAGATGACCATTGTTAACGTTTATAATCTTCCAGTGCTAACTCTGCAAGTCCATTTATCAACAACAATCCTGAACTTCTTTAATCTGATGCTTTAATTAAATTACTGCTTCAGCACTGCAAAATTGTCTCTCTGGCAGGCATTGTGGAACTTTCTAAACTGCCTTGTTCTCGCAGGCTGCAAGTATTAACCCTGTGGATGCCAGTCTCTGAGGACACTCTCACAGGTGACACTAATTCTGACTGGTGGCTGACTAGAGATGGATCCAGCTGCACCTAAGCTCTTCTCTGAGGGGATGCTTAGAGAGCAAGAGGTCCATCCTGAACCTCATGACTCGGTGGGAGGGCTTCCCTCAGCCACCTGTCAGAGCTGTTCCTATTTAACATGACAAGAGGTTTCCAAAATGCAGCTGCTGCAGTCCACTTGTCTTCAAGAGCTTGTTATCCTTAATAGCCACACCTCATATGTGTGGGTGAGTTCATCAAGAGGTAGCATTCTGCCTCTAAATTGACTGCCATAGGAGACTGCTACTTGTCAGCTATGCCTTTTGTACAAACTACTATGGAGTTAATTGTTTGCATTTACAGAATGACTGACCCCCTATGTTACCAGATACAACCCCCTGCTGTTATTACCTCCAGGCAATGGGAGAAAGGCTAGCAGAAATACATGGCTCCGTTAGCCCATGCCTTGTTCAACTACAGCAAGCCTGAGTTGGAATGTCAAGATCTGGTCTGCAGTAGTGTTAGGCACTCAGAGCTGTACTTGAAGATAATATTATAATCAAAGCGGTCTGGCTGTGATGCTACTTGATGCAAAATATTGTGAAATCCTGTCTGTCTTCTATTAAATACCCAAAATCAGTAGATACTTTGACCTTTAACTTTCTGTGCCTCGTTCCTGCTTCTGAAAGAAAGTCATAATAATCTCTTATCTTAAAGGTTTGGTGTGAAAAATAACTAATTAATATCTGTGAAGCATTTAGATAGTATCATAATGCATACCAAAGCAAAGAATAATTCAGTCCTCAGATAAGATTTGACAAGTGGTGAGTAAAACATACACAGAGCCACACATAGCAATAACAACAGTAAAGAAAAAGGAAACCTGAATACTGAATAAGATAGTCAAGTGAAAATATACTGTAGTCACAATTAAACAGCAAGTCATGATAGGCACATGCAGACTGAATTAAAGCTGCATAGGAAACCTTAAATCTAGCATTTTCTTCTTAAAGTGCCTGATTTCAGTAGTGTTTTTAATGTGTTTTGAGCATTTACTGTACTACAACCATGATTGTTAGCTTTCTATTCCTCATTGGTTTTCAGCATGATACATCACTCACTATGAGGATGTGGGATGTGTAGAAAGATGGAATCACATTTGGAAAATAATTCAGAGAGTAATGTAAAGTTATCTGAAATTAAGTTACAACAGATCACACTGCAATTCCCATCTACCCCTCTTCCATGAGAATTGCAAGTCAGCTGATGTGGTTTATTGTAACCTCTTGGCAGTTCCCTGTTTGAAGATCGAATCCACAGGGTATGTTCTGACCACTGTCTCAGATGAGTGTTCTGGTTTGAGCTAAAGCAGAATCAGTTTTTAACTTCTCAGCTAAGCCTCATCTGAGTAACTTCAGTGTCTGAAAGTGAACTGCACATGTTTCAGACAGTGTTTCTCTCTAGCAGTGCTAACAGGGCACTGCTATGCAGAAAGGCATTTAGCTCTATTCCTACGCATAGTGCTTCAAAAGTATTTGAATTACCTGCAGTTCATATTCTTCCTACAGTACAAACGCCATTCAGATTTGTGTATATGAATTGCTTTTGGAAACCAAGGAGACAGATGAGTGATTTAAAAATGCAAGTTATTTAACAGCCCCAGTACAGAGAGCTTAGTGGAGCTGAAAAAAAGTAAGGCTGAAAAAGTAACAACACTTTCAGTTACACACATTTGCTATCTTGCTTCCAGACATATTTTCCAGTATAGCAGTACTTTCTTAACTTTCCAGTTTAAAAATACATTGCTGTCCTAGTGGAGGAGTATGAAGTTGATTTATCTGGATTCTTTTGGCATATCATTGTTTCAAACTTATTATCTCAGATGTATAGAGCTGTAACTACAAAAACATCACAAAATGCCTCAGGAACAGTTACAATTGATACAAAACCTTTGGGGAGTTATGATTTCTTTCCAAGACTTTCTAATTAGCTTGTTGGTTTTAATTCACAGTATCTCCTTACTTACTACATCTATTTTTTCCTCAAGAATTAGTACATTGGCCCATATTTCCTTCTTTTAAAGAAAATAGGAATCCTTTAAAATGATCTGCAGTTGATATAAACTTTTCCCTATTCCTTATCTTCAAAATTGGCTGAACCACAATGATTTTGATAAATATGCCTAACTGACATAGGATTCTCCTGGACTGATACTGTTCAAGCTTTGTTATAATTTCTTGAGGCACTGATATCTATACATCATTTTTTGCTTCCAGAGTCTTATGCTCTGATACTTCTTTTTAATCCTGTTTCAGCTGTATGCTGATATGTGTGCCTTATCATTAGTTACATTGATTCATCAGGAATATGCAGCAAAGCATTTAAGCACACTGTAGTCAGTAGGTCTTTAGGACATGACTTAAAGAAAAAAGAGCTCCTAAGGATATGCTAAATAGCAAAATGCAGGTTTAATTATAACTTGTGTTCACATGCCTGCATAGCTTAAATTCACTAACATGAATAAAAATGAAAGCATTACTTTTGTGTGAACTGGTAACTGGAGTTCAACCTCTAAGACATATGTTACAACATCATCATTTCTCCTCTTAATATACTACCTAGATTAGGCTAAAACATGGCTTCATTTCTGCCATAAAGGTATATCTGTACCAACATATTATTTCTTATCCACATAGAGCATTTATTTTATCCTTTTTGCTGAAAGGCATTTTGCTTTTCATTTAAGGTCCAGAAATAAAGTTAAAATGTAGAAAAACTTCAACCAATTATATATTGTATCTGGTGTTCATTATTTCCAGTGAGAGATGAAATGGTCATTTCCACTGGTAGCTGCAATGCCTTCCCGAGTATATTCTCAATATATGCTATATTTAGACTACAGACAAAATTTAGTTATATGGGTTTGTAGTCACACTGACTTCTCTGGAAGATGTGGCTGTTAACAAAGAAACAAAGCTGAAGTATATAAGATGGGTTAACATGTTGACTATAGATGTGAAATATAAGCAAAATTAAGTTTATTTTGTTTCTGAATTACTTGTTCTTTCAATTGCTTTTTGAGTTCATATTTCTTCTCACTAATTCATACATGCTCTATGTATGGGCCAGTGTGGAAGAATTACAAGGAGACTGGGCGATGGACATTGTTCAGGCTTCCCACACTCTTGTACCAAAACACGCTGCAAAAATAACTTTATTTTTGCTGTAGCCAGCATCTAGAATGTAAGCAATATCACACACCCGGCTTTACTGCTCACCAATCATATGAATACATGAGTAGTACTTAGGTCAATCCACCACTTGCACACGCCGATCACGCACCCACCCAACACATAAAAGCTAACATATGCGAGACCCTGTGCTCCTCACCATGGGTCAAAGCTTGGTGATGCCATGAACATCTCCTGATTGCTGTGAACTTCTGCTCGATTGTCATTGGGGAGCCCCAGGCAGATTGCAAGGTAATAAAGTCCTATTTTCTGACCTCGTACTGCATTCCGACCTGCCTGGGGGTGCAAAGCCCCTGTCCCTCACATCTGGCGCAGTCGGTAGGACACACAGGAGCGATGCCTCGGTCGAAAAAGGCGGAGGGGGAAGGGGAGGGGCAGGACCCGCCCGCTCCTCCGCGGCTGCCACGATGGGCCCGCACCGAACCCCGGGTGTCGTTAGCCGCGTTGATTGCCTCTTTGATGGTCCCTGAGGATCAGCTGTTGTTGGCTAAGAGGGAAGACGTGACTCTGCAGGCTGCTAAAATAGCGTTGCGAGCGTTATCCTTCCGTGCTGCTCCAGAGGCAGCTCGAATCCTGGTGGATTGGCTCGGCCGAGCACTGCTGTCGCATTCGCGCGCTAGGTAGCAAAGTAGTCGCGCTGCGGCGGCGGGTTAGTGAGCGGCAGGAGAAGGGGGCGGATTTGCGGGATGCAAAAGTGACAGCTCAAGCAGTTATGTCTGCGCAAGCCGAGAAAAGCCAGGGTTTAGCTGTAAGATAGAGCAGTCGGCTCTCCTCGTGGCTGACAAGCGGAGGCGGAGCGAGAAAACGCTGGCCACTGTAACACAGGCTCGCGCGGTCCTAGTGCGTCCTTCCTGGAATACGAGGGAGTGGGATGGTAATATCGGGAGCTCTTCCTCAGATTCCGATTTCGAAACAGAATATGAGTTAGAGCCAGAGAGTGATATAGAAGGAGCACAAGCCCATCCCCTGGTACAGCTGCGAAGGAAGAGACAAGTAGATGGAGGAGCGATAAAACAAGCCCACATGTATCCCCCAAAAGAAAGGGCAGTTAGTGAACACCTTGCGCGATTTAGCGGCAGTAAGTGGAACCGAAAGCAAACGCATAGCCTAACCATTTGTCACCAGAGGGCAGCTGCTGATATATCTGCCCCACGGGCAGGCTGCACCTTTCACCATTATATAGATGACATCTTGAGAATCAGTGGTGATATGGGAGGTTAAGGGGAAACAGGATGTAGAAAGGAAATTAAAGAGCATTGCCCTTGTGACAGCATGCAGAATGAAATGTGTTCAGAGACGGAACAGAGGTGAAGCAGTTTGCGTTCTTGGGGAAGGGAGGGTAAGGATCTATGAGGAACATTGCTGGAGGCAGCTAGTAATGCACATGATGGTTGTGCATGTGCCAACTCCAGCAGACCAAACGTATACTGCAGTTACAGAAAATGTTCAGCTTTGCCAATGAGGGCAGTAGAGCTGCTGACACAGTCTCACCTACTTTAAATGTCAGCAGTTAAAAAAAATACTCCATCCATCAGCAGCTCTTCACTGCTATTTTCTGATGGAAAAAAAGGAGTGTAAAAGGTGACAAGCAATAGCACAAAGCAGAACTTCCTGTTCACTCTAAACTGCTTCCAAGTAGCAGGAAGCAAGCAAGGTTGAAAAGCAAAGCAAACCCCTGAACGGACAAGCCCGTACAAACCCCTCCTTTATCTTAGTTGCTAATCGGATGTGACGTCAGGACGTCAGTGACCAGGATCCACGCAGGAGACAGATATGTAGATATGGCCACACCTCCGCTTCTCTCCTTTTCCCTCCCACTCGGTTTCGGCCCTGCGGTTGCTATCCATTTGAACAATCGGCCACCACTACAGGTTCCCTCCCTGCCCGCTCCGATGTACTGTGATCTTACATCCATAGAGAGTCCATTGTCATGCTACTGCCACTTTTCTTGTTGGGAATAGAATGCGCCCTCGCACGCCCTTAGCGAAGTGGAAGAGTTAATACGTCCCTCTCAACCGTCTTTTCTTTCCCCTTAGAGGAAACGGATCTCCCTCCCCTCCGGCCCTAGAAGCTGTCCGTCATATAGAAGGCCCTGCCTCTTCCGGATCTCTTCGGCTGGGCCACTGCCTCCTCCTCTCCCGCTTGCTCTCTCTCTTTTGTGAGTTATAGCAACTGTTGCCTTGTGAATCAAGCGCCATAGTCACCGTAGTCCTGGTGACTGTTACTCATCAACAATTGCTTTTCTGCTGCTTTCCATCTCCTTCCTCATCATCACCTACAATAGCAACCGCCAGCAAGAACACCACAGCTTTCCACAGTTCAGGTGAATGTAACTATTCTGTACATGCTTGCAATCTCGCCTTTCTTTCCTTTTCTTCTCCTCCCCCTCCACCCCAACCTTTACCTTCTTCCTCCTTGCAGCATCCAGGCTGGGACTGCTCCATTGGGCTTCGGTATTGATTGAGGGGGAGGGGAGAAGCCTCGAGCGCTTTCTCTTCCTCAGTCTTTCTTCCCTCCCAATTTATAATATGGAAATGAACATTTCCAAAGGGGGAAAAAAATATTTAAATTGCCATGTGGTTGTTTGTTATGAAGGGTATTTATATCTTTTTATTGGAAGTGGTTATCTGCTATGCTGCAGTACTTCTAATGTTCCAAAGTGCCTTTTATATCAATAGGCCAGTGAGTGACACAGCAGAGGGATTAGAGATCCTTTAAAACTGTCTTCAAGGTGTGATTAGTAGTTAATAGTAGAGGTTGAAGGGCTAATTGGTACCATTTAAAATCCTTCCGTGTGATTAGCTGTCATTTTCACAAACCAATCTGATTGCAAGTGTAATTTAATTTTATTTCCAGCTTATACTACTTATAGAATTTAACCTCTTGGTATAGAAACCACTAAGTTTTCAGTAAACTCAAAGGAGTTGTGCATATTTAGAGCACACAATGTTGTGTGTTTATCTTACTCTCTAAGAAATGCATCTGTTTCTGAAAAGATAAAGAAGTCTTTAATGTATAGTTCCATAGGAATAAGAACCATCTACCTGGGTATGTTTTCTTAATTAAGGTGATCCAACCATACCATGTTGTTGATCCTGTTGTCATTCAGTTTCCGTATGAAGTTGTATTATCTCAGTAGATGTTCTAAAATAGTTTATTAATAGTTTATTGTTGTAAAATAGTCTATTAACCCTAGCTTATAAGGTGTTAGGAAGTGCACCTCATCTTACAAAAAATGTACATGCTCTTTTATGAACATAGTGTCTTTCTGCTACCTAATAAAAGTGCTATCTAGAAAAACAATGACAGAATGTATCTACTGTGGATTTTTAACCTATTTTTTAATAAATTTTAAAGAAAAAACCCTAATACGGTGTAACTATCTAGTTGTTAATAACCCCTTAGCTAGTGTTCTTTTTCACTGATTCTTAACATAAGTCCCATGTGTATTTCCTATATAATTGCTTTACTTAGATTTACTTTAGTTTCTCTCTCTAACATTTAGTACCATGGTACCCTCGGTACTGGGGAAGGTCGTGGAGCAGATCATCTTGAGAGCTATCACACAGCACACGCAGGACAGCCAGGTGATCAGACCCAGTCAACATGGGTTTATGAAAGGCAGGTCCTGCCAGACCAACCAGACCTCCTTCTATGACAAGGTTACCTGATTAATGGACAAGGGGAAGGCTGTGGATGTGGTCTACCTGGACTTTGGTAAAGCCTTTGATACCGTTTCTCACAGTATTGTGCTTGAGAAACTGGCTGCCATTGGCCTGGACAGGCACAGCCTCTGCTGGGTGAAAAACTGGCTGGATGGCCGGGCCCAAAGAGTGGTGGGGAATGGAGTTAAATACAGTTGGAAACGAGTCATGAGTGGTGTTCCCCAGGGTTCAGTGCTGGGTCCAGTCCTGTTCAATATCTTTATCAATGATCTGGACGAAGGGATCAAGTGCACCCTCAGCAAGTTTGCAGATGACACCAAACTGGGCGGCAGTGTTGATCTGCTTGAAGGAAGGGAGGCTCTGCAGAGGGATCTGAACAGGCTGGATCAATGGGCTGAGACCAACAGGATGAGGTTTAAGAAGACCAAATGTTGAGTCCTGCACTTGGGGCACAACAACCCCATGCAGCGTTACAGGCTTGGGGAAGACTGGCTGGAGAGCTGCCTGGAGAATAAGGACCTGGGGGTGTTGATTGACAGCCAGCTGAATATGAGCCAGCAGTGGCCCAGGTGGCCAAGAGGGCCAATGGCATCTTGGCCTGTATCAGAAACAGCGTGGCCAGCAGGACAAGGGCAGTGATTGTGCCTCTGTCCTCAGCACTGGTGAGGCCACTCCTCGAGTACTGTGTTCAGTTTTGGGTCCCTCAGTACAAGAAGGACATTGAGGTGTTGGAGAGCGTCCAGAGAAGGGCAATGAGGCTGGTGAAGGGGCTGGAGAACAAGTCCTACGAGGAGTGACTGAGGGAACTGGGGTTGTTTAGCTTGGAGAAGAGGAGGCTGAGGGGAGACCTCATCGCTGTCTACGGCTGCCTGAAAGGAGACTGTATCAGAGCGAGTGTTGATCTCTTCTCTCCAGTGACAGGTGATAGGACAAGAGGAAATGGCCACAAGTTGCACCAGGGGAGGTTCAGACTGGATATTAGGAAGAATTTCTTTACTGAAAGGGTGATCAGGCACTGGTACAGCTGCCCAGGGAGGTGGTTGAGTCACCATCCCTGGAGGGGTTTAAAAGAAGGATAGATGAGTTTTTGAGGGACATGGTTTAGCAGATGATGGGTGCGGTTGGACTCGATGATCTCCAAGGTCTTTTCCAACTGGAAGATTCTATGATTCTATGAAATGTTTAGTTGCCTCTTACACCCGTACTTACATGGCACAAACCAGGGATATTTTTATCTTCAGTTATTCCTTTTTGTTTTATTTTATCACATTATCAGTTCTTTTGAATTAAACCTAATTTTGAGGTAACTTTAAAGTATTATTGTATTAGGAAAATAATGATTGTTTTTTTTAATTACTGTTTACTGACATGCAGATACAAGCCTCTGAAATGGAAGACAAAATGCTAGATTTTAAAAGGGATTTTGGGGATTCAGATAATGGGGGATGCTAAAGAACATCTTTGGAACATTTTGCTCATTTTGTTTCTAGATAAGAAAGTTAAACTAAATGTCAGTTTTAAAATCTTTTTTGTGTCAACATTTTCTTTGCTTTTGCAATTTATGTTTTAGTTCTACTTTGCTTTTGTATTATTGCTGATAGTTTTGTCTATTCATGTACATTTTATAATTCTGTTTTCTGTATTTGCTGGCATTCAGTTTCAATCTTTATTTATCTTCTCAATATGATTCCTTTTTGGTGAATTATTTCCTATGTACTGTTCTTTTTTTTTCCTTGTTAGATTTTTTGCTTCTACATGGCTTAATGTTTCACAGTTTACTTGAGATAGTGGAATGTGGCAAGGCTGGGAAGCATTTTATATTGGACATCTCTGAAGTATATTCAGCTGAGCTGCAGGGATGGCCTACAGTTACTCTTTTGTCAATCTGTTTTCTTTTGGGGTGTACTTATTAAGTCTTTGTATATATTGTTTTGCATGTGTTGATGGAAACTGATACTAGATTCTGGACTCTGAGGTGCTACTGTGTTTACAAGGCTAAATCCTAAAAGTGCAGGAGATCAGGAGATGAGGCAGCTTCTCTTTGTCTTATAAGCCAATTATCTTAATGTAAGCAAAAAAAACCCCAAACCAAAAAGGTTTGATTTTGCCTTGAAAAAAACATTGCAAGCTTATGAATTCTGGAGAAGAAACAAAATACCAGTTACAAAACAGTTCTCATTGATGAATGCTCTTAAGAAGAAATTTGCTTCCTCCCCCCCCCCGACTTTTTGCTTTCAGAGCAGTCTTCGTTTTGTTATTCTTTTTTGAGGTCCCTGTAGAAAATCTTAACCAAGTAGTATGAAATGTTTTGAGGTGCACAAACTGGGTATTGTACAGACTACTCATCATAGCCTTTCCAATAACTTCCCCCTCCCGCCACCCACTGGGACACCTCCCACTAGACCAGGCTGCTCATAGCCTCATCCAACCTGGCCTTGAACACCTCCAGGGATGGGGCATACATGACTGCTCTGGGCAACCTGTGCCAGGGCCTCTCCACCCTCACACTAAAAAATTTCTTCCTAATGTCTAATCTAAATCTCCCCTCTTTCAGCTTAAAACCATTACCCTTCACCCTATCCCTGCACTCCCTGATAAAGAGCCCCTCCTCACCTTTCCTGCAGGCCCCCTTTAACTACTGGAAGGCTGCCTTCCTCAGAGCCTTCTCTTGTCCAGGTGAAACAACCCCAACTCTCTCAGCCTGTTCTTGTATGGGAGGTGCTCCAGCCCTCAGATCATCTCTGTGGCCTCCTCTGGACTCACTCCATGTCCTTCCTGTGCTGAGGATTCCAGAACTGAATGCGGGGCTCCAGGTGGGGGTCTCACAAGAGCAGAGTAGAGGGGCAGAATCCCTTCCCTCACCCTACTGGTCCCACTGCTTTGGATGCAGCCCAGGATATGGTTGGCTTTTGGGGCTGCAAGTGCACATTGCTGGCTCATGTTGAGCTTCTCATCCATCAACACTCCCCATTTCCTTCTCTTCAAGGCTACTCTCAATCCATTAATTGATACTGCCCTCCATCTTTTTTGAAAGAGGGGTAGAGGTTTCAAAACCACAGATTTCATCAGTATAATTATCCGGGGAAAGGTAAGACTAAATTTATGCTACTACTGAAGAAAAGGCAGTTGGTACTCAGGTGTTATATGTTCTATTTGGCAGTAGACAGCTAGTCAATCAGCAAACATTCACACCCTATTGTAATATGGATATATTGAAAGAGCAAAAAGCATAAATCAGATTTCCTCTTTCCTACAGATGTCATTAATTGTGCTAATATAGAACAACTTATAGGAGAAAAGCCATATTGTTCACTTCTTCTACGTGCCATTTCTTAGCTCTTTTCAAATGGACTTGCTAAAATATTATTGAAAACACCGATCCTATAGAGGTATTTGTAGATATCTAATTTGGCCTGCAAAATCTTTATGATTGAAATTAATGAGCAAAACCAGAAGAATGCAGTATGACAAAAACATCTGAGAGTCAACTTGAAGATACATTGGGAATATGTAGATATAAAAAGTAAATATGAAGCATTATGCTGCAATTTTTAAGGTGTTTTTTTAGGTTGTTAAATTATGGTCCAAAATATAGAACTAGATATGTTGTTCTTTGGGAGTGTAAAATAAAGTAGCTGCAGAACACGCTCTACAGAGATGTTTTAGCTGTTGAAACATTAGAGGTTTCTTTCTTGGTGTTTAATATTTTTAATTGTCCTCCTAAATGACAAATTAAAGGAAAACTTTGTTGTTTGCTTTCAGTTAGAGCTTTACTTTTTCTGCTTTAATATTTATTAAATACTTGCTTGTATGTACAAGGAAAGTAAATTATGAAATTAATTCACTACCTCCCATCTGCAGGCAGATGTTTAGCCATTTCCAGGAAAGCAGGTCTTTATCATGTGTAATGGTTACTTGGGAGGATAAGCGCCATAACTTTGAACATTCCTCCCTTCCTCCTCCTTCCCCCTAGTTTTACTGGTGAGCATGATGTTATGTGGCATGGAATATCCCTTTGGTCAGTTGGGGTCAGCTGTCCCGGCTGTGTCCCCTTCCAGCTTCCTGTGCACCCCCAGTCTACTCGCTGGAGGGGCAGTGTGAGGAGCAGAGAAGGCCTTGACTCTGTGTAAGCGCTGCTCAGCCATAGCTAAAACATCCCTGGGTTATCAACACTATTTTGGTCTCTATTCCAAAACACGGAACCATACAAGCTGCTATGAAGAAAATTAATTATATCCCAGCCATAAACCAGTGCAATTGCTAAAATCTTTTAGTATAACCCTTTTAAAAAAAGATATCTGGAGTTGTGTGGTGACTATTTGAGAAGAGTTTTAAGCTCTTTGAGCAAATTAGTCAGAAATATATAAGGAGGCCTACAGATTTATTAGTGCTTCTTAACCTGAAAGCACCACATACCTTTTAGGTTGCATAGCAACTAACTCCTATCAACAGTAGTAGATTGAATTTCTAAAAGCGACCACATTGGAAGTAATAATAAAGCAAGAGTACAAACAGTTGTCATAATAAGCTAGTTTGAATTGAAGGAACTTTTTGTCCCTCAAAAATAGGAAGCCCCTTGTAAAACAAAGGTAATTAATAATGCTTCTGGTACCAAAACTAATAAAGCTGTTTAGAATGAGAAAGGCTGCAATGTTTTGGGGGATGTATGGGTGAGTTTTTTTTTTCTAATTTCTTTTTGGGTTTTTTTTGCATGGTACTATGAGACAAAACAGAAAATAAAGAATCATTAAATGGAGCATTAAGTAAGGAAGACATTTAATGCTTGCTTAAGGTGGTTTGTAAATTTCAACTTCTCTTGTCTATTAATCCATTCTAGGACTTCCTAAATGTCACCAGCTAAACAAGTAAACAAACATTTTTGAAGGAATCAAAATTCTTTCACTTTGAGGTATAAGTCAAACTAATGGACTTAGAAAGAGACCTCCCCTGAAGAGAGTATTCTATAATTGCCTACTTGTGTCTGCATGGGGTTCTTGTGTCTGCATGAAGCTTGAAGTATCAGCTAATCTCGTTTAGACAACTTCAGTGTTACAAAATATACGTGGTCAGTGTTGCATTATATTTGGGATTTTTTTCTATTGTGTTCTCTTGATTCAACTAGCAAATATTCTGAGATATTTTTTCTAACTTTCTTTGGAGATGAATATTGATATAAAATCATATATGTATTTTTTATTTTACTTGCTAAACAAAAAAAAATGACTATTTTAAATCAAACTATAACCTTTTTCAAAGAGGTTTGTGAAGTAATCGTGAAGATTTGTATAAAACTGATGGACGAATTTACTCTGTCATACCTATCTGTCAGTATTTTATCTTTTCAAATCTTTTGTGTTTAAGGTGTGAAAAAGGTAGAAAATTTGTGGGCAGGTAGCTGGTATGGATATAAAATGAGATACAGCAATTCTTTCACAAATAGTAAAATGCATTACGTTGTGCAATTGCATTCAAGCTTAAAATTTCTCACTTGGCTGACTTGAGAACTAGAACTTTTTTTTTTTTAAATCGATGGTAAAATCCAAGTCTAAATGAGATTAATACCCTCATTTGTTTCTTGTTTCTGCTTTTAGAACAGTTAAAGCAGGGGTGTCAAATTCACGTCCACAGGCCGAATGCAGCCCTCCACCTTGTTTTATCTGGCCTGGCACCTTATTTCTACCCAGCAGCAGTGCCGAGCTCCTCGCCCCTACGCTCCTGCCAGTGTTGGGCACGTGTGCAGCGTGTGACGCGTGTTACGCTGCAGGAGCAGGAGAACGGTGGGAGTTGTGAGTTCAACACCCCTGAGTTAAAGTATAGTTCTGCTAAAGGCCAAAAACTATAATAAAAAGCCCAATTTAGTTCTTTGAAGTGTTATATTTCATTAAAGTAGCAGAGTGCTGTCCCAACAGCTTAGAGCATACAGTTTAAATGAATAAAAGTGATAGTTGTACCATCACAGTGTAGAACAAGAACATTGTATCGAAATATAAATTACTTTAGTGTTACTCATTTGACTTGGAATGTTTTAGTGTTGCATTTTGAAAAAGTCTTTGTTAAATGAGTCTCTTGAGGCAAACTATGAGAATAGTACCTTCCAGCTCAAATAGTCCATTTTGGAATGTGTTCTTCTGTGATATCACTAACATTAGAATTCTTACTCCAAAGCATATTGGTAGGTGAAGATGCTGTATTCGATAAAACAAATGCTTATATTTATATTTGAATTATATTTATGTGGTATATTTTTCTAAACTGGGGACTTAAAAAGCATTTATAAAGCATATTTGAAGCAGGTATTTAGATCTGTGTCTTTAGGGAAGTTGTTAAGCAAGCACTTAGTTTAAGAATTCAGTTAGTTCAAGTGGGAGTTAAGCACTTCTATGATCAACTTTCTGAATTAGTATGATGTCATTAGACTATCAGTTCAGTTATTTTTACAATAAGGATGTATTAGTGTAGTAAACTAGTAACTACCAATAAAGCTGGAGAGTTTAGTGGAAAGATGATGAAGCAAAGACGGAAGAGAAAAGATCTGAGACTCAAACTGAAGGTATGAAATTTGGAGGTTAAAATCTGTTTTGTTTTTTTTGAGTAATGGAAAGTAAGTACAAAGCAGAAACTTTAAAAAGACAAGCTATGGAAAATACCTTTTATAACGTAGCTATTCATATTTGTAGTCTATAATTTCTTAAAGATGTTTTTTACTATATATATCTTCTACAACTCCTCTCTCCATCTTCTCCCAATTAGCTGATTTATCATATATATGGTATATATACTTATCTTCTTAGGGACTATCTTTTTTTTAGAATAGCCATTCCCTAATACTGGTCTTATAGGAGAAACCTAAGCAACTGGGTTTGCAGGTTAATGTTTCCACTGCATCCAGAACTTATTCATAGAGGAATCGTCATAATATTTAACTAAATTATGTTGTGGTGAGTTGATGTTAGTCAGATGCTCATCCAGCTGCTCTCTCAATTTCCCTCCTCAACAGGATGTGGGAAGAAAATAAGATGGAAAAGTATGTGCCAAGATTAAGACAGGGAGATAACTTACAAGTTGCCATCATGGTCAATACAGACTTGACTTGGGGAAAATTAATTTATTAAACTGTCAATTAAAAATACATTTGGATGGTGAGAAACAAAGACCTCCTCCTCTCCCCTCTTTTCCCAGGCTTAAATTCACTGTTTCATTCCCAACTCCTCTACCTTCCCCCCCTCCCTTATCTAGAGGCGCAAATGAGATGGGGAATGGGAGTTGCTCTCAGTTTGTAAAAGTCCCTCTCTACCGTTCCTTCCTCCTCACACTTTTCCCATGCTCTACCGTGTGTCCTTCTCATGAACTACAATCGTTCAGGAAAGGACTGCTGTTGTAAGTTAACCCTTCGGGGCAGATAAATACTACACAGTCGCTCACTTACAACCCCTGCAGTAGGATGAGGAAAGAAGCAAAAAAGAGAGAGAGAAGAAGCAAAATAGAGAGAGAGACACGAAGAAGCAAAAAGACAGACAGGAAGAAGTAAAAAAGAGAGAGAGAGAAGAAGCAAAACAGAGAGACACAGAGAGAAAGAGACAGAGAGAGAGAGGGAGAGGAGCAAAAGACAGAGAGAGAGAAAGGAACGAGAGAGAGAGAGAGGAGCGAGAGAGAGAGAGAGAGGAGCAAGAGAGAGAGAAAGAGAGAGGCAAAAGAGAGAGAGAGAGAGAGAGAGGCAAAAGAGAGAGAGAGAGGAGCAAAAGAGACAGAGAGAGAGAGGAGCAAAAGAGAGAGAGAGAGAGAGGAGCAAAAGAGAGAGAGAGAGAGAGGAGCAAAAGAGAGAGAGAGAGAGAGGAGCAAAAGAGAGAGAGAGAGAGAGGAGCAAAAGAGAGAGAGAGAGAGAGGAGCAAAAGAGAGAGAGAGAGAGAGGAGCAAAAGAGAGAGAGAGAGAGAGGAGCAAAAGAGAGAGAGAGAGAGAGGAGCAAAAGAGAGAGAGAGAGAGAGGAGCAAAAGAGAGAGAGAGAGAGAGGAGCAAAAGAGAGAGAGAGAGAGGAGCAAAAGAGAGAGAGAGAGAGAGGAGCAAAAGAGAGAGAGAGAGAGAGAGGAGCAAAAGAGAGAGAGAGAGAGAGAGGAGCAAAAGAGAGAGAGAGAGAGAGAGGAGCAAAAGAGAGAGAGAGAGAGAGAGGAGCAAAAGAGAGAGAGAGAGAGAGAGGAGCAAAAGAGAGAGAGAGAGGAGCAAAAGAGAGAGAGAGAGAGAGGAGCAAAAAGAGAGAGAGAGAGGAGCAAAAGAGAGAGAGAGAGAGAGAGGAGCAAAAGAGAGAGAGAGAGAGAGGAGCAAAAGAGAGAGAGAGAGAGGAGCAAAAGAGAGAGAGAGAGAGGAGCAAAAGAGAGAGAGAGAGAGAGGAGCAAAAGAGAGAGAGAGAGAGAGAGAGAGGAGCAAAAGAGAGAGAGAGAGAGAGGAGCAAAAGAGAGAGAGAGAGAGAGAGAGGAGCAAAAGAGAGAGAGAGAGAGAGAGGAGCAAAAGAGAGAGAGAGAGAGAGAGAGAGGAGCAAAAGAGAGAGAGAGAGAGAGAGAGAGGAGCAAAAGAGAGAGAGAGAGAGAGAGAGAGGAGCGAGAGAGAGAGAGAGAGAGAGACGAGCAAGAGAGAGAGAGAGAGAGGAGCAAAAGAGAGAGAGAGAGAGAGGAGCAAAAGAGAGAGAGAGAGGAGCAAAAGAGAGAGAGAGAGGAGCAAAAGAGAGAGAGAGAGAGAGAGAGGAGCAAAAGAGAGAGAGAGAGAGAGAGAGGAGCAAAAGAGAGAGAGAGAGAGAGGAGCAAAAGAGAGAGAGAGAGAGAGGAGCAAAAGAGAGAGAGAGAGAGAGGAGCAAAAGAGAGAGAGAGAGAGGAGCAAAAGAGAGAGAGAGAGGAGCAAAAGAGAGAGAGAGAGAGGAGCAAAAGAGAGAGAGAGAGGAGCAAAAGAGAGAGAGAGAGAGAGAGAGAGAGGAGCAAGAGAGAGAGAGAGAGAGGAGCGAGAGAGAGAGAGAGAGAGAGGAGCGAGAGAGAGAGAGAGAGAGAGAGGAGCAAAAGAGAGAGAGAGAGAGAGAGGAGCAAAAGAGAGAGAGAGAGAGAGAGGAGCAAAAGAGAGAGAGAGAGAGAGGAGCAAAAGAGAGAGAGAGAGAGAGAGGAGCAAAAGAGAGAGAGAGAGAGGAGCAAAAGAGAGAGAGAGAGAGGAGCAAAGAGAGAGAGAGAGAGGAGCAAAAGAGAGAGAGAGAGAGAGAGGAGCAGAAGAGAGAGAGAGAGGAGCAGAAGAGAGAGAGAGAGGAGCAGAAGAGAGAGAGAGAGAGAGAGGAGCAAAAGAGAGAGAGAGAGAGGAGCAAAAGAGAGAGAGAGAGAGAGTGAGGAGCAAAAGAGAGAGAGAGGAGCAAAAGAGAGAGAGAGAGAGAGAGGAGCAAAAGAGAGAGAGAGGAGCAAAAGAGAGAGAGAGAGAGAGTGAGGAGCAAAAGAGAGAGAGAGGAGCAAAAGAGAGAGAGAGAGGAGCAAAAGAGAGAGAGAGAGGAGCAAAAGAGAGAGAGAGAGGAGCAAAAGAGAGAGAGAGAGGAGCAAAAGAGAGAGAGAGAGAGAGAGAGGAGCAAAAGAGAGAGAGAGAGAGGAGCAAAAGAGAGAGAGAGAGAGGAGCAAAAGAGAGAGAGAGAGAGGAGCAAAAGAGAGAGAGAGAGAGAGAGAGGAGCAAAAGAGAGAGAGAGAGAGAGAGAGGAGCAAAAGAGAGAGAGAGAGAGGAGCAAAAGAGAGAGAGAGAGAGAGAGAGGAGCAAAAGAGAGAGGGAGAGGAGCAAAAGAGAGAGAGAGAGAGAGGAGCAAAAGAGAGAGAGAGAGAGGTGCAAAAGAGAGAGAGAGAGAGGAGCAAAAGAGAGCGAGAGAGAGGAGCAAAAGAGAGAGAGAGAGAGAGAGAGGAGCAAAAGAGAGAGAGAGAGAGAGAGGAGCAAAAGAGAGAGAGAGAGAGGAGCAAGAGAGAGAGAGAGAGAGAGGAGCAAAAGAGAGAGAGAGAGAGAGAGGAGCAAAAGAGAGAGAGAGAGAGGAGTAAAAGAGAGAGAGAGAGGAGCAAAAGAGAGAGAGAGAGAGGAACAAAAGAGAGAGAGAGAGAGAGGAGTAAAGGAGAGAGAGAGAGATACAGAGGAGCAAAAGAGAGAGAGAGAGAGAGAGGAGCAAAAGAGAGAGAGAGAGAGAGAGAGGAGCAAAAGAGAGAGAGGGAGAGAGGAGCAAAAGAGAGAGAGAGAGAGAGAGGAGCAAAAGAGAGAGAGAGAGAGAGAGGAGCAAAAGAGAGAGAGGGAGAGAGTGAGGAGCAAAAGAGAGAGAGAGGAGCAAAAGAGAGAGAGAGAGGAGCAAAAGAGAGAGAGAGAGGAGCAAAAGAGAGAGAGAGAGAGAGGAGCAAAAGAGAGAGAGAGAGAGAGGAGCAAAAGAGAGAGAGAGAGAAGCAAAAGAGAGAGAGAGAGAGAGGAGCAAAAGAGAGAGAGAGAGAGAGGAGCAAAAGAGAGAGAGAGAGAGAGGAGCAAAAGAGAGAGAGAGAGAGAGAGGAGCAAAAAAGAGAGAGAGAGAGAGAGGAGCAAAAGAGAGAGAGAGAGAGAGGAGCAAAAGAGAGAGAGAGAGGAGCAAAAGAGAGAGAGAGAGTGAGGAGCAAAAGAGAGAGAGAGGAGCAAAAGAGAGAGAGGGAGAGAGGAGCAAAAGAGAGAGAGGGAGAGAGGAGCAAAAGAGAGAGAGGGAGAGAGGAGCAAAAGAGAGAGAGGGAGAGAGGAGCAAAAGAGAGAGAGGGAGAGAGGAGCAAAAGAGAGAGAGGGAGAGAGGAGCAAAAGAGAGAGAGGGAGAGAGGAGCAAAAGAGAGAGAGGGAGAGAGGAGCAAAAGAGAGATAGAGAGAGAGTGAGGAGCAAAAGAGAGAGAGAGGAGCAAAAGAGAGAGAGAGAGAGAGGAGCAAAAGAGAGAGAGAGAGAGAGGAGCAAAAGAGAGAGAGAGAGAGGAGCAAAAGAGAGAGAGAGAGAGAGAGGAGCAAAAGAGAGAGAGAGAGAGAGAGGAGCAAAAGAGAGAGAGAGAGAGAGAGGAGCAAAAGAGAGAGAGAGAGAGGAGCAAAAGAGAGAGAGAGAGGAGCAAAAGAGAGAGAGAGAGAGGAGCAAAGAGAGAGGAGAGAAGAGAGAGAGAGGAGAAAGAGAGAGAGAGAGGAGCAAAAGAGAGAGAGAGAGAGAGGAGCAAGAGAGAGAGAGAGAGAGGAGCAAAAGAGAGAGAGAGAGAGAGGAGAAAGAGAGAGAGAGAGAGAGGAGCAAAAGAGAGAGAGAGAGAGAGAGGAGCAAAAGAGAGAGAGAGAGAGAGGAGTAAAAGAGAGAGAGAGAGGAGCAAAAGAGAGAGAGAGAGAGAGAGGAGCAAAAGAGAGAGAGAGAGAGAGGAGCAAAAGAGAGAGAGAGAGAGGAGGAGCAAAGAGAGAGAGAGAGAGGAGGAAAAGAGAGAGAGAGAGAGGAGGAAAAGAGAGAGAGAGAGAGGAGAAAGAGAGAGAGAGAGAGGAGGAAAAGAGAGAGAGAGAGAGGAGCAAAAGAGAGAGAGAGAGAGGAGCAAAAGAGAGAGAGAGAGGAGCAAAAGAGAGAGAGAGAGGAGCAAAAGAGAGAGAGAGAGAGAGAGGAGCAAAAGAGAGAGAGAGAGAGAGAGGAGCAAAAGAGAGAGAGAGAGAGAGAGGAGCAAAAGAGAGAGAGAGAGAGAGAGGAGCAAAAGAGAGAGAGAGAGAGGAGCAAAAGAGAGAGAGAGAGATACAGAGGAGCAAAAGAGAGAGAGAGAGAGAGAGAGAGGAGGAAAAGAGAGAGAGAGAGGAGGAAAAGAGAGAGAGAGAGGAGGAAAAGAGAGAGAGAGAGAGAGGAGCAAAAGAGAGAGAGAGAGAGAGGAGCAAAAGAGAGAGAGAGAGGAGAAAAAGAGAGAGAGAGAGAGAGAGGAGCAAAAGAGAGAGAGAGAGAGAGGAGCAAAAGAGAGAGAGAGAGAGAGGAGCAAAAGAGAGAGAGAGAGTAAGGAGCAAAAGAGAGAGAGAGAGAGAGGAGCAAAAAAGAGAGAGAGAGGAGCAAAAGAGAGAGAGAGAGAGAGAGAGAGGAGCAAAAGAGAGAGAGAGAGAGAGAGAGAGGAGCAAAAGAGAGAGAGAGAGAGAGAGAGAGGAGCAAAAGAGAGAGAGAGAGAGAGGAGCAAAAGAGAGAGAGAGAGAGAGGAGCAAAAGAGAGAGAGAGAGAGAGGAGCAAAAGAGAGAGAGAGAGAGAGGAGCAAAAGAGAGAGACAGAGAGAGAGAGGAGCAAAAGAGAGAGACAGAGAGGAGCAAAAGAGAGAGAGAGAGAGGAGCAAGAGAGAGAGAGAGAGAGAGAGAGAGAGGAGCAAAAGAGAGAGAGAGAGAGAGGAGCAAAAGAGAGAGAGAGAGAGAGGAGCAAAAGAGAGAGAGAGAGAGAGGAGCAAAAGAGGGAGAGAGAGAGAGAGAGGAGCAAAGAGAGAGAGCGAGAGAGGAGCAAAAGAGAGAGAGAGCGAGAGAGGAGCAAAAGAGAGAGAGAGAGAGAGAGGAGCAAAAGAGAGAGAGAGAGGAGCAAAAGAGAGAGAGAGAGAGGAGCAAAAGAGAGAGAGAGAGAGAGAGGAGCAAAAGAGAGAGAGAGAGAGGAGCAAAAGAGAGAGAGAGAGAGGAGCAAGAGAGAGAGAGAGAGAGGAGCAAAAGAGAGAGAGAGAGAGAGAGAGAGGAGCAAAAGAGAGAGAGAGAGAGAGGAGCAAGAGAGAGAGAGAGAGAGAGGAGCAAAAGAGAGAGAGAGAGAGAGGAGCGAAAGAGAGAGAGAGAGAGAGGAGCAAAAGAGAGAGAGAGAGAGGAGCAAAAGAGAGAGAGAGAGAGGAGCAAAAGAGAGAGAGAGAGAGAGAGGAGCAAAAGAGAGAGAGAGAGGAGCAAAAGAGAGAGAGAGAGGAGCAAAAGAGAGAGAGAGAGGAGCAAAAGAGAGAGAGAGAGAGAGAGAGGAGCAAGAGAGAGAGAGAGAGAGGAGCAAGAGAGAGAGAGAGGAGCAAGAGAGAGAGAGAGAGGAGCAAAAGAGAGAGAGAGAGAGAGAGAGAGAGAGAGAGAGAGGAGTAAAAGAGAGAGAGAGGAGCAAAAGAGAGAGAGAGAGAGGGAGGAGCAAAAGAGAGAGAGAGAGAGAGAGGAGCAAAAGAGAGAGAGAGAGAGAGAGGAGCAAAAGAGAGAGAGAGAGAGGAGCAAAAGAGAGAGAGAGAGAGAGAGGAGCAAAAGAGAGAGAGAGGAGCAAAAGAGAGAGAGAGAGAGAGAGAGAGAGGAGCAAAAGAGAGAGAGAGAGAGGAGCAAAAGAGAGAGAGAGAGAGGAGGAAAAGAGAGAGAGAGAGAGGAGCAAAAGAGAGAGAGAGAGGAGCAAAAGAGAGAGAGAGAGAGAGAGAGAGGAGCAAAAGAGAGAGAGAGAGAGAGAGAGAGAGGAGCAAAAGAGAGAGAGAGAGAGAGGAGCAAAAGAGAGAGAGAGAGAGGAGCAGAAGAGAGAGAGAGAGAGAGGAGCAAAAGAGAGAGAGAGAGAGGAGCAGAAGAGAGAGAGAGAGAGAGGAGCAAAGAGAGAGAGAGAGAGAGGAGCAAAAGAGAGAGAGAGAGAGGAGCAAAAGAGAGAGAGAGAGAGGAGGAAAAGAGAGAGAGAGAGGAGCAAAAGAGAGAGAGAGAGGAGCAAAAGAGAGAGAGAGAGAGAGAGGAGCAAAAGAGAGAGAGAGAGAGAGGAGCAAAAGAGAGAGAGAGAGAGGAGCAAAAGAGAGAGAGAGACAAAGAGAGAGGAGGAAAAGAGCGAGAGAGAGAGAGGAGCAGAAGAGAGAGAGAGAGGAGCAAAAGAGAGAGAGAGAGAGAGGAGCAAGAGAGAGAGAGAGGAGCAAAAGAGAGAGAGAGAGAGAGAGGAGCAAAAGAGAGAGAGAGAGAGAGGAGCAAAAGAGAGAAAGAGAGAGAGAGGAGCAAAAGAGAGAGAGAGAGAGAGGAGCAAAAGAGAGAGAGAGAGAGGAGCAAAAGAGAGAGAGAGAGGAGCAAAAGAGAGAGAGAGAGGAGCAAAAGAGAGAGAGAGAGAGAGGAGCAAAAGAGAGAGAGAGGAGCAAAAGAGAGAGAGAGGAGCAAAAGAGAGAGAGAGAGGAGGAAAAGAGAGAGAGAGAGAGAGAGGAGCAAGAGAGAGAGAGAGGAGCAAAAGAGAGAGAGAGAGAGAGAGGAGCAAAAGAGAGAGAGAGAGAGAGAGGAGCAAAAGAGAGAGAGAGAGAGGAGCAAAAGAGAGAGAGAGAGAGAGGAGCAAAAGAGAGAGAGAGAGAGAGAGAGGAGCAAAAGAGAGAGAGAGAGAGAGGAGCAAAAGAGAGAGAGAGAGAGAGAGGAGCAAAAGAGAGAGAGAGAGAGAGGAGGAAAAGAGAGAGAGAGAGAGAGGAGCAAAAGAGAGAGAGAGACAAAGAGAGAGGAGGAAAAGAGAGAGAGAGAGAGAGAGGAGCAAAAGAGAGAGAGAGAGAGAGAGAGGAGCAAAAGAGAGAGAGAGAGAGGAGCAAAAGAGAGAGAGAGAGAGAGAGAGGAGCAAAAGAGAGAGAGAGAGAGAGGAGCAAAAGAGAGAGAGAGAGAGAGGAGCAAAAGAGAGAGAGAGAGAGAGGAGCAAAAGAGAGAGAGAGGAGCAAAAGAGAGAGAGAGAGGAGGAAAAGAGAGAGAGAGAGGAGGAAAAGAGAGAGAGAGAGAGAGAGGAGCAAAAGAGAGAGAGAGAAAGAGAGGAGCAAAAGACAGAGAGAGAGAGGAGTAAAAGAGAGAGAGAGAGGAGCAAAAGAGAGAGAGAGAGAGAGAGGAGCAAAAGAGAGAGAGAGAGGAGCGAAAGAGAGAAAGAGAGAGAGAGGAGCAAAAGAGAGAGAGAGAGAGAGGAGCAAAAGAGAGAGAGAGAGAGAGGAGCAAAAGAGAGAGAGAGAGAGAGGAGCAAAAGAGAGAGAGAGAGAGAGGAGCAAAAGAGAGAGAGAGAGAGAGGAGCAAAAGAGAGAGAGAGGAGCAAAAGAGAGAGAGAGAGGAGGAAAAGAGAGAGAGAGAGGAGGAAAAGAGAGAGAGAGAGAGAGAGGAGCAAAAGAGAGAGAGAGAAAGAGAGGAGCAAAAGACAGAGAGAGAGAGGAGTAAAAGAGAGAGAGAGAGGAGCAAAAGAGAGAGAGAGAGAGAGAGGAGCAAAAGAGAGAGAGAGAGAGAGAGGAGCAAAAGAGAGAGAGGGAGAGAGGAGCAAAAGAGAGAGAGAGAGAGAGGAGCAAAAGAGAGAGAGAGAGAGAGAGAGGAGCAAAAGAGAGAGAGAGAGGAGCAAAAGAGAGAGAGAGAGAGAGAGGAGCAAAAGAGAGAGAGAGAGAGAGAGGAGCAAAAGAGAGAGAGAGAGAGAGGAGCAAAAGAGAGAGAGGGAGAGAGTGAGGAGCAAAAGAGAGAGAGAGGAGAGAGTGAGGAGCAAAAGAGAGAGAGAGGAGCAAAAGAGAGAGGAGCAAAAGAGAGAGAGAGAGGAGCAAAAGAGAGAGAGAGAGGAGCAAAAGAGAGAGAGAGAGAGAGTGAGCAAAAGAGAGAGAGAGAGAGAGGAGCAAAAGAGAGAGAGAGAGAGAGAGTGAGGAGCAAAAGAGAGAGTGAGGAGCAAAAGAGAGAGAGAGGAGCAAAAGAGAGAGAGAGGAGCAAAAGAGAGAGAGAGGAGCAAAAGAGAGAGAGAGAGAGAGGAGCAAAAGAGAGAGAGAGAGAGAGAGAGGAGCAAAAGAGAGAGAGAGAGAGGAGCAAAAGAGAGAGAGAGAGAGGAGCAAAAGAGAGAGAGAGAGGAGCAAAAGAGAGAGAGAGAGGAGCAAAAGAGAGAGAGAGAGAGGAACAAAAGAGAGAGAGAGAGAGGAGTAAAGGAGAGAGAGAGAGATACAGAGGAGCAAAAGAGAGAGAGAGAGAGAGAGGAGCAAAAGAGAGAGAGGGAGAGAGGAGCAAAAGAGAGAGAGGGAGAGAGGAGCAAAAGAGAGAGAGAGAGAGAGAGGAGCAAAAGAGAGAGAGAGAGAGAGAGGAGCAAAAGAGAGAGAGAGAGAGAGGAGCAAAAGAGAGAGAGAGGGAGAGAGGAGCAAAAGAGAGAGAGAGAGGAGCAAAAGAGAGAGAGAGAGAGGAGCAAAAGAGAGAGAGAGAGAGAGGAGCAAAAGAGAGAGAGAGAGAGAGAGAGGAGCAAAAGAGAGAGAGAGAGAGAGAGAGAGGAGCAAAAGAGAGAGAGAGAGAGAGGAGCAAAAGGAGAGAGAGAGAGAGAGGAGCAAAAGAGAGAGAGAGAGAGAGGAGCAAAAGAGAGAGAGAGAGAGAGGAGCAAAAGAGAGAGAGAGAGAGAGAGTGAGGAGCAAAAGAGAGAGAGAGGAGCAAAAGAGAGAGAGGGAGAGAGGAGCAAAAGAGAGAGAGGGAGAGAGGAGCAAAAGAGAGAGAGGGAGAGAGGAGCAAAAGAGAGAGAGGGAGAGAGGAGCAAAAGAGAGAGAGGAGAGAGGAGCAAAAGAGAGAGAGAGAGAGAGGAGCAAAAGAGAGAGAGAGAGAGGAGCAAAAGAGAGAGAGAGAGAGAGCAAAAGAGAGAGAGAGGAGCAAAAGAGAGAGAGAGAGAGAGAGGAGCAAAAAGAGAGAGAGAGAGAGAGAGGAGCAAAAGAGAGAGAGAGAGAGAGAGGAGCAAAAGAGAGAGAGAGAGGAGCAAAAGAGAGAGAGAGAGGAGCAAAAGAGAGAGAGAGAGGAGCAAAAGAGAGAGAGAGAGGAGCAAAAGAGAGAGAGAGAGAGGAGCAAAAGAGAGAGAGAGAGAGGAGCAAAAGAGAG